>JAOTQP010001286.1:15534621-15565922 GCA_026413545.1 Cichladusa arquata | reverse complement strand
TCTTTTTTTCTTTTCTTTTTTTTTTTTTCTTTTTTTTTTTTTTTTTTTTTAGTTAATTTATCATTCAGAAATTTTTCATTTCCTAAAATTCAATGCAAGCGCCAGGCGATTTGTGTCTAAGGCTGCAACAGTTTGGGCAATGTACAAAATACCACGAAACAACTGTTTCCACACTTGCACCGAGTCGAGAGCAGTGCTTCTCCATTTCTGTTTTACAGAGAAATGTTTTTCATCTTCTGTGTTCCATTTCCCCGTGAAATCCTAAATCTGATTTTATCAGCTTTTTAATGCTTCTGATTTTCTCTTTTCTTAAGGCACTGTTGCTATGGCACTTTTTCTATAATCTTTTCATTCCTGTGTACAGTAGCTTAAAATTGCAGTGATTGAGCATAACCCACTTGTTTGTATAAATTATTGAAACGTATTTCCATTTGCACCCTGTAAGAATGGACTTAGAGTACTGCTGGGCATGTGTGCTGAAAGTACATTACTTGCTCAAATATAAGGAAATAGCCCAATGAACATGTTAACATGGTTGTGGGAGGGGAAAGAGAAAAAAAAAAAAGCTAGTCAGATGTGAATTGTATCTGTTGTAATAAACATGTTAAAGCAAAGAAACACTGGTTTTCATTTCCTTTGGTCAACACATTAAAATTTGGTCTTTTTGGGGATTCTTTATTAGAACTGTTCTTGTTGAACATTTTTGTACTTAAATAATTCCTCAAGGGAGGTTTTGTTTAAAACTTGTAAACAGGAAAATGTGTATAAAATATTTAAGGAAATATAAAATTCAACAAGGATGATTTAAGACACCTCCCCAACAGTTGTCATATGTTAACTCCTGGTTTACCTGTCTTGATATTATGACATTTCATTTCGAAGGATGTTTGTGTTGTAGCTAACTGTTTAAGTCTGGTGCTGACTGCTGTTCTTAACCATCACAAAACGCTGAATTTGTGTAATTGGAGCAACTCACCGTTTGAAAATGGTGGAAAAGCTCAGCTTTGTATATTGTTTCCTAAAGTATATTAAAAATAAAAAAGAAACTATTGCTACTACAAAATAAACGTGACTTTTTCTTTGCTTAAAAACGACAGAAATCGTGATGGCAGTACTAGTTTTATATTTGTAGAGGTGAATATGTCACAGCAGTCTGTTAAGTAGGTAAGATGGTAGGACATGGATTAAAAAAAAAGAAGAACGTAATGATACAGGTGTTGAGACGTGAACATGTGATGCTTTGTGTTTTGTTCCTAAAAAATACTTTTGGCACCAGAAAAGGTACTCGATTTTTTGTGTTAAGTGAGTTTGGACTGATTTTTAAAATCAGGTTTTGATCAGTGGAAGCTGAATGCTCTGATGTAACAAAACACTGCAAATGGAGCAAGTTTAAATACCTAGCAACAACAATGGGAAGCTGGGACAGACAAACTTGTAATTTTTCCTCACTTTTTAACCTGATATGTTCTGTTGTGTTTCCTATCATGCAAATGTTTGATTTTTCTCAGAAAATGGGAGTAATCTTGAATGAATTAATTTGAACATACATTGTTTCTGCATTTTTAATGACCCAAAGCTGAGTGACAAAATTCTTCCTGAGACTTTCATATTTGCCTTGCATCCTATTTTTGGAAGAAAGCTGAGTGACAAAATTCTTCCTGAGACTTTCGTATTTGCCTTGCATCCTATTTTTGGAAGCTGCCCAGGTGCAGGGAGATAGCATGTGAAGTGCATGAGTGTGCAAGAGATGTCTCAGCAGTGGCTGTCCTTAGGTTAGGTATTTTGCTGTTAATTGCTGAGACAAAGGTGGCTTCTGTCTTAATAGATATGCTGACTCTATTTTCCGTGAGCTTATTTTGTTTGCTTTTGATTGTTCTGTTGCCCTCTATAACATCCTGTATCAATGAGCTTCAGAAGTTAATTTTCTTTGTAGAAAATTACTTTGGATGATTTTTTTAAAAATCTGTGTTTTGAATTAATTCTCTTATGTTTAACTACTGGCTGTTGACCTTGCAGTTTTGCAGGAGAGTATCCTTTCCAGCCTAAAAAATGCTAGTCTATCACTTGAAAACTATATAAAGTATGAATGGTCACAGATAATTTGTGAGATGGTAGGATTAATGTGCCACTTTAACTCCTTCAAACCACTTTCATGAACACCCATCACACAGAGACATTGCTCTCTCTTCAGGTGAAGCCCTCCCTAACTGCAATAAAGGTGGCTCCTTTATCACCATCTGATAACATGTCCACACCTTGTTGGGTTCTGTATTTGCTCACCATGCAATAGCTTTCCTCCCCATCCTCCAAGACCTGGAGCTGTTTTTAGCTGAGGAGGGACAGCCTGCCAGACTTTGACTAGTACTAGACAAGTTGGGGAAGAGGATTGCAGGCACTGCTTTAAAGTTGGCACCTAACGAGTAGGTTAGGTTAAGGTTCTTCAAAATGGCTTCACTAAGATGCAAATACAATCCTGGCCTTACAGTGTGATCTGAGACCCTCTTCAGCTTCTGTAGTGGTGTGCCAAACCAGCATTCTGCAAACTCTTTGGGGGAAAACCACTGGTTTTTCTCCTCCCTATCAAATCTTGTATCTGGAGCTGGACAAAAATGAGCAGGTATGCTGCAACCTATTACTAGATTTCCAGCTTTTCATTAATTATCTATTCTGAAACTGTTGCTATCCTTCACACTGGTTAATTAAAAGGGCTTTATTGAATTGCTCTACACCTGTAAGTCAAAACTAGGCAGGTGTTCAGAAGGTGTTGATTGGAGCTGTGGGATGTGTATTCTGTATTAATTACTTAATAGAGATGGTCAAGGAAAAGTGATAGAAAACTGGGGAGAGAACTGTTGTTGCATATGTTGCTCTTGATTTTCTTGTTATGCATTTGCTAAGCAGCTATCTAGTGTAATAGAGAAATGGCCTTCAGAATCACTGAGATTGTCTGAGCTGGTACAGCCATACTGCAAGCAGTGCCATTGGGGTAGTACTTTATCAGATATTGTGGCATGCTCAAGGACTACAGCAGGAGCAGCTTAGTTAGATTATCAAATGACATGACTGATCCAAGTAATTCCTATTTTTACTTTATTGTTAAGGCACTCTTAATACTTCTGCAGGTGAATGTATTCTTTTCCCTGAACCTGATCTGAAGGTGAATTTGCATCAACTTTTCCTGCCTACACTGATCTGTAGTGATGCTATTTTCAGACTCATTTGATTAATTGCATCTCTTGGTACGAGCATCTTACTCTTGCAATTAAAAATATATTCAGAAATAGTATAATTGAGGCCAGGAAGAATTTTTAAAATATCCATTGCTTTTTGGAGCAGCCTCATTGCAGGACTATCCCCAAAGATATATGAGAAAATGCTGGGTAGTTGTACCATGCCTTCTAAATCAGTGGGTCAAAGAAGGCCATGTCTTACTGTCACCCTTTTATTCCAGTGTCACCTTGCCTGTGATGACCTGAGAACTTAGAAAATCAGAGCCCTTTGTTGCTGTGAGTTTGGCTGCCATAGCCAGTACTGTATATTCTGCTGCAAGGAGGGAAGGAGTGATGCACCATGAGAATCACTGCCATGGTGCCTCAGGGTGCTTGTGAGTCTGCTGTGTCTAAGGGGCAATCACTTCAACTCTGTATCAACACAGAACTGTTTTATATATAGTTAAATATCAAGTATTGGAATTAGCTGGATGGTCATGTGAATACATCATCCTTACTACTGATCCTGGAATAACTCTGTCCTCACCAGATCAGTTTCATTTACAGCTACAAGATGATAATGAGGCAAATTTGGATGTTTTAAAAATAATGCCTCAACTTTTGCAAGTTTGCGGCAGAACAATGTTCTGAGTTAAAGTGCCGTCTCATTGACATCAGCACTACTCTTCTGCCCATCACTGCTGATCATTGATATGTGGAGGTTTCTTTTGTTCTGGTTTTCTTATTTTTTTTATTATTATTTCTTAAGAATTGGAGCTTTTGATGTGGGATCTGTTTTGATCTGTTTTGTTGCCTAGCAAAAGAAAAAAAAATCCCATTTTTTGACAGTTGTTTTCCTGTAGTCAGTCAAGCAAAAGCTTTCATTTGCAACTGATATCCATACAGGTGTTGACTTTGCAAGAAAAATATTTTCAGCATTGTTAGTTTTGAATTCCAGTTACACGTCACTCTGTTTAGATATCTGTCTCTGGTCTACAACAGATGCTCAAAAAGATTCAGTCTTTCTTAGCTGTAGGTGTCAGCTTTATCTTCCTAACTTCCATGGATGCCTGTGTTGCTGCTGCTGTACTAACCCATCTGGAACTGTTTCCTAGATGCTCCTTGACACAGATTTCTGTATTTTCCAGCTATGACTTTTTTGTTCGGGAAGCCTGTCTGAGGGAAAGTAGTGATATAGACTCTACCACTCAGGGCTCCAGCTAGCTGAGAAAATGGAAGTCACAAAGCACTTTTCTCCTCCCTAATAAAGGCACTAATCCACCTGATCTAGGACTTTCCAGAGAGTGAACTGTCAGGTTTTGTCTCCCATGGGAACTATGAACATCCTAGGAAGTGTTGTTGCATCCTGGACGGGTCCTACCTGGAGCTGATGGGCTGTGTGCAGCTGTACTGCGTGGCTCCATTTACCAGAGTTAGCACAGCAGGTTTGCAAACGGCTTGAACAACCTGATCTTTCCAGCATTACTCAATAGGTTTGACAGTATTTTGTCACCTTCTGTTAGTCACACATGCCAGAGAGCATTTGCAAAGGGATGCTACCTCCTCCTGCATGCAGCACCACGCTCAAAGACTAATCCCTGTGCTGCAGTTTGAAATCTCAGAATCTGGGCTGTTTAAAAGTGTGTTATATAGTAATGCTCAGAATGTTTAATTAAGCTCATCTTCCTTTTCACTATATTACAAGCAAATCATTAATGAAAAATACTGTCACAGTCCTCTGTATCAGCAGCTATAATTTAAGTGCAAGTCACAAATGGATTCTCCTTATTCTCCCAAATTTCTGAAGTTGGCAAATGGAGGTCAGTGTGTTGCCTCAAAGTTCTGAACAGCCAGGACAGCTTCTGCCTGGCCAGGCAGATTTGCTGACAAGGTCTTACATACTTCTCTGGACAAAAATGTCTGATTGAATCTCTTTTCAGTGTAATTGGGATGCTGTCAGAATTTGTCTTAGGTTCCTGTTCTGCATCCTCAGAGGCATCCTCGTTAGTAGCAGAAAACTTGTCCTGGGAAGAGTTATTTGGTGAATGACCAAAGCCCATGGCAGATGGTGCCACAGAAGGTGAATGTGTTGTCATCAAGTCTGGACTACATGATGGTGCCAAGGGGCTCTGATGTCCATCAGTTCCACCCAGGTTTCTTTAGCTGCTGGCCTGCATCCTCAGAGCAAAGGCTTTTCCTTTCGTCCACGTTTTGGAAGGTTTGTTAAACTTTTTGTTCATGTTGGAGATTCAGTTTCACAGGAAGTCTTCTGTCTTTTCAAAATGGAAAAGCTATTAAACCACTGACAGCATGTCCCTGTCCTCACTTTGCTAAATGAAACTGCCTCTCTTAGAAGCATGGATAACTGAACCTCTCAATACTGCTGTGGTTTTAGGGTAAATATTCTCAGAGTTCACTTTGACCTAGGATGGCATCTGAATTTCATTTAATGAAAAGAAGAGGGTTAATTTGTTGTGTATTTCTTACGTCCCCTGGCACCTCCTCACCTGAACAATTAGAGATAGTGTGGGTGTGTGTAGAGCGGAATATATGTATCACATTGATAGGACAAGATCTTCCAGGACTTTGCTTTGCCTCACAGGTTGTTTCACTGAAAGAATTGCTCAGTGATGGTGAGGCTTCACACAGTTTATCTGACACCCAGCTCCTTGCAGAAAGACCAGACCCTTGCTTACTGCTTCCCTGCTCCTGGTGGTGTACTCCTGCTGAGTCCTTTTTGCTAGCCCTGAAGTGGCCCAGGAAATAAAGCCCCAGCAGAAACCTGCTTGGTAAATATGTCACTGACTTCAGAAGCTGACAGGGCTCACACCAAGGAGCCAAGCAAGGGCAGGGCTGGCACCTTCTGGCATTGAAGGGCAGGTCAGTGTAACACTTGGGTCAGATGTAAGATCAAATGGCAAATGGTCTTAAAACTGTGCTACATGAGCTGAGAGCAGGGACCTGGGACATGGAGACTGCTCCAAGTTAAGCATGTTTTTCTGGGGTTTGGATGTGTATATGCTTTCATCTGAAAATATCATCTCTGAATTTGTACCTGCTGTGCATCTCAACAAAATTACGACAAACTGCTCTATTAACATAAATTTTCAGGTAAGCATAAATCAAGGTCTAACTATCAAGCATGTTCCTAATATATTTTAAACACAGCACCCATCCCAAAGTAAACAGTACATCATTGATAGGTTTGGTATATAAAGGAAGCAGTGTCTCCAAGGAAATGCTATTCCTCTTCAACCACTACTCCTTGTTAAACTAACACTGAACTGCTATTCTTGCCCTGGATTGTCTCATCAGATACCAAACGTGTGTCAAGACAGAAAATCTGCTTGGCTGTCCTCATCTGCCATCTGATGAGTTTGGAGCATTTCCTGAACTCCTTAGTAGTTGTGTGAGGATTTTGCAGACTCCCCTGCGGGAGCCTTGTGAGAGAGCACGTGTCCTGACTGCAGGTCCTGAGCAGCCAGCCAGCCTGGGGCTCTGCCACGGCTCCTGGGCCAGCTCAGGTGCTTGGCAGACCTCTGTCCTTGTGCTGGTACATGGAGAGACACAGGCTCTGTCTCTGCATGTGTTTTCTCTCACTCTCCAGACAATCTGCCTCACTTCTGTGGCAGCTGAAACTGTTTGGTGCCAGGTTGGGGTGTGAAGGGGAGTGCAGAACGTGGTATCTGAGCTGGTCCAGTGCTGCCCATGGCTCAGCAGAGCATGGCCTAGTGCATGGCCTGATAAAAAGCCTCTGCTTCAGCTGGCACTTCTTAACCTAATTGGAATTTTTAGTGCAGTAGTAGCTGAGGAAACTCTGAAGTGTGGGAATCTCTCTGGCATGCACAAGGCATCAGACTCTGGAGGGTCAGAGCAAGAAAATCACCAAAATGAGGGTTCAGAAAACCACATCAGGGTCAGCACTCTCCTGAACTGCATAGGTCACTGCTATTATGGCCAACTCAGACCTAATTTTGATACTGCTAGGCCAGACCCTTGCTCCTCTGGAAACTGGCTTCCTTTTGCTTAAAAATCAATGTCACGAATTTTGGGGCTCTTATACCCCACCTAGAATAATCTTTGGTATAAGAGCCTGAATCTCTGTATTTCTCTCCTAGATAACATTTGTGGCTTTCTCTCCTAATTGTTAATATATTTGATTTTTTTTACATTCTCTTGAACCCAGAATCACTACTGATTGTCTTGATCAAGATAAGATTAAGTGGAGTTTATATGTTAGGTGTAGTTTTGTGACTGACCTATTTTAATCCGAAATGTCAGCAATTGCTTCAAGCTGTTTGAGATTAAAGGTTCAATTTAGAATAGTTTATTGATCAAAAGGCAACATTTTGATAGGTGGTTCATGGGAGTTTGTTCCATGCTTTTGCAGTGTCACATGACTGCCCTTTATGGCATTAGTAAAGTGTACTGGTGATCTGAGTTTCACAAGAATCTGCCTTTTGCAGTCAGGAGTGGGAGTGATACACATCATCCCTGGATAGTACTTAGTAAGAGACTTTACTTCAGGCATGCTGTAGATTGATTATTCAGCATTTAGTAGTCTGAAAACAAATTTTCATTATCATGCATTGACCCAAATAGCTGCTACTATTTTTAGGTAAGCTATTCATATCACACGATTAACTTCTGCTCACATCCTGTGTGCTGACCTATGGGCAGTAGATTTTTAAGATCTAGAGTGAAAACATTGAGATGCCTCAGGCTTTTGTGGTGATACATAGTTTTAGATGGGGACCATCTAAAAGAAACCTGCTGTTAACTTTTACATTGTTGTTTAGAAAAAAAATCTCATCTATCTAATGATATTCTGTTCTTTTTACTGCCTTGTTCAACTCCAATGGGATTTGGATTATTGCAAGAGTTTTCAAAAGGAAATTTTGTTAATCACATTTTTTCAACAATGGCATTCCAGGCTGACAAGTAGAAATATTGAAATAACCTCATATTTTGTACCTCTTCATATTGGAGTTGATTTATAAGATTTTCTCTTTAGAGCTGGAGTGATTGATTCACTTACACAGAGTTATTCAAGAGCCAGAATTTTTACCTGGGAACCTAGCACAGTTGTGATGCTTTTGATGTGCTTATTTAATACCTTTTTTTTTTTTAAGCTGTTTGTGCATAAATAAGAAGTCATCATAAACAGTGTACCCTAAACCCCAGAATTCAGAAAAAGCTGTGAGAGTCTAGTACTTTGCTGAGGGGAGGAAAAAGATGAAAGTTAAATCAGATTTGCCTGCTCATTTTGTTACACACTTGAGTTCTGCACAGATTGGAAATTTTCAGTGAAGTTGTATTCAGTATCATTAAATGCCATCTTTTCTGTGCGCTTTTACATTTTGTGTAATTTCCTGGGATGAGTGGCAGGACTTTCAGGAACTATGGGAAATACTTTTAACTGAATCTGCTTTTCAATATTAATCTAAAACTCAGAGATTATCAATGCATTTTAATCAATGCAGAAATAGGCTATGGTGGCTTTAAGACTTCACCGTACTGAGAAATCCACCTGATTGTTTTTTCCATTTTGAGCCATTGGGGCCATTTTATTTGAAACGTTGCTCTTCCTTTTAATTATCTGAGTCTTGTTTTTCTTCTCAGCACACTTTTATGTCTCTTAAATTGCTTGCTATATCCTGTCATTGATCTTAATCTTTGTTCAGGGATTGTGTTCCCTCTTCATGCCTGCACCAAAGTGTCGTGCTGGGATATTTCAGTCCTGCACTAAAGAAAAATTTTAATTTGTCTAGGTAGGATTTTATCCTCCATTGCATTTTTATTATTTTGATGCTGAAGTTTTGACTATCATGGCCTCATCTTCCTCTGCCTAGTTTCGTCTTCCTGCTGTTCTTCGCCTCCTTTTGTCAGGGTCCTTCTGCTGTAAAAGGGCAATTCCCTTATCCCTCCCACAGAGTTCTCAGTGGACAGCACATGCAGAAAAACAGAATCATAAGGGAAAAGACCTCCAAGGTCACTGCATCCAGTTGTTAACTCGGCACTGCCATGTTCACCACTAAACCATGTCCCCAAGTGCTCCATCTACACATCTTTTGAACACTTTCAGGATGGTGACTTCACTGGGCAGTCTGTTCCAGTGCTTGACCACCCTTTTCATGAAGGATTTTTCCTAATATCCAGTCTAAATCTCTCCTGGTGCAACCTGAGATGAGTTCCTCTCATCCTGTCACTTCCTGTGCATGAAAAGAGATTCCATCTTGCTGCAGCCTCCTGCCAGGCAGTTGTAGATGGTGAGGTCTCCCCTGAGCCTCCTTTACTCCAGGCTAAACAGCCCCAGCTCCTTCAGCCATTTCTCATCAGGCTGACCCTCTGGACCCTTTCCCAGATCCACTGTCCTTCTCTGGACATGCTCCAGCACCGTCATTCTTGTGCTGAGGAGCCCAAACCTGAGCCAGTGCTCGAGGTGTGACATCACCAGTTCGGAGTGCAGGGGGACAATCACTGCCCTGGCCCTGCTGGCCACGCTGTGTCTGGTACAAGCCGAAATGCCATCGGCCTTCTTGACCAAATAATGCAACAGGTCACTGGCCATTTTCTCTTGGATTGTCAGGGATTCATTCTGCTCCCCATCCTCGTCTTCCACCTCAGGATCTGAGTACCCAGAGAACAGCTGCTCTGTGGCGTTAGGTACCCCAGCCTTTTCCTCATCCCTTGTCACTTTGTTTCCCCCGCAACCAGCGGGGGTGAGGGAGCTCCTTTTGTTTTGATGTGGGTCGGTTTCCCCGGAGCGCTCCCGCTCCCGCTCCCGGTCCCGCCGGGACACCCTCGGGATATCCCGGTACCGGCGGGGCCGCCGGCCGCCGCTAGGTGGCGCTGTGCGCGCGGGCTCTGTCCGCGCCCGCTCGGAGCAGCGGCGGCCCCGCCGCATCCATTGTACCCATTGTATCCATCATATCCATCGTATCCATCGTACCCATCGTATCCATCGTATCCATCGTACCCATCGTATCCAGCGTATCCATCGTACCCATCGTATCCATTGTACCCATTGTATCCATCATATCCATCGTATCCATCGTACCCATCGTATCCAGCGTATCCATCGTACCCATCGTACCCATCGTATCCATTGTACCCATTGTATCCATCGCATCCATCGTATCCATCGTATCCATTGTACCCGTTGTATCCATCGTATCCATCGTATCCAGCGTACCCATCGTATCCAGCGTATCCATCGTATCCATTGTACCCATCGTATCCAGCGTATCCATTGTATCCATCGTATCCAGCGTATCCATCGTATCCATTGTACCCATTGTATCCATCGTATCCAGCGCATCCAGCGTACCCATCGTATCCATTGTACCCATCGTATCCATCGTATCGTATCCAGCGTATCCATTGTACCCATTGTATCCATCGTACCCACTGTATCCATCGTATCCAGCGTATCCATCGTATCCATTGTACCCATCGTATCCATCGTATGGTATCCAGCGTATCCATTGTACCCATTGTATCCATCGTACCCATTGTATCCATCGTATCCAGCCTATCCAGCGTACCCATCGTATCCATTGTACCCATTGTATCCATCGTATCCAGCGTATCCATCGCACCCATCCTATCAATTGTATCCATCGTATCCATCGTACCCATCGTATCCATCGCATCCATCGTATCCATCGTATCCATCGTATCCATTGTACCCGTTGTATCCATCGTATCCATCGTACCCATCGCTTCCACTGCTTCCCTCCGCATCCGTCCTATCCATCCTATCCATTGCTTCCATTGCTTCCACAGCTTCCTTCCACATCCACTGCATCCACTGTATCCATCGTACCCATCGCTTCCACTGCTTCCCTCCGCATCCGTCCTATCCATCCTATCCATCGCTTCCATTGCTTCCACTGCTTCCCTCCAGATCCGTCGCATCCACCGTATCCATTGTATCCGTACTATCCATCGTGTCCATCCTATCCATCGCTTCCATCCCTTCCCTCTGCATCCACTGCATCCACCCCATCCATTGTATCCATCCTATCCATTGTATCCATCTCATCCATCAGAATCCATTGTATCCACTGCATCCATCGTATCCATCGTATTCATCTCATCCGTCTCCTCCATCCACATCCATTGTATCCATCCTATCCATCGCTTCCATCTCATCCATCCACATCTATTGCATCCATCCTATCTATCGTATCCATCGTTTCCACTGGTTCCCTTGGCATCCACTGTATCCACCACATCAACTGTATCCATCGTATCCATCTCATCCACTGGATCCATTGTATCCATCCTATCCATCGCTTCCATTTCTTCCCTTGGCATCCACCACATCCATTGTACCACCGTGTCCATCACTTCCATCACTTCCCTCTGCATCCATTACATCGGTCGTATCCATTGCTTCCCTGAGCATCCATCGCATCCACTGTATCCATCTCATCCACGGTATCCATTGCTTCCATCGCTTCCCTCCATATCCATCATATCCATCCTATCCACTGCTTCCCTCCACATCCACTGCATCCATCATATCCTCTACATCCATTGTATCCACCATATCCATCACATCTACTTCATCCACCACATCCATTGTATCCATTGCTTCCCTCCGCATCCACCGCATCCACTGCATCCATTGTATCCATCGCTTCCATCACTTCCCTCCGCATCCACCACATCTGCTGCATCCATTGTATCCACCATATCCATTGCTTCCCACCTCATCCATTTTATCCATCACTTCCATCTACATCCACCGTATCCATCGCTTCCATTGCTTCCCTCCACCTCCTCTGCCTCCACTGCATCCACCATATCCATGGCTTTCATCTCCTCCCTCTGCATCCACCACCTTCCTCATCATCCATCGCCTCCATTGTCCCTGCCACCCCCACTGCCCCAGCACGGCAAGATCAAGCTGCAGGGATCCCACTGGGCTCAGGACAAAATTCACCTCATCCGGTGTTTTTCCCCAAAGTGGCGGCAGCAGCAGCACGGGGGGGAGGCACACACTGCTGGATGAAGGTGATGGAATGCCAGCTTTGTGTGGCACATCCCAGGGCTGTTTTCTGTACCCATGAGCTGTTTCCCCAGCTCTTGACCACCCACACCTTAACCAGATCTCCATGGTGTTTCCCAGAAAAGAGTGCAAAACAGCTCAATTTGAGGCCAATCAGAACTTTTGTAGTACTTTACCAGGCAC
This sequence comes from Cichladusa arquata, assembly GCA_026413545.1. Taxonomy (NCBI): domain Eukaryota; kingdom Metazoa; phylum Chordata; class Aves; order Passeriformes; family Muscicapidae; genus Cichladusa; species Cichladusa arquata. Next base: position 15,553,511 of record JAOTQP010001286.1, on the reverse strand, counting down.
AAACCACACCAGTTCCTTCTGAAAAAGCTCTGTCTTCTCCCAGCACTACAGCTGGTTTCCTGTCATCAAACTCCCAAGGGATCCAGATTTTTCCCTGGTTAAAGGTGGACTGAAGACACAAGGCTGGGTCAAAAACTGAATGTGTTTCATCATTATTTTGGTGCATCTTACTGTCACCTAAGCTGTTGTTGTTTCTTTCTGCCAAAGGTGTTATGGCAAATGGAATTTCTAAAGGGCACTTCTTAAAAGAAAAAAAGAAATTAAAAGTCAACACTTGGTCTCTGTGAGCGTTGTAGATCTGTCTAAGCCTTAGGATCTCTTCTGTGCACACGGGCTTGCAGCACCTGGAGGGGAGGGCAATACTCAGCCTGTTGATGGTGTTCAGCCTCACCTTTCCTCCTCCCTTGCAGTGCTCATCCAAACCTGCCCCTGAAGGCCCTGCCCTCAGCTACTATAAAGTAATGGTGAGCAAAAACCTGTTGGGAAGAGCAGGGTTTTGAGTATTCCTATGTAGCCCTGGAAAAAATGCTTGATTTCAAAGCCTGTGTTTGAACTGGTTTTACAGGTTAGTGCACTTCTTTGTTTTCCCCCTCTGAGTCCCTCCTTTCTTAGCTGAAATAATCAGAGTTTTAATGTAAAATATAAGTATAATAACGTAGCATTTGCTAAAGCAATAAAAGGATCCAGCCAGGAAGGCTTTGCTCTCTCAACTGGTAATTAACTGAAGTGGATTATGCCATTTTGCAATGACTGCAGCTTTCACCAGAGCTGCTCCAGCGATATAGTTCAGCCCTCTGTCTGGCCTGTCTGGATGTTCTTTTTTTCAAGAATTTTATATACTTGGGAACACAACTGGGAAATTAGTGAAGAAAACCTTGCTTTCACACTGGTTGTTTTTACTCTTAGTGTTGGCACATTCTGTCCCTCCAAATCAAAGTTATTAAATGAGGAGGCTTTTGACCCTGGAGATGACAAGTAAATTCACTTGATTTGCCAAACTAGAAATGAAGTGTCTTGTGATGAGGGAGTGGTGATGATTTTTTTCTGCCTCTGTTACCCTTGTTCCTCCTCTCTGCACCCATCCTACTTCTCCATTTTCATGTGTGGCAGAGCTGCTTCAGACCCTTGATGGGTGACCCTGAATTTCAACATACATGACTGCAGGAGCACTGTGTTTGCGTTTGTATACCTAGCCCCAAACCTCAGCCAGCCTGGAGGTGACCAGGTGATTTTAAGGCTTGCTCCTTCCTAAAGTAACAAGGCTTGAAATTGCTTCTCTTTTCACTCCATGGCCATGAGTATCTGCAGTGTCAAGTCCAGAGAAGGGGAAACATCATCTCGTTTCCCCTAAATGATCAAATGGAGATGTTCACTCAGTGTCACTGCTGATGAAGGCGGAGCTGAGCTGCCCTGGGATGTCAAGGGCCTTTGGTACCAGCTCCCCTTTGGCCACACCCTTGTGCTCTGTTTGCTCCCCTGTGGTGGGAATGAGGCAGGAGACCCCCTCCAGGCACAGTGCTTGCCCATCAGAAACCCCAGAGAGGAGGCAAAAGGACAGGAAATGGTCACCCGGGATTGGCCTGCCCTCCTTCCAAAGAAATGCAGCTTGACTTCCAGCTGACCTTCAGGCTTTTACAAGCTAAAAGAGAGAGAGTTACAGAATTGTTAACAGCTATTTTATTGTGCCTCCAGATTGTGTGAGTTGCGTTTTATTGGAACGCAGCGCTTGGCAGGTTCTGAGTGTGGCTGCAAGGGGAAGTTGGAGGGCTGTGGTTACTCCAACATGTTAACCCCCTGCTTCCAGCATCTCCTGCTGTGCTGAGCTAAGCAAATGCTTGGGTACAGCTGCAACTTGTTTCTTTACAGAGGTGCCATGCCAAAAACCTGTTACGTGGAGCTGATAGTTTCTGACCACGAGAGAATATACCAGGGGGTTGAGGGTATCTAGAGACAGAGGAATAGAATTTGATCAAAGTTCCATTTACTAAGGCTATGGCTTGACAAAAGGCCTGCGCCAAAAACATTCTGTGCATTGAGAACTTGAATCCTCAGGTGCTTAGAACCTAGAACTTGGAAGGAGAGTGTGGAAGTGCTCAGCCTCTGCTGGGGAGGCCCTGGCTCCTGCTGGCACTTGCTGGAGGTGCAAAGCTGGTGAGAGAGGGGCACTGTAGGCTGTGACTCCCAAAGACGTTTCCACAAGGTGCTTCTATTCATGGAGGAGAGTAGTTATGTGATGATTCCTTGTTTCTTGAAGGAAGGTTAATATGTGCTTTTGAAAGTGTTTTTGATTAATATCCATACTGGGTGCAAAGCAAGAAAGTCCCCTTAGACCTTGCCAGTCAGCTTTGTTTTCCTGGAAGCATCTTTGCATCTTCTCTTTTAGCACAGCTTGTTGCTCCATGACACCAGCTGTCCTCTGCATTTCTGCTAAGTGTCCCTTGCTTCTTGTAGGGTTGCATAAGTTCATTTTGTTTCTGGCTTTTGCAATCTGGGAGGCAGACAATTTGGACAAGACTGGGAGTGCTGTGACTGCCCATTCTCTTTGCTCTCTGCCCTGAATTGTCATCTTTCTGTCCTCACAAAGGAACAGTCCCTGGCAGCTCCCAAAAGATGTGGGATTTTCTAGCCTGCTATGCTCATCCTGGGGTACACTGGAGACAAAATAAATTCTGTTGACCAGCCAAGCTTGGCAGCATAAACAGAATGTTGCAATGAGATGATTAAGAACCTAACTGATGGATTTTAATGTGAGAACTGAGAGTTGGCTCCTGTATATTTGACTTCCCAAATATGCTTGGACACAGGCTGGTTTCTCAGCCAAAGTACCTCCTCTGTACTACAAACCCATATCTTGAATTAAGATTCATTTCCCTGCAAGTGACCTGGGAGGAGATCCTGACCCTCACTTGCTCATTCATGGGTCAAATGTAGCCCTGCAGCTGAAAGAGTCACAATGTCTTCTGTGGTTTGGGTTGTGCCAACAGTTGATCAGTGCTCAGGCTGAGTGAAAGCTCACCTAGATTTGGGAAAAATTATGGGAATGGCCCTTGTAATTTTAGTTGAGGATAGGAAATAGTTGCTTCTGGGTCCCAAAAAGGATTAGGAGCATTTCAGAAACTAGGAAATAACCCTCACCCTTCATAGCCATGAAATGAGATGCAATGACAGTCACTAAAAGTACTGAGAAAAGAAAGAGGAAACTGGGTATCTCTGCTTCATTATTAATCAGTTTGAACCCCTATCTGCAACAATTTAGTATATTAGGTGAAATAGCTTGTCTAAAATTCCCTCTAACATTTGCATGCATCTAAGTAATGAAATTTGGGATAGATTTTCAAACCTAGGCATGATTATCCCCCCATTCCTACCCTGTTTTATCTAAGTTACCCATCAGTGACAGCTCTGCAAGCTTGCTTCCCTTTCCTATCGCACCCCCACTCCCCAGCAGTCCCCGCCTTCTGGAGCTCAGCCTTTCCCAGGTCCTGTAGTTGAGGTACCATGGCGCAGATGCCCACTGCAAAGTATTACAAGTTAAAAAAAAAACAACCCAAAGAATCCAAACCCCTAAGTGTTCCTGGAGATGTCAAAAAATATGTATGCTTGCAGAAATCTCTAGACTTAAATACATAGGAACACTTCTTTCAACCTTGAGAGGAGACACAAACTTGAATTATTTATTCCTGATTCTTTGGAAAAGAGTTTAAGGCATCAGCTGATAAACAGTTTGGAAATGGCCCTGTTTTGGTAGCCACCTGTCTGCATTTGAGCTGGGGAGGTATAACCTTAACCCAGATCTTAACTCAGTCACTCTGAGACTGGAGAAACTTGAAGGCTTATAGTAGGTTAAAACATAACCTGTCTGGAGAATAAGTGAAAAAGTAGGGGGACACAGTTATCATCTCTTTTGTAATGTTCAACACAGAAAGAGCAAACTTCATTATATTTTCAGAGATATTGAAGAGAAATGGTGAGGAAAATAGCTAAAATAACACAGGTGAATTCAGCTGATTCCTTTTGAATATTAGGGGTTTTAACACCTAACACACATGCTATCTACTAACAAAGCCACTGTGCACACTGAGGAAAATCAGGTCTCTCAAATGTTGGGCTTCTCTTACATAATGCAGGTGCCTACTTAAAGAAGACACCAGCTCACCTAGGTGAATCTTGGCTCTCCTTCTGACAAGGTAATCTTGTAGTGAAAAGAGCTGATTTCTGGAATTGGTGCTGCCAGCCCCATTTCTGCTGTTGTGAGACAAGCTGCACTGGCAGCCAGAAGCAATACCCTTGTTCAGATGCTAATGAAGGCGATTTGTTGTGGCTCTAATGCTGCTCCTACTCCTCAGCTGCTTTAAGAGACTTTCTCATTTAGCCTTTCCAGATTATGAGAAAACTGGTTCTGACTGAGATGAATTAATGGGGAATCCCAGCACAGCCACATAATCCCTCCAGCCAGAGCCATCTGCTGCAGCTTCCCCAGCTACATCAGTTTAATGGGAAGGAGCATCTCTGCCCTCTTTTTGCAACCTAATAAGAGAGCAGGAGGCAGCTGGGCTGGGAGACAGCCTGTGAACCCCCAGCCCCAGCATCTGTGAGTGAGTAGGAGTAACAAAGGAGAATTTCACGTGGCTGACAGGTGGGCTGGGACACCGCCTGAGAGCAGGAGTGGTGGAACACAGTGCTGCTGGAGGCCAGACTACCTGAGTCTCAGAGGGCCACAGGGTCACCACAAACACACTGTGTTTCAGCCTGGATCCTGGGCTGGGTTACCAAGGACTGGACTCCACATTTTTCTTCTGGTAAGGGTGAAGAGACCAACATCCTCCAGTGTGGAGATTAGTTCTGGGAAAATTTCTGTGGAAGCAGACTGCAAGAGCTGGGTGAGGAAAAGTCAGGTAGGGAAAGGATCATCATTCCTGGAACTGGGAAGCTGAGGGTTTGCAGCAGCATTGCTAATGAGAGAGGGAATGCTGTTCTGCAAAATGAAGTCAGAACCTGTTCCTTAGCAGGAAAGATTGACTGGACCCTTGCCCAAACACAATGTGGGGACTGAACACCATCAGTGCAGAAGGAAACACCACCCACCTCAGTGGCTGCATGACCTGTGCACCAAGGAGGAGGTGAAGGCTTTCACAGGAGTTACTGGCTCTGTCAGGGAGGGTGGCAGGGAAAGAAGGAGCACTATGGCTGCACATGCTCCTGCAGGCTGCTGTAGTAGGAAAATCAGGAGGACCAGGCTGCTTTCAGCATCCAGCAATGTCACCCAAAGCACAGAGCGTGGCAGGTGGTCACCAGGGCCATAATCACCTGCACATCTGCTGGAAAAGGGTGAGTGAGATGCACACTGGCGAGAAATTCCAGCACTTGTTGCCATAATGAGTTTCATAAATATATGTGCCTGTTCCTACCTATAGGAATGAGATGGGAAATTTTTTTTCACCTTCCTTATATATATATAAAGTAATTTAAAGAGGTAAATTTTAAGTCTAAGCAGTAAAACTATTGGCTATGAAGGTTGACTATGAAGATAAAAGGTATGAATTTACTGTTCAGGAATATAAAGTAAAAGAAGAGCAAACTGTAGACAAAAGTCTGGAGTAAAATCAGAATTACTAGGTAATTTTAGAGAGGAAGCCTGAAGGAAAAGGGAGTTAAGAAGAACTGGTAATTCCTTTAAATAATAATTAAAATATGAGCCCCAAGAATGCCAAAAGAAGTTGTTCCAGCATGGACCAAGGAAAGAAAAAGCAGTAAGAGGTGATACTGGCTACGTGCAATCTCTTCTTTCACAGGGTAGGAGTGTACAGAAAGTGAAATATATTTTTTCTGAAAAAATGTTGAACAAAACTCCTTGGTGAAAAGAACAACGGTGCACAGAGGAGAGCCCAACACAGGAGCACAGCTGGGGAGCAGCTGCTGGGGAGCAGCCCTTTGGAAGGTGTCTGAGAGCCCATCTGTGTCTCACAAGCTGAACGTGGTACTGGCAGTGTGTCTGTCAGACACACCTTGGCTGATGCCAGCTTTCCCAAACTCCCCTCCCAGCCAGCAGTTACCTCCTACATTGAAATTTGGACTGCCTTAGCTAGACAGCTCTTCAGGGATATCCTCTGGAACAGCCTTAAAATTTGCAGCAGGGAGATTAAATTCTTCCTTTTGGAGACCATTTCAGGATATGTCTCAGTGTGTTGCTGTTGCAGAAAAGCAGCAAATTCAGAGGCACTTGCTATGTTCCAGTCTGCAAAATCAGGCAAGGAAGGTCTGAGGTGCAGTGTGGAGTCTGTATTTGTAGACTGCACTTTGGAAAGAATCTGGACAAGAGGGAGGACAATGATCTCCAAAACATGATGTGACAGAGGGACAGCTTAGCCTGGGGCAGCCTAAGGGTGAAAGAGGGGAACATTCAATATGCAAATCCTCAAATATATAGAGGCTTCTTTCAAGAAGCACAAGTTTTTCTGTGTCCTTGGCAGGCAGGACAAGGAATATGCAGCTCTGACTGCACTATGGTATTTTTTCTGTTTTTTTTTTAAAGTCAAATGTTACTTTTATTTTTCTTTGTTTCTGAAGTGATTATGTATGCCATGATACTTTATAGCTGCCTGCAGCTCTTTCTTTGTAATTTCTGGATAATTGTAGATGGACTTTCAACATCTGTAGAACTTGATTACTTCAATTTTGGATGCTGAACAAGTCTCACACGTTATTTTATGTACTGGAGCAAGAATCTAGCATGGGGTAGGGCCATATTTTGCATAATTAAATTATTTCTGTGGATTGTTTGAGAAATATGGTTAATTTATGTTCCTTTCAGCTGTTACTAAAGGGTCAAACAGGATGGTCTCTGATGATTTCTGCAGAGATATGCCTGTAAGATTTTCTGTAAGGGCACTGCTCAAGGGAAAGGCAGGTGAAGAGATCTTTTGCAGGAGGTCGACTGGACTCCTGCAGTGGGGCAGTGAGGGAAAACCATCTGTTGAAGTAAGTGTGATGTTTTCCAGTGGGGATACTTGAATGGGTGTTTGCTGCTGGGTGTGCAAATTCACCAGCTCATTCTGGCTGTAGGTGCTGCCCGGCTCTGACTGACAACTTGCCCTGCTTCCTGTGTCCACCACATTCCAACCTGGTTTGTAACCATCACCCTCTGGTAATATATGAGTGTTTCTGTGGCAAATGGGAGCTTAGCACCATTCAATTCCCCTGAAGGATCCCACTCTTAATCATTGAGTTTGGAGGAAATAAGAAGCTCATGAATGGGTTATTGTGCTTTCTGAATCAGCTGTAGGATTATTTTTGGTAATGGTCCAGTGAAGTTTAATATTGTGATAAGAGTCATGGAGGCTGGTGACAATTATGTGTTTCCCAATTTATAGAGAATCAATTAACATTTATTTCTCTTGCTTCAGAATTGGCATGTGCATTTTTATTTAGGATCATCACCTGTATAACAGTTGAGGAAATGCAGGCCTTTTAATCAAATATCATGAGAACTAATCATTTTTGCTGACTGTTTTTAATACTGGGCTTTAGGGATCTTCTAGAAGAAACATGCTTTATAAGCTGAAGGTATCTCCTGACACACTATCTGCCAGTCCCTGCTGGTTGATGATGGTAAGTCATTGCATACCACCACATTTTTAAGCAATCTGTGTGAGGGAGTCTGAGGCAGCTGTGTAGTTTTAAGGATTAAGGTAGGACCCTGGCTCAGTTTCCATCTTCAGATTTCTGACAACCCCTTCTTTTAGCAGAGATGAAGTAAATCTCTGACACAAATGTAGTGAGAAGGACTGCTACAGATGTGCCAGCAAAGAGGGAAGGGGTATGCCTTCTCAAAAAGCCACGTCATTTGGCCTTTCCTAATTATGTCGCTGAAATCAGAAAGGAAAAACTCAGCCATGGTGAGCTATTCCTCACTCAGAAGTTCCTGCAGGACTGTCAGGGATGGAGTGGGCCATGGGGAGACTTGGGCACAGTGAAAAACTCTGAGCTTGGCATGCTGTAAATAACGATCTGTTTCTGGAGCATGGTACTAGATTTTAGGAATGAAAGTATGAGCACTGTTGCAGATTTGCCAAGGTGGATGTAGAGGGGCCCTCTCAGCTGAGAGAGGGATCCTTCCAGCACTGTCCTACACAGTCCCTGAATGCTTCTGTCCTTCTGCCAAATATCTGCTCCTCACATTTCAGGTGCACCTCATCCTTGTGCTCTCCCTGTACTTGCTCCTTGTCCCCAGCTCTTCCAAGCACCTCCTCAGTGCCAGCTGGGCTCCTAGGTTTGCTGAGTCGCAAACCAGTGAGGGGACAGTGAGGCCAATTTTTCACACTTTGGTGTTTGGCAGTGCCAGTGCCTGTCAGTCACTATGTCCTTAGCCTTCATTACCACATCTCTTTTTCCTGGCACGTCATCCTTTGCTCCCTCAGCAGGGTGCCAGGACCAGCTTTTCTCACTGTGGGGTTTGTGCTCAGATCTGCTCACTGCTTTTCACTCGGGGGCTCATTCCTCATCCTTCTTCCCTGCTAGCTTGTTGGACTCCTCTCCCTTTTGGCCAGTTTTCACTTCACTTTGTTCAACAGCTCAGTTCTTCTTGCTATCGCTACTTTCTAGCTTCATGTGTAAGTACAGCAAAAAAAAAAAAGTGTGAGCAACAAGAGTAAAGGGAAGTTCAGGTTTTTGGGGAGGGGCTTGAAGAGCCTGTCAGGAGGGATGATCTTGAGCAACTTTGGTTCTGACCATAAGAGAAGAGCAGAGATGCACAGAGGTGCCCAACAGCCCAGCAAAGCTGGTGGGTAGTTATCCTCAGCTCCTCTCCATTTGGACAGTGAGAGCTGCCAGTGGACAGGCAGAGAAACCCTGTGCCAGCCTCCCCAGAGCTGAATCAAGTGTTACCTCCTACTACTGGAAATAGATGTGTTTCATCTGGCACTTGTGTCATGAATTAGCCAATGTTGTTTTAACCTGGAGGTTTCAGGAAAGGCAAAGAGGTTTGGTTAAATGAAATGATCCTGGCTGGACATGGCAGAGGGGCAGAATTGTTACCCGTGTCCCCCTCTGCCAGCCCTGCTCTGAAAACAGCATCCCACAGGGTCCTCCCTTTGGCACAGAGCTTGAGTCCAGCTTTATTCATGGAATGCAATTCAGATGAATATTACCTGTATTTATTTAGAAATGCATGTATCTAGGGTTAACAACAGGGATACTAATTAATGCAGATTGTTTTGTCTGATTTCTATCATGCTAATAGCCATTCAGTTGCTAAGTGTTCAGCATCGGTTTCCCTTAATTGGTCTCCTGGTATCAGCCCTTATGTTACTCCCATGGACAGAAAAAGATGAGTTTAAAATCTGCCCTTAGGAGGGAAAAGAACATTCTGTGCTTTATCAACCTTCCTGCCAGGCTCTCTGTGAGGACCTAAAGAAACACACTTAATAATCAGTCTGAATGTGTCTTTAGAGGGATTGATAGAGTTTTGTTTCATTAGGACTCGATAGTGAAGATGAAAGTGAAAACTAGGTTATTATTGAATTGATAAAAAAGGAGGTGGTCATAGATGGGCTGTTGGGAGAGGGTGTGTGCCAGACAGGGCTGCAGCAGCCACAGGCAGCACAGCTCTGCCATGAGCATCAAAGGAAACAAAGATAAGACAAAGCAGCTGGCCAGCCTGTTCACAGTCCATGGCAAACTGGTATATTTGCTGAAGGCCATAATTTAGTCTCTTCATTACTTTTGGTACATTGGAACTCTGAAGCTCCCTTTGGGTCTCAGATGGCAACACTCACTACCTCCATTTTTAACTTCTTTCTGTCTAAGTGAAGAAAAAATATTCCTCCATAAACATGTTAGAGTATTGAACTCAAAAAAAGTAGAAGAGCAGTGTGTTGGAGGCATGGCAGAGGAAGAGGATGGCAGCCTGGTGGAGGCAGAACCAGTTCTGCTCTGCAGTGCAGATGTGAATCTGGGGACTGGGGCAAGGCTTGAGAGTGCCTGCCCAGCAGCTCTGGGTCTTGGGCAGCACTCTCCTGCTCCCCACCTCCAGAGTGTTTAACTCTCGTGTTTCACTACTGCCTTGCAACCTGTAGAGAAGACCTTGGTTTAATATCCTACTCTGCTATATAATACTCTTAGTTACAAAAGGTGCTTTGAGAACAATCAGGACTGCTGTCTCTCTCTGAGGCTTCTTAATTTTGTTTTAGTCCTGTGTAACTTTAATGTCTTACACTCGTGATTTTGAAAACATAGAGGCCACAGTTCTTCCCCCTTCCAGGACTCTCAGCTCTCTGAACTCAGCCCCCTTGCCCTCTGAGGAAGGATCTGAATTCGTGTTGTACTTGGTATCACTTTCTGCCAACACTGCTCTCTCCACCCATCCTTTCCTCTGCCTGATCTGCCTTTGATCTCACAGTGCTCCCACAGATGAACCCTTGTGGCTTCTTGAGGTGTTGCTGGCAACAAGCTGCTTATCTTCCTCCTGTGCCTGAGATAATCCTCCCAGTCAGAGGGTGCTCAAACCTGTTCCTTGGGTGCTTCAGTGCCAGGCTGCAGGTGATAGGGATGGCTGATCCCACCTGCAGTCCCTGTCACAAGGGTGAGAGTCCCTCAAGGAGGGCTAGCAGAAAGCTGAGGGTATCACTGCCTTCTCCCTCCCTGCTTAAACTCACCAGAGTTGGTGGGCTTGGGTCTTCAGATGCTGCCCTGCCTGGCATCCCGGATATTGAATGGCTTCAGCTTCTTACATATTTGCCAAAGGTCACTGCAGCTCCCCTTGCCCTGTTATTTGTCCTTTGTACAATTATTCTGACTCAGAGTTATCAGAAACACAAGCTGTCTCTGATGTACTTACTGATCCTGCCCTAGATCCAGCTTTGGAGCACACCATCACACACTGCTAGAATTTAAGTGGGTCCACAGCCTTTATTGACTTAGCTCTTCATGTCCCCTCTCACACATACTTTTTTGCCTTCTCCTTTTCATGGTAAAGTGAGAATTAAGGTTTTATTCTTATTACACATCTGTGCTTAGATGTCCTGCTGCCTTATATTTCAAACAGCAGCTTTGTGGGGCTGAACTATTAAAATCTTATTAAAATACTTATCCATCTTCTTTAAACTGCTGGTCCTTGCTCTGAGATCTAGGTCTGCCTTCAGTTTTTTCTACTGTATTTGCAAATGTCTGTCAGAACTGGAGCTCAGTGTAATCAGTCAGAGTGCTGCCTATTTAAGTAGCTGAGACTCCAGTCTGTTACAATGAGTATAGGCTTTCCTGACTTGCATTGACTACCTTGTCTCTGGCATTTGGTTCTGAAATATGTGACTCAGAAAATAGAGCTCGAGCAATAAATAATGACTAATATGAAGTAATGTATCTCTGGAGACTTTCTTTATCTGCATCAAAAGCTTTTAGAGCTGCTGTTGTGAAGGGGCTGCCGACAATAGATTTGCAAGTGTGTAGAACAGTCTCATGTAGCCCTTGGCCCTGCAGAGCACCCTGGGTTTGACTGCTGGGTGTAAGTCTTCCAAGGGTTAGGATAAGTCCTCCAAGAAACTGGTGTTTGTGTTCAGACTCATGGACAGCCTGTCTTGCATGAGCAAATATAAGTCCAAGACTCTTGCTTAGGCAATAAGTTCTTATTCAAAAGAGGCTTGGTTTCCCTGGCAAACACGACTATTTGGCTACACGTCCTATATCCAAACTATAGCTTTCTGTGAGAAATGTTACTTGAACTATATATTCTGTCCTGCTTCAGTGATGCTTGATTTCCGGGGTTTTTTGGCCATGTACAGTGTCAGCTCTCCTCCCCCATGCTGTGACAGGACGTAACTAATGGTTTCTCATCCTTGGGATCTACAGCAAATTCCTAATATTTGCCATACCTTATCTCTAGACACCTGATAACTCAGATCTGATAGGTGGTGCTTGACTTTTTAGGTACTGTTTATAAATTCTGACACGTAACACCTCTACATGGATGTTTCAGAAGGTGATGGCTGAACACTGGATGTTAACTCCTGTGCGCAGGATGTGGCTGCGGGTAGATGCTGATGTGAGCCCCGGTGTATCCGCGCTGCTCTTACTCTTCTGGCGATGGGATTACTCATCTCTGATCCCGCAGGCAGCCGCATCCTCCCCCTCTTTGGAGCAGGGCACGGGTTCCTCGCTGCGGGGAGGCCCCGGCTGTCCCTGCTAAGGCCAGCTCTGCCGGCAGAGGGCAAGAGGTGCCCGCGCTGAGCCGCCGGCCCGGGGACGGCGGCTCGGAGCATCGCCAGCCCGGAGCATCACCGGCCCGGGTAGGGCAGCCCGGGGAGCGCAGCCCGGAGCATCACCGGCCCGGGGAGCGCAGTCCGAAGTATCACCGGCCCGGGGAGCGCAGCCCGGAGCATCACCGGCCCGGGGAGCGCAGCCCGGAGCATCACCGGCCCGGGGAGCGCAGCCCGGAGCGCCGCCCGCTCGCAGCCGAGCCCCGCCGGTCCGGCCGCTCTCACCCCGTGCCGGCTCCGGCTGCCTTAACCTCAAAGAGGGTTCAATAAACCTGTCCCAGTGTTGGTGGCTCTGTGCCCAAAGGATCCAAGGCGCAGCTGAGTGTTTCCAGGGCAGACCCCTCGCCTCAAGGCGGTGTGAGCTCTGCTCCGAGATCAGCGAACGTGCTGGCCGGGCACAGGGATAGGGACACGGACCCAGCTGCTCCGTGCCCCGGCAGAGCCGCAGGGAGAGCCGCAGGGCGGTGGAGCTCCTCTCCAGCATCCCCTGTCTCCGGCCGGGCAGTCGCACCCGCACCGGGAGCTGCGGGAAGAGGCTGCGGGGGCAGAGAGGGTGTCTGCAGGGAAGGGCTGGAGGTCAAGGGATGGGGGCTGAGCTTGTCCTGCCTCGGGACAGGACGGCTTTTGGGGCTGGCGGAGGGATCTGGGGCTCAATGCGTGACTTTGGGCGCACAGTGACAATGAACACACCGAGAATTTTACAGACACGGGAAAGGGAAAGGACCAGAGTGACTCTCCCGAAGGCAGCACAGGAGCCAGGGCTGTCCCGGGAGAGCCGGCCGGGCGGGGTGCGGAGCCGGGCTCGGGCCGTCTCCTTCATGTGTGTCTCGCTTGGTATTGAATGATGTTAAGCAGAGCTGGAGCTGGCGCCTCGGCCTCATTACCTTCAATTACAATAATTGTTGCCTCTCTCCAGTGTTTTGCATTTCTCCCTGGGGGAAATCTCTCTGCTGCTTCTTTTCCAGTCTTGCTCCAGCTTTCTCCTATCGATTGGATCGCTCTGGCCCCGATTCTAGGAGCGGTGCCTCCAGGAGGATAAATGCAAATCGCCCTATTGATCGGGAGGAATAGGAGTGCAGCCCATTTGGAGGAGGGAGGATTAGTTTTAAATGAAAAAAAAAAAAAAAAAAAAGCAAAGTGATGAGCATGGCAGGAAATGCTTCACTTTCTGGGACTCTTAAGTAGTGTCTCTTTATCACGTCCTGTGTCTGAGGGGGATGCAGATTGGTGCCATCTGGATAATATACCACGTGCATGGAGAGGTGGATCCTGCGACACAGACACTACTCTGGTCTCCTATTTATTTTAGGTGAACATGCATCACTGATTATCTCTGGAATGCAGCTCCCCTCCTTCAGTCTGAAGGTAACTGGGTTTCACTGGGGACACGCTAATTGCTGCTGAAAATGAGCCGGGACTAATGTGCAGGCCTCTATCCACCCCCTTGAACTGCCTCAGTTACAGGGGTAAAGCTCCTTGGGAGTTATTAACCTTGAGGGAACCTGCTCAGCAGCCTGTCTGTCACAGGGGAGCGGCTGGAGGAGCCAGCCTTTGGGCTCTGCATAGCTGCAGATCCTGAAATGGCTACCTGCTTCAGTAAAGCCGTGGCCAGACCCAGAAGTGGGAAGCCAAAAAAATTGCACAGTCACATTATGTTCCCTGTCCCCTGGGCTTTATGCCAAGCTAAGCTAGCTTAAGCCTTAATTATTTTTTTAATAATCAGCATAAATAAATGTAATTCAGTAGAATTAACTTGTGTGTATCATATCCCAAATGTTAGCAAAGTAACTCAAAAAACAATGGTTGTTTGTTGGCTAGTGTTAAGCAGTTAACAAAAACCCCCGAATTACTCTGATTAATGTTGCTCCAAAGATGCTTTAAACAGTCCCAATGCTTTTAGCTTCACATCATTTCAAAATGAGAAATTCCCAGATGACTCATAATTGCAAGGTGCAAAAAGGAATGGATATGGTGTGCAAATGTCGCTTTTGACACCATTTTAAAATGACTCCCAAGCAGCAGTACTAACTTTTCCTTTCTAGTGCAATGAGCATCTGATGTGACTGACAGTACTGACAAATGCTGGTGTGCACATGCAGACCCAGCAGTATGCAAATCCTCATCTCCCTGAGAAATGTGGGTCTCCCCAGGACAAGACTGAACTTATGCCTTGACTAGAGAGGTGATTGTAGAAAGGATTTCCAAAATGCATCTCTAATCAATTTTTATTTTTACCTATTTTTTTTTAGGGGGGTGGGGATGTGTTCATTGTTGAAAGTTTCAAACAAGTGAATCATACTCTGAAAATACAGGGGTTTTTGCTAGAAATTGATAGAAGGGTTACTTCCAGTCATTTGGGAGAAATGATGGTGAGTTGCCAGCATGTGATAAAAGTTTATAGAGGGGTGAGGAATTCATGATAGTGTTCAAGCTGCTAGATGAAAGAATTACTTTTGATTCCAAACTGTTTTTCTGGGGTGAGTTACCTTAGTCAGGGGCACCTGCAGGCTGAAATTGTAACTTCGTTTTGCAGACGGGCTGCTGTGGTGGCACATAAACAGTAGGCAGTAGCAGCAGGGACAGGCATTACTGCCAATTCATGTGAAAAAGAGAAAGAGAATACATGAAAGAAACAAAACAATGGGAGGAAGTTGAATTTTCTAAAGCTCAGTTCCCATAGCCAGAGAAGAACTTTTCTCTTGTTCAAAGTTCTGTACTTAGAAAATGCTGCCAGGTTGACCTCTGTCTTGGCTTGTTTAATTTTCCTCCTTGATGTAGAAAAGGCCTAAACCCCTCATGGCAGCCATCCTCTCATGCTTGTGCTGGGACTCTCAGGCCCATGGAGATTCTGGAGAAGGTGGTGGATGTGATTTGGCACTTCGCTGAAGGGATTTCACCCTGACATTTGGAAGGAGACTTGCACGGCTGTGCTGCTCACACTCTCCTGGTGGAAAATAGTGAGCCTCTTCTGGAATGTGATTGTAGAGGAGAGCAGGTACTGTCCTGAGCTGTTGCTTGCCTGATAGGAAAAATCCTGGTCTGGAATAGTTCAGGACACTGGGTGCTCATCTGAATTGGTCCTTTAGAAGGACTTGTCAGTTCTAAAGTCTTCCTTCCAAAAACTTGTCACTGCGACTATTGGCTTGTGAAGGGAAGTAACAGAATCAAACCAGCATTTGTGTGGCCTGCAAAGACTCATTGGATGGATCTCTTGTTTTAGTTGGCAATTTCTACTTCTTAGAGACAAGATTTTGCATCTGTGACAGAGCTTTGACCTGATGCAGAGAACGTGCTCCTGTGAGATGCTGCCCAAAGCAGTCCCTTTCCTTGAGGTGCCCAGACACTGATTTTGCAACCAGGTCCTTCTGTTCATGCTGGCTTCAAAGGCCTCCATGTATCTGGTGGGAGGGAGCAGCCCTGTGCTCTGCAGGCTCTGACTACAGGCTCTGTAGTCCGTTCAAGTGGAGGCTTCAGGCTGCTCTCCCATGGCTGCTGGAGACACGTAACGCAGCCTCAGGCTCCTGACGCTTTCCTTGATGGTTCCTTGTAGTCATTATCCCACATTCCTTCTGGTTGCAGAACATGCTGTTATTATTGCTTTGTGCTGGGTCTGTCTCCTGTCCCTTTTTTACAGGCCAATCTGGCCCTGTTAGCTCTTGTCTCTAAAACAAAAGCAAATTAGCACTGCAGAAGCTGAATTATCTTGTTTATGTTATAGTCTGTCAGAGGACCCCACACAATCCTTGCACGTCTCTCTGAGCAGTGCACCAGAGAGTGAAGAGACACAGTAAGTCAGTAAAACCCTCCTGACACTCCAACTCCATCCACAGGTTTCCAAAAGGGTCTTTAGCTCCTTTGGGGAAACTAAGGCTTGGCAGTGATCCTGCTGTCCCCCCCTCAGTTTTGGTATTTCATGCACACTTGTAGCATACAGAATTAGAAATTTTTTTACAGTAAATTGTACCTCACAATTCAAACTTGACAGCTGTCAATGAAATTTGCTGTACAAAACTGATCTCAAGCACATTGCCCTCTGGTTAGTCTGTCTGTGCTCCCTTGGCCAGGATGTTTATAATACTCAGGGAGTCTCTCATGTTACTTAGTGCAGAAATGTGGCTCCATGAATAAAAGCCATTTCCAGTCTGTCGGTACTGCATGTAACAAATGAGATCTGTTAAATGTGCTTGTCACCATTGATAGGAACAGGAGAAGCAGAATTGCACATGTTGCTGTAATGATTCTAAGTTATAATGAATGATATGTCGTATGTTTGCAAATGAGTGTCTGATAGCTGGTGCCAGACTGGGAGATATGGCTTGGCTGTTCTTGCTGTTTTTGTAATTTCTAAACAGAAACAAGAATTAGAAAATTACTTTGTGGTGGAGTGCAAATATGTCTAACATAAGTGTAAAGACTGCAGAGCAGCACACGTGTATCTATCTTACACATATGCAAATCACAAGACTCACAGTAAAACCATTATAACATGTGATGGCATCAGCACTAATTAGCCAGAGATCCAGTCTGTTTCTCTCTGCCAAAGTAAACTGCAGTTATCTCAATCTCAGATTTCATATTTCCTCCTTTCTCTTTCAGGGAGGAATGCCTCCGACATGAGGTATTATGACCCCTATTGAAAATATCTTTAAAGAATTACAAAAAATTTCAAATTAAAATTCTCAAGTAATTTTTATATTATTATCTACACATCATCCAACAGCTTTAATACTAGTAGTGGACCCAAATATGTAAAGCATTTTGCTCATAAATGGGAAACAGTCTGTGCTGTAGAAATCAAAGCTTGTAAAACGTAATGAACTAAGAAAGAAAAAAACTAAGTTAGCAAAGAAATTTTGATTAAGGGGCACATTTTTTCCAGGAGCAACACGTGAAAGAAAACTGTCCAAGCTAAACAGGACCCACAAGGGCTGTATCGGAGCTCAGTGGTAGAACACCAGCTCGTGCTTCCATCCCAACAGCTATTCTTGGGAAGGAAATACTGGAAGGAGCAGGGTTACTGCAGGGTATACTCGCTGATAGCTCTGTACCACGGGTCTGCCCGTACTGCGTGGATGCGACAGCCGCGGGTGAGACCCTGCGGGGCTGAGTGCGGGCTGCAGGAGCCCCCGAGCACAGAGCGGACCCCGAGCCGGGACACCGGGTGGGACCGGGGATGGACATCCCAGCTGCCCCGCGGTGCGCAGGCCTCCCAAAACCTTGGGAAAAAGCCCCGCTGCAGTGAAACTGCCGCTGCTCCCGCTCGGGCAACGTCTCTGCACCTCGTGCAGCCCTGAGGGTCGGCAGCGGACAGGCAGGGGCCGGGACAGCGGCGGCAGGGCTCGGCCGCTGCCTCGCTCCGCTCCGGGGGCTGCTCATCCATCCGTCCATCCATCCATCCATCCATCCATCCATCCATCCCTCCATCCATCCATCGCGGCTCCGCCGAACTCGCAGTCAGAACACGAAATTCTTTAGTGGAACCTCGCGCTGTTGGTCCGTAGGGAATTATCCCGGGGACCCGGCGGAGCTCGTTCCTCCGCGCCCGGATAGCCCCGAACCTAAGGCGGCTAGCGAGGGCGCTCGGTGCCGCCAGCGGCCGCTCTCCGGGCAGCGCTGCGGGGCTCCCGGCGCCCACCGCCGAACCGGGTGGGTTCCCGGCGCCGCCGCCGAACCGAGCGCGTTCCCGGCGCCCACCGCCGAACCGAGCGCGTTCCCGGCGCCGCCGCCCGGGGGCGCTGCGGGTGGGGTTCGGGTGGCGCCGAGGGGCCTGGCGGGGGCGGAGCGGGGCGAGTCCCCGCCCACTCCCGGCAGGCGCAGCCAATAGGGAGGCGGGGCGGAGCAGGGGGGCGGGGCGCCGCTGCCCAGTCCGCGCCCGGCGCCGGCCGTATTTACGGGGCGGGCGGCGGCGCCGCCGTGTCAGTGAGGCAGCGCCCGCCGGGCACCGCGACCGCGCCGCCGCTGCTGGTGCTCCTCCTGCGGCCGCGGCGGAGCAGCGAGGGAAAGGCAGAGAGACGCGGCCATCCCCCCGGCCCGCCGCCGCAGCGGTGGCCGCACCACGGCACTGCCCGCAGGAGAGCAGCTCTTGGGCGCTCCGGCGCGGCAGGGGCGCGCGGGCGACGGCGGCTCGGCCGTGCCTGCGCTGCGGGCTGTGGCGAGCGGCGCCGGGTAAATGGATCGCCATTCCAGCTACATCTTCATCTGGCTGCAACTGGAGCTGTGCGCCATGGCCGTCCTGCTCACCAAAGGTGAGGGGCCGCGGCAGGGCACCCGGGGGGCCTGCGTGGACCGTGCCGGGGGAGCGGGGTGCCCGGAGCCGCCCCCGAGCGCAGCCGGGCCCGGCGCTGTCTCGGGACCCCGCGCCGAGCGGTGCTGGCGGCGGAGCCGCCGGGTCTGTGACTCCCGCCCCTCCGTCCCTCCCCTCCCACCTGGCCGCCGGTGCCGGGCAGTCACGGCCCCGCGAGGGTCCTGGCCCTGTCCTGCCCGCTGGGAGCAGGGATCGCGATCTGGGGCTGCGGCCCGTGAGGGCTCTGTGGGGCTCTGTATGGGCTCTGAGGGCAGCGGTCTGTGGGGACTCGGCTCTGGGGGCCGCGGTCCGTGGGGGCTCTGTGTGGGCTCTGGGGGCCGCGGTCGGTGGGGGCTCTG
>JAOTQP010001286.1:15502206-15534144 GCA_026413545.1 Cichladusa arquata | reverse complement strand
CAAGGGCTCTGGGGGCCGCGGTCGGTGGGGGCTCTGTGAGGGCTCTGGGGGCCGCGGTCCGTGGGGGCTCTGTAAGGGCTCTGGGGGCCGCGGTCGGTGGGGGCTCTGTGTGGGCTCTGGGGGCCGCGGTCGGTGGGGGCTCTGTAAGGGCTCTGGGGGTCGCGGTCCGGCCGCCCGGGGAGCGCCCTCCGGGGCAGAGGCGACCCGCTGGCTGCCGGTAATCGTCGTGCTCCGGGCAGGAGGGTAAAGGATAAGTTAGCGTGGTGGTGATGTGCGACGGTATTTATTTATTTTGGAAGGAAGGCTGTAATTAACCCTAAATAACAGCCTTGCAGCGTGCAGGGGGGAGCCTGCTGGCCCCATCAAAGCGGGCAGAACAGGGAGTGACTGAGTGATGTGAAGTCGCAGATACTGAAACTATGTGCCTGATAATGATATAATTAGGGGATCACAGACTTCTGGCTGCTGTTGACTTCAAAAGCTTTAAGAGAAGCCTGCAGTCTCTCCTGTAGCCATCTTGACTAAAAGCAGACATTTTTCTTTAATAGCTACATACAGTAACAAGAAAGAGGAGGGAACAGAAGGGCATTGTTCACTGTTTCAAAATACTAAATACCCTTTCTGGCCTTTTGCATAGCACAGGAAGAAACTTTATGAATTGACAGAAATACAGTAATACAAAGTCCATTCTGTTTCGCTGAAAACGTGGCTTTAATTAAAAAGCAGTTGAATTAACCTGATGACTAGCCTGTCAGATTTTGTTTGTAAGATTGTCTTAGGGCAATAAAATGTAGATATTTGAATGTGATTGTATAAGCAGTTAAAATGAAAGTATGTATATTGTTTCACTTTATTCCCATATTGTGCTGAGGCTCATGAAAGAACTGTCAGCTCTGGATGTTTGCATCTTACATTTACCAGTGCAAAAATTAGGAAAACTATTTTTTTCACAGTGGTAGCGAGGGAGACCTCATATAGAATGCTTAGGAAATGATTGAGTCTTTTTTTCTGTAACATGCTGGATGACAGTGAGTGTGAATTCATGAAAAATTAGGTTACTTGGTCGGAAAGCCCAAGGGAATTGGACTGGAGACAGTGAGACACTCCATCATTTGGCTTCTATTAAGCAGAGTTATTAAAGAGCAGCGGGAACTTCAAGGCCTGGAGCCTGCAGTAGCATTTTGGGGAAAGTATTAAGGTAGCCTGACGAGGGGAAGGTAACTTGTTTGGGATGATTTTTAACATCTTGCAGGACAGTTTTTTTTAGATATAGGTGATAGGTAACATCAGAGGAAGGGATGGCAGCAGGGGAGCCTGTAGATTGATTTTTTTGAAGTGCAGACTGTAGGAGAACGACATCTGACTATTCAGTCCACTTTGAAAGCCTTGGTGCTGCTATGGTGGCAAGTACAGCAGGCACACCAGAAGTAGTTTTAAGTCCTTTCTTCCAAGCATGTCTCCAAAATCTGGCTTCCTCTTAAACCTTGGCTCGATGGCACATTGAATTATGTTTGAGTTGCAACTTGCCTAGAAAGAATAAGTTTTCACCACAGCACAGGACATGTTTAATTCATACCAGAGCAGTTTGGAGAGGACAAAATGAAGAATTTTATGAAGGGAACTTTTTTATCGCTTCCTTCAGAAATTTTTGAGGTTTCCTGAGATTTTTCATAGAGCTGGTAGAGGATTTTCAATCTTAAGTGTTTCCTCCTTTTTCTGCTGCATGTTGGATTGCATGTGAAACTGGGGAAAGACAAGGGAGAGCCTTTAGCCTTGCAGTTTCACTCCATTAAAAAACTTTAGATTTGAGTTGAGTCATTGTCTCTGGTGAACAGAATAATTATTAACTGGATTTTTTTTTTATAATACTGATAAAAAAGTATTTTTGCATGTATAACTAGTTAAAGATTTTCTTTTTCTGAAGAAATTACAAATAGTTGCTCAGTTTCACACAGTAAAACCTTCCTGACTTAGATGGTAATGGTTCTAGCTAATAGCTTTATAAGGTGTTAGTTAAACCTTTTACATCTTGGCACAGTATTGAGAGGTAATAAACAATTCAGCAGTTCAGATTTTATTTTTCTTTCATTTGTCACATAAATATTTAAACCTGGTATTTTTGTTGTGCGCTTATGCCCAGTTAAAAGAAATGTTACTTCTATAAAAATAGAATGTTGTTCCTGGGGTAATGGTTAAAACATAGATATGACTTTCTTCTAGGACTGAAAGTGTGTGTTGCCTTTAGAACTGGTATTTCACTTTAAACGTGGTTAAATGCAACTGCTGACAGCGAGTGGAAGTAGCTATAAAATGGTCTTGTTAGTTATTTACCTCGGGAAAAAGCTGCTGTGACCTTCCTCCCCCAGTCCCTGTTTTAGTGAAATGCTCTTGCTTTAATTCAAAGGACTATAGTAGTAGCCATTAAAGCAAGTGCCCCAAGGCGTTTACAGGGATTAAGGTTACAAAGAGGTAGGCGCTGTACAGTGATGGGAAGGAAACAACCCCAGCTCTTGTGGGTCTACAGCCTGGAGAAGTACCTCAAAACTGGCACTGAGTTTGGGTGGGTGATGTGTGTGGCTATTAAGGTTGTATGGCGAGATGTCCTCAGAGGACCAAATT
Organism: Cichladusa arquata; assembly: GCA_026413545.1. NCBI lineage: Eukaryota > Metazoa > Chordata > Aves > Passeriformes > Muscicapidae > Cichladusa > Cichladusa arquata. Next base: position 15,531,525 of record JAOTQP010001286.1, on the reverse strand, counting down.
CTTACCTTTGTTGCACGATTTTTTGGGGTTTTTTTTTAGGTGAAATCAGATGCTACTGTGATGCTGCACACTGTGTTGCAACCGGCTACATGTGCAAATCTGAGCTTAGTGCCTGCTTCTCCCGACTGCTTGATCCTCAGAATACACATTCCCCACTTACTCATGGCTGCTTGGACTCTATTGCAAGCACAGCTGAGATCTGCCAAGCCAAACAAGCACAAAACCACTCTGGCACCACCACCATGTCCACATTGGAGTGCTGTCATGAAGATATGTGCAATTACAGAGGACTACATGATGTTTTGTCTCCTTCCAGGGGAGATGCTTCAGGTAGGACAATAAAGCTTCAGTGAAACCCCTCTTCTGGCCATCAGGCCAGCAGCAGTCAAAACCTTGTGCATCTGCTATTATTGATTTAGTTGTTACTGTAAGTAGAGACGCCAGAGGGAGAAGCGGGTGGCTGGGTGCAGGGGAACATCTCAGCCAATTAGCTTTTTTGTCTGCATTAATATTGGAAGTTTCTCTTGCCATCTTGACATGCCTTCTAAGAATCAGTGGCAGTGGTGTTCCTAGTTAAACTGGCTGTGGGGTAGGAAATTCCATCTTATAAGCAGACTTAGAAACGAATTTTTTTCTTTATGGGGGTATTTTCTGTAAATGCTGCAGAGTGTAGCAGTTGATCCTTAAACTTGTCAGTGTGGGGTATAAGGGAGGTGCACTGTAAATCAGTGTGTATATAAATCCTGAAATAATCTTCACATCTTTCCCCTTTGCAGGACAAGGGAGCAGATATCAACACGACAGCAGCAGGAATCTCATCACCAAGGTGCAAGAATTAACTTCTTCAAAAGAGTTGTGGTTCAGGGCAGCTGTAATTGCTGTTCCAATAGCTGGTGGGCTAATCTTGGTGCTTCTTATCATGCTGGCCTTGAGGATGCTCAGGAGTGAAAACAAGAGACTGCAAGATCAGCGGCAGCAAATGCTCTCTCGTTTGCACTACAGTTTTCATGGACATCATTCGAAAAAAGGGCAGGTGGCGAAATTGGACTTGGAATGCATGGTGCCTGTGACTGGTCACGAGAACTGCTGCATGACCTGTGATAAAATGAGACATTCAGACCTCAGCAATGATAAAATTCTTTCACTAGTCCACTGGGGAATGTACAGCGGACATGGGAAGCTGGAATTTGTATGACCAATTATTTTTTAATCTGAGCTAAACTTACTCTCTGAACTCTTGAAGGCCTTTGGGTTCTGCTGGACAGGAGCACTTTATCTTAAAACAAAAACTCTTATAAATCATCTTTGAGAAACAAAGGACCTCTGCAAACAGAATCTTGGATATTTCTTCTGAAGGATTCCAAAAGTTGTCTTATTTGCACAGAGTAAAATACACTCAAATGTATTGTTTGCTTCAGAGTTGTGAAAGCAAAAGTTAGAAGTTGTAAACACTGTCACTAGGGTTATCTGAACTATAGGGAGCTGAGAACTGAGTTTATTATAATAAACTGTATGCAAGCTCCTATGTTTCCTGACTTATTGTAAAGATTTTTTAAAATATATATATTTTCTCTGAAACTTGCTTGTGACTTCTGTTTTGGAAGATGAATTTTCTTGTGGGTGATAGTGGAAAACAAATCAAGGTGTGTATGGTAATGCCATGCATAACAATTAGATTCTGAAAGCAGACTCTTCCCACTCTGCAAAGGAATTTAGGTAGTTATTTGAGAATGAAGGTGGAAGCTTTGTTTTATACTTCAAGTAGCAGTGAACCCACATTCAACTTTTTCTTTCTCTGTTAAGGAAGAAAGAATTCCTCTGTGTAAAATGTGTCAGAAAGTGACTCCTAATTCTTTATAGCTGGTTTTCCTCCCTTGTCTTGCAATTCTTGTTTCTATGATCTGTTTCCCTTTTGTACCTTTTACACCCAAACTTTTTTTAGGGGAGGAGAGGGAAACCCCAAAACCGCACTGCCTATTAGGTTTGGTTGGGTTTTTTTCTGTTTATAACCCCTCTGGGCAGAGTGGAAAGCATCTGCCTTATTCTTCTATCATGTAGCTAAGTACCATATGCTCCTAGTTTTGTGTGGGACTGAAGAAACAACACTGTACTTTAATCTCTGGCTCCTCATTTATGCTATTCTTGCATAGGTGGCTTTTCTTCCTGGCCAATGTTTCTGCACTTAGTTGTTTCTTAATCCTTCTCCTAGTTGGCTGCACTTGATGATTTAATTTATTCAGTACTTAGTTGCTAAAAACAAACAACCACCTCTGGATTATTCAAGGAATTTATTGTATTTATTTTTCTTGGTCTATTTGACTTTGCAATAATTAAGGTATACTTGCTTAAAAGGCTAAAGCCACATCATGGTGAAAGAAGCATCCAAAATGCTGCTTCAGGAGATAAAACCTGCCAAGAGTCTAGTATTCATCTATATTTTAAGAAGCTTTAGAAATGCTTCTGCCTCTTGTTCTGGCTGGGAAGTTGAGGGCGTACTCTTGCCAGCAATGAAAAGGGGACGGCGCACGCAGGGTTACAACAACCTTGCAGAGATGCTCTGATCTCGGATTTGCTGTGGTACATTGCTTTGAGATGTGCAGGCTGAAATTCAAAGGGATGTAAGCTAGGAAAACCTGCCCCTCTAAGTCACAGGCTCACGTTCCTGAAAGTACACTTAAACGCTATGGTAGGGTTGTTGCTGGAGATAAGTTGGTCACTTGGCTGTGCAAACAGGTACTGATATTGCAAACTTACCCTACAGTTAAACACTCATGTGGGCCAAGTGCAGTGAGAGCCCTGGGGATGCCAAGGTCCCACTGTGCCCATGTTTGCAATATTAAACTGCAGTTTAGAAGGATTAGTTTTGTCTGTGTACCTCAAGCTGCTGGCCCTTCTTTCTGCTTCAGCATGCTTGGAGAGTTGCTTTTAATGCAGAGAATTATATCTGATTTCTACCTCTTTCTGCTGCTGAAGTTTAAGAAATTACGTGGCCACAACTTCTCTTGGAATCTGGCCTGTGGTCTTCTGGCTGACCTTTCAAAGTGCTGCTTTCCTATAAGAGCTCTGCCCTTCCTTTGCACTGATCTGAAAATCTAGGGCAGTTGTCTGCTCTGCCAAGCGTATTATTTTTGGGAATGGCTGACTGGGAACTTGGTGCTGAAAGAGACAAACCTGAAGTACCGTCTGTAGCTTCACCAGTAGTTACTGTGACTAGACAAGTTAGAAAATCTGATGGCTAAACCTTTTAAGTGCCTTCAGCAATCAGAGGGAGCATGTTGTATAGTCATTTAAGCATCCTGTGACCTTCACCACTCATTTGCCGCTGATTTGAATACATAAGGGGCTATTTATACTTGCCATTAAAAGGCTAGTAAGACCAGGATGCTCTAATTGGCCCCTTGCTGTGGAGATCTTTTAAAGAAGAAAAGAGCTTGTTTGGCATCCCCTGCAGTCATGACAGCAGGGCCACAGAGCGTTGGGGCTGGGGCTTGGGTTAGCATCTTCCATCTCCTGGGGTTCTGTTACCTGGTGTGGTACTTGGAGTTTAGGCGTGGTAGCTGATATGGCCAAAGAGTTTCTGGGCTGTGAGTCTTCTAAGCTTTCTTCCAAAAAGAAAATTAACTCTATCCAAGCCAAAACCAGGACACTATGAAATCTGGATTTCCAATTTATTGTAAAGCCTTTATATTCAGGAAATTGTGTTCTGAGCTCTGGTGTCTATCTGGCAGCAGCTATGTGAGTTATGGAATGAGCCCCAGATCTTGTCACTGAAACCACTGACTGCAGAGTCCAAAGGGCGTAAGCAGTAATAAGCAGTACCCAGCTTCATTGCTAGTATTTCTGTAGTGGCTGCTTGTACGGCCTGCAGGCCTCAGCACTATTCAGAAAACTTGTACTCCTGTGACAAGGAGGGTCCTTAGCGAAGTTCCTTGGGCTTCCTGGCTGCTGGGTGCTGTACCAGCATGAAACAAAGCAGTCCCAGACAACCACTTCAGCCATCCTAGTGAGACAGGCAGCAAATATTAATAGCTGAAGAGCCTGGCCGGAGGCTGGAGGCTGAAGAGGTGAGACAGTAATGGAAGGCTATCCTTTTAAATGCATTTGAGTTAAGAGCCTGGATTTGCCATTGTGCTGAGCCTCTCAGGTTTCCCCTGCAGACAATAACAAACACTCCTTTCTTTGAAACCCCTGCAAGCCTGGAGTGTAAGAAGGACAGCCCTCCATATCCAACTGAGAAAGTCTCTCAGATTGGAATAAATGAAATCAAATGTCCAAGATTTAATTTAGCATACCCCATACCTCTCTTTCTCTGATTCTTTCCTCAAAACAATCATGGTTGTAGCTTTTCTGATGTCTCTGCTGCTCCTGGCTTTGCGAGCCTGGTTTGGTATGTCTCCTCTTAACTCCTGCTGAACTGATTCTATTAAAAACCCCTTACTCCACAGGGGGCTTGACCTTTTTCTGAAATACCAAATGCGTCTGCTTTGGAAATCACAAACTTCTCCTCTAAAGAGCTTGTAAATCTGGTTTCAATATTGAGTGATTACAGGCTGTGCGGGGAGCTGGAAAGTCAGCAGCCACTTGTGGTAGTCGAGCTCTGGAGCGGGGCTGCCAAAGCCGGGCTGCCGGAGCCGGGCTGCCGGAGCCGGGCTGCCAAAGCCGGGCTGCCTGAGCCGGGCTGCCAAAGCCGGGCTGCCTGAGCCGGGCTGCCTGAGCCGGGCTGCCTGAGCCGGGCTGCCGGAGCCGGGCTGCCGCGGCCGGGCTGCCGGAGCTGAGCTGCCAAAGCCGGAGCTGAGCTGCCAAAGCCGGGCTGCCTGAGCTGAGCTGCCGGAGCCGGGGCTGCCAAAGCCGGGGCTGCCAAAGCCGGGCTGCCGGAGCTGAGCTGCCGCGGCCGGGCTGCCGGAGCTGAGCTGCCGGAGCTGAGCTGCCAAAGCCGGGCTGCCTGAGGTGAGCTGCCGGAGCCGGGCTGCCTGAGCCAGGCTGCCAAAGCCGGGCTGCCGCGGCCGGGCTGCCGGAGCTGAGCTGCCGGAGCTGAGCTGCCAAAGCCGGGCTGCCGGAGCTGAGCTGCCGGAGCTGAGCTGCCGCAGCCGGGCTGCTGGAGCCGGGCTGCCGGAGCCGGGCTGCCGGGGCTGAGCGCGGCTCTCGTTTTTCAGCCCGGAGTGTGTTCAGCACAAAACCACTGATGTCAGCTGATCCAGCCAGATTAGCGATGGGGTGACTGGTCAGCCTCTGCTCGCAGGATGCTTGTCTTCCCTTATCAGGACCCCGGAATCCAGTTTTTGTCGTACAACCACTTGCTCTGTTGTAAATCCGGGGATCTCATCGCAAATGGATGATGCCCTAGAGGCCAAACACCCAAAAAAAAGCCTGGGAAAAGAGCAAGGTTTTGTCTTAGGTGTAATGGATGCATCTGCACCTTTTCTCGCTGCTCTTGTGATAATTAGAACAAGGTATGAAGAAGGGAAAATATATCACCAGGCTGCCTGTGTGAGATGGGATGTGCCTGTTAGCTACCAGTCAGTGGGGTTCGACAGTGAATAAATGAAAGTAAAATTTGACCTTCTCATTGAAAACGGGGAGGGATAAGAAGGCAATCTACCAAGAAAAAGCCCCATCTCTGGTCAAAAAATCCCCCACCATAGTAAGACACAAGTTGACTGAATAAAAAAAAGGAAGTCTGAAGGAGACAAAGTTGCCTTTATTTCTTTTTTCAGATACTTTCCCACATGGAGATCGCTGGAAGGATATTTGTATTGTTCCAGTGTCTGGTCACTTTGCAGAAAAAACTCTTCCTTGTTTTGGTTCTGGGAGCTACTTGGGGAAGTAGTATTTTGGATCTGTCACTGTGTTTTATTTCTGGGGAAAAACAAGTGGTGGAGACATGTTGGTAAATTACGATTATCTCTTGGGAGGGGCCCAGTGTCTCCAACATTATGAATTCTGGCTCCCTCTAAATAAACACCCAACCTCCTTTTCTTTGTTTCACCTCTAACCCTCATCTGCAGCCTTTACAATCCCAGGGGGTGAATCCTGAAGTAAAACAAACTGCAAGGGAAGGAAGCCAGGAGGGAGCCACAGTGCGGGCGGATTAGCAGAGCCTCCTGCTCTCCAGGCAACCTTGACAAAAGGATTCAATCCTGAACTGACCTTCAGGGGGAAAAGCAAAACAAAAACCACCTTGACTTGAACTTTCAAGACTGCAGGAGTTTAATGCTCGGTTTGATGTCTTCTAAAGGGAGCAGGGAGTTAGAAATGCCAAACACCTGTCTTGCAAACCCAAATTCTAACAACTTATCATGAAATCTGAGCCACAAATCACATGAGTTTGAAAAATTTAGGATTTGCTTGTCACTGTTTCTAAGTCATTCAGTGTTGCTAAAGGGGCCTAAAAATGTGCTTTTTATTCCCCCTTGTGGTTGTCTAGGCAAATCTATAACATTTGGTTAAGCAAACAGTAAGTTCTGTCGAAACATCAATATTTAAATGTGACTTTTCACTGAATAAATATTTCTGCCTGGGAGCAGGTCCTGCCTCCCAGCCGAGCCCTGCTCTTTTCCCTGTGGGCAGAAGGGAAGGCAAGTCAGCCCTGACTTCATAAAAAACCACACTGGCATGAATATAGGGTGACTCAATTTTTAAAGAAGTTTTTTATTAAAACTGAATGCTAGAGTATTTTTCTCCTTCTAGTTAATATAACAACATGCAGTTGGGAAAAGTAAGTGAAATGTATTGTTTCACTCCCCTTGGCTATCAGCTGCATTTAAAAAATACTGGCTTGTGACAGTGTGTTAAGAATGGAGCTTCTCCTCTAATTGCTTTTTTACCTGTTAGATTAAAATTTCAGGACAGTGTCTGTGGAGCAGCAAGGTGATGAGCACTTGCCTTTCTCTTAACATTAATTTTTACCTGTTTTCCAACCAAAAAAAGAGGAAGAAGTGGTGCTATGATTAACTAGCCCCTCCTCTGGGAGAGGTTCTGGGGGGCAGGGGGCTGTCACCCCAGCAGTGCCAGTGGTGTAGCCAGTGTGGCTGCTGGGTGCCAGGCTAATCTCTGCTTTTGGGATCTTTTCACTCCAAAGGCCTGTGGGTTGCAAATGTAAATCCCCTTCTTGTCACTCGGGAGGAAAATATTGGTGCACTAAATCTCCTGGCACTTGGCTGTGACAATGGGGAGGGAGGAACAGTACAGGCTCAGGGTCCTGCCCAGGCTGGGGGTGCTTGTATTGGTGTGCAAATCAGGGCTTGTGTCAAGCAGGTTCCTTTGAAATACTCAATTTGTTGAGTTCTGGCTGTGAAGTAGCTATTTCATCAGTGGAAGAAGATTTATTAACGAATTTTTTATGGCTATCGACAATGGCTTAGTTCCAGCAGGGTCCCAGGCATTTTTATGAAGTGCAGTGGGTTCCAGAGGTAGAGGTGTTTTATACAGTTCTGGTATTTTAACCCAGTGAGCTAAGGCCTCTATCCTGCAAATGCTTAAGGCTGTGCATAATTCATTCTGGTCCAAGGGGCTGTTTTGTCCCTGCTGCAGGCAGGGCTCTGCTGAGCTCTAGCTGGGTACCTGCTCTCACAGTGGGCTCCTTCTTGAGGGCTGCAGCAGGTTTTGGGCCCCTCCTGGCCACAGCATTTGCTTTGCTAAGGCATGGAGGGGAATTGAGTGTTAATGCCAGTGTTTAGTCACACTCACACCACTGGTGACCATCGGTGTTTTCCTTTGAGCAGTGACCTGGCTGCCCTGGCTGGGACTGGGGCAGCAAGGGCCCAGGCTGGACACAATTCAGGGGCCAAATTAGAGTGAATGTGTGTTTGCCAAGGCAGTTATCTCACCTGCCTCTAGAGCCTTGTCCTAGGCTGCAGCTGGCTCTTTTTGCAGGAGATGTAGGGAGGAGAACCCTGGCAGTTTCCATCACCTGAAACCTTTTATGCTTTTGCACACAAGAAATCACATGACTGCTAAGCCTGCAGAAGAGCAGCTCTCTGAGTCTACCCAGTGTCCAAAGCTGTGCCCTCAGCCATCATCCCCCTCTGCCACACACAGTGCATGATGCTCAGGGCTTTAATTACATGAATGCGTGCAATGGCTTTTTCACAAAACCTCCCTATTGAATCTTGCCCCCAGCCATCTGTGTCCCAGTCTCACTGGCTGCAGTCTCTCTGCTCTCTTCATCTCACGTCCTTGCCCTGGCTCTGCCTGCCCTGGGTGCCTTTCTCTGCTCTTCTCACAGGCTGGAGGTGCAGGGCGCCCTGCCTGTGCTGGAGCAAACTCTCCCTGGCAACAGGTATCATTCCCAGCCTCCCTAGCTGTTATCAGTCCACAATAACCTTTCCCTTATTTGATTTTTTTTTCCCTGGGGGACTCGAGGGGACAGCCACAATTACGTGTCTTCCAACCCAATTCCACCTGACTGGTAGTGGGAGAGCAGGTAGGAGAGTGGTTCTCTCATGATGGACTGACTCCCAGGTGGGTGAGCAGAGCTGTCTCCTCTCAGGATAGGATAGGCCCAAATGTGGGAGTTTTCCTCTTCGTAAATACAAAGTATGAAACACTCTCTTGTAAGTGATTTTTTGGTGAAGCTTTTATGTCAGAAGCTGGAAACGCTTTCTTTTTCTGCATCAACAGATGACAGAAATATATTTGTTGTTGTTGTTGTTGTTTGTAAAAAATGCACCAAATTTGGGACCTGCTCAGACATTCATTTATCATAATGCAAATGAAACTTGCCATATGTTTTTGTTTTAAAAAACATCTTGTACCGAAGCATAACATTTCTAATTGTGTTTATAGGCTGGGTTAAAATTGCTTTACAGCAGTTTTTTGCTGTAAAAGCCATGGGATGGTTTGATTGTGGAGCTTTGTAATCTCTGCCTTCATTACTTGCTCTGCTATCTGTCCTGATTGCTGCTGTGCTTTACTCACTGTAGGATAATTTTGTCTGTAGAAAGGTTGTCACCCTTTACCTCTTTGAATTGAACTTTGCCTCCTTATATCTGCTGATGGCAATTGGCACTCCTGTCTTTCTCCTGCAGGGGAGAGGGACCTCTGTGTCCCCAGGGACCTACGCAACCTTCTGTGTCTCTCATCCATTCCTCAGTGCCCCCCTCACTGTGTGAAGCAAAATGCTGGTGGTTCTGCTGGCATCTTGCAGCTTCCAGGAGAGCTGCAGGCTCCAGGAGGAATTTTATGGCAAGCACCTTATCACAGGTTATGGCTGAACATACACAAACACTCCCAGTGACCAGTGCAATCCACTCTTTGCTGGCATAATTTGACTTTATTTTTTATTTACACAGGGAGGCTTGGGTGGAGTGTTATGTACATGGTATCAGAAAAACAGTCTGCTCCACCTCGGGGCTGCACACGTGCTGGAGCCAGCGCAGCCGCCCCGAGGGCTCCTGCAGCCCTTTGCACAGAGCATCTCCACACGTGGGGAGCACTCGACTTTCTCCTGTCTGAGCAAGCAGGTGATAGAGCCCCAGTAATCTCCCATACATGGCCAAACATTCAGTGACATGCCCTTTTACAGTGGCAATCAATGAGTCTGCAGAGTCCTGAGTACAGCAGCGAGCAGGCTGAGCACGGCTAATCTCTTATCAAAGCAGTGGATCCCTCCTGGGGCTGCACCCTACCTACATATTAATATTTGATCATTCATGAGCTATTTGCAAATTTGTAATGACTAATGAAATATCCTGGGAGCTGTTTGCTCACAAATAGTTTCCGGAATATTTCATTGCATATGACAAATTTGTAAGTATGCAGTTGCCAGTATTGGGATTCCTGAGTTGTCTGCTGCAGGACAGATGGACTGGTATCTGCTTGATCACAGCTGGGGATGCTGTCAGTGTTTTTTTGTCACAGTGGATAAAAACATCCGATAGCACGATTACAGGGATCTGCTACATATATTATTGAACGAAAATGAATCAGAAATACAATATACAGGGGTAATTTCCAGTCTTCACTTGAGTATCTTTTCTCATTGGTTTCTTCCACAGCCAGACATCTTCCTCAGTTGGCCACCTGGACTCATAGATACTAAATAAATTTTTCCTTTATTTTTGCTGTGTTTTGCTGACAGCTTTGTAAAAGTCTGGTACAGCTGCACAGCAGTAGCAGCAGTGAAATAAGGGGTATCAGAACAGGACAATGTAGTACAGACAGAAAAAGTCACTTGGAGTTTTTGCCTGGACCAAGGTAGAAGAATTTGGCACAAGGGGAAGATCAGAGTGTGCAGAAACCTATTTTCTCCCCTGAAAATATCCATGAATGCTATACAAAATTAACAGAAATAGCAACAGATGAACTTATCCCAGCACTGTACATCATGGATGAGTTGTCTTTTAGCCTTCAGTGCTGCCATGGCATATGGAGGTTTTTGTTTCAGCCTGTGGATGACTGCACTGGGCAAGGATCTGATGGGATGGCTGCAGCCAGCGTGAGGAAGCGTATGGGGTTGAACTCAGTTGCATACAGCTCTTGGCTGATGCTGTATTACACAGCATGTGGATCAGGTGAGTTTGGGCCTTGTGGTGCTCTGTTTCATGGGCACTGCAGCAGGCATCACCCCCAAAGCTCACAGCTCCCAGGGAGGGGCAAATCCTTCACCAGAGCCAGCAGCAGTGGGAGCAGCTGGGTGCACAGGCAGGTGTCTGGCAGCAAGGTATCAGCTCCTTGAACAGGCCAGCTCGGAGACAGAGCACAGAGATAACCCTAAACCTTGAGTTTAACCTAACTGCAGGCTGCAAAGGGTGGCAGACTGTGCCTGGGGCCAGCCTGGATCAGATTGCCTTGCAGGGGCACTGTCACTGTCACTGTCATTGTTGTCACTAAACAGTCCTCTGGGTATTGCATAAGTGAAAGCTGGACCAAAGGTCTCCTGTCCCTCAGGCTTGGTGAGCTTTGGGTTAAACATATCCTAAAATACATAAATATATGTGTTTATAAAATTTATAAATAAATTCATAGTATTTTTTCTGACAATTAAGATTATGTAATTAATTTTTATATCAGTAGTAAATATTTTATAATTGCTTAAAGTTTTTGTGTAATTAACTACATATCCAAGAGAACCTGAGTGGAGTGCCCTGTCCAGCTGACCACACGCTCATTCTTTGCTCTTCTTCCTGCTTCCTCTAGCCAATCTGCATATTCTCTAGCTAGGAAGAAGGCTTCAGCTCCCATGAACTTTTCAGGTCCATTCCAGATATGAGCTGCAGATTCCCATCAAATATGGGATGTGGGAATGGGATCCCAAGTATAGGATCACATGTGCAGTGATATCTGTATAGGCACAAGCATGTGTGAGAAGCCATAGGTCTGTAGGTATGTGCTTCCCAGGGCAGGATTGTGGCAGCAGCCACAGTTCTCCACATCAGCCTTTGAGACGATTGATGTTCCTCCCAGGAGACCTGTTTCCAGGGGCACCATGTTTCTGGACCATCTCCTTAGAGAAATCATCCTTACAGGATCTTTCCAGGGCTGATGTGGACTTCTCCAGGGTGCTGGTAAGCAATCTGCTTTGTGTTGTGGCAAAACTCTCTGCCCAGAGAGGACCAGCCCTCTTCTGTAGACAGGTTAGAGAAACTTTTCCCCCAGAGTCTGCACAAAATCAGAGATCATTCTTTGAAGTTTCCTTCCTTCTTTTCCCACCAGTCAAGAAATGTACACACTATTTCTTAAAAATAAGAAAAGGTACTTAAAATGTTCCTCTAAAACTATGTGTGGGAAAACCCCTAGTCTGCCAGAGGAGGAAACAGTAGAGACATAGCAACAATTACTGCTGAGTCTGTTTATGTTTGTGCTCCCCAAAACAAGAATGAAGAATGGGACTAAATACAGTTAGTCACCAGCCACTGGTGAGGGAGAGGAGGCTGCTGAGTCACAGCCACATTCAGCTCTGTCCTCAGAAAGCTCAGGGTGCAGGGGCCAGACTGCAAGGCTCCTGCACCCACTCCTTAGGTTCCTTAGGAACCCCAGGATTGGGGTGCTGCAGGGGCAGGTGTTGGTCCTGCCACCTACTGCCCTGTCTCTGCCAGGGATGATCACCCCTAAAGAAGAACAGAATTGCTCCTCTGAGTGTAGCCACACTGGTGCTTCAGCAGAGTGCAGGTTCGAGCCACTTCCTCCCTGCTCTCCAAAAAATTGCAGCTGCAGATGGCACAGGTCAGAGGCAATCAGATACTCTGGAGGAAGGGACCTGAAGGAATCTTTCTAGTCTACTGTCCATAAAGTGAATTTTAAAGAACCTCTTCCAGTTGGTGACTGGGATGACTCCCAAGCAAATACATCCTACCTGAGACTTTCCTGCCTAGTGAGTGTGCAATGTTATCACACAAGCATCTCTTGAAACCTCTCTCTGATTTCTCTGCTTTGCCCCCTCAAGGCAAACAGATGGAAGTTTAATCCTCTCCCCTTAGTGTCTCTGGATTGTAAAGCCTTTGTCAAAAGGGAGCCTGAGATCTTAAAACCTAATGCTTTTTCCTAGATATTGAGATAATTGCTATGGGCTAGACACAAGGAGAATAAAGAAGCCAGGCTAGGCAAACGGGAAATGGCAGGAAGTGAGAACTAGATAATGGAAAAAGTAGTTCAAAATTATTTTCTTCATGTCTCCATATACTGATTTGCTACTAGAAAAAATGGAAATGAGCTTAATGGATTCTTCTCTGCTCTGAAGGTTTGAGAAGAGGTGCATTGAATTTATGCCAAATTAGGGAATAGTCTGGGCATTTCCTGGCCAGCAAGATGAGAGAAAAGCAAACCAAAAGAAATAAGAAGTTTCTCCCATCCCAGATTTCTAATAGGTGAGGAAGCAATGCAGGTAGATGTAACAGAAACTGGGGTGACTCTTCCAGATTGCTTCTTGCTGGAAAGCAGCCCAGGTGTATGGCACATACAGGCAGGTACAGAGGGGAAGCAAAGCTTAGTGGCTTTGGCGTGGATGGTCCTTGGTTAAGGGATGCTGTGAGTGGCTTGGCTGGGCTCTAATGATGGCCCTTTCTGCAGGGGCATGTTGAGGGAGCTGACATCCCTTCCAGCCACACTTCCAGGGTGCTGAGGTCCTGCAATGGCTGTCATGCCTGGGATGGCTTTTCTCCTCTGATACTCTTTGGGAAGCAGAGGTTCTTCACAGTGTGCCTCTCAGTGTGTACTCACACTTACGTGAATACATGGAAACTAGAAAAAAAAGTAAAAGCCTTGCAGAAGATTTTACGTCCAGGCCAATTTACTTCATAAATTTTATTATTGTTACTCTATTATTTGTGTAGCTCTTGCTGCCTGAATAAAACAAATGACCATAGATGGCTGTCTACTGATGCTTTCTCCTGAACAGGAAGAAGAGCAGCCCTGGAGATGCTTGGGCAGATATCTGTTGCTGCAAACCAGCTTTGTGGCATTGATCAGCAAGACAGCACTGATTTCTGCATCTCAGGCTCTATGAGAAAGCTTGTTCTTGTACATCATGGCCATGGCTTTATTTAATCCTCGCTGTATGCAGCCAAGAACAGGAAGACCCTTGACATTTTCAGCTGTCAGATGGGAATCAGATTCTTGTGGAAAATGCTGTGTCTGAAACAACCTCTTGAGAGTGGTGCCTGTGCAGGGAGAGAGTGAGGGGAAGGTCCTTTCACCTCTGGGTCCCCAGCAGTATTTGCATGCCATGTGCCCTATGGTGATAGAAACTTGCTCCAAGAAGAGTCTCAGGGTTTGGCTGTCTATCCCCATCAAGAAGGGATGAGCAAAGTGGAAACAACTAATTCAAGTGTTTGGTGATAGTGTTATGAGCAAGGGTACTTTTGTTGCATGGAAAATATATGGCTGTCCCTTTTAAATTGGAGGTACTGTGTAAAATATTGTGCTGTGTCACAGGAATAGTGCAGCTCCCGAGTAGATCAGACCAGTGTAAATAAAGGCAGAGATCAAACATAACTTTTCCTGTATTGACATAATGCATATTGCAGTTTCAGTCCATCATAGCACAAAAAAAAAAAAAGAATAGAAGGCAAACTACACAAATGATCAATGATGTTAATTACAGTTCTCAATGAGGGAGATAATAGCAATACAAGGGAAAGTAAATACTTATTAGCTCTAAGGAGCATCCTGTTATCTGTATGAAAAATAAACACATTTATCTAGGCACCACCTTAATGGCTCTGGCTATGAGGAGACAGTGTGCTTACTTCACCCAGATGCTGGCATCATTACCATGTCTGGTGGAGAACAGAAGAAGCTTCACTGATCCTAATGGATGTAAGACTGGTTTGAGTGGCCAACTGGACCTCAATATTCACCTCAGCTGGTGCCAGAACACCAGCCTGTCACCTAACAGCTAGGGCAGGTGTGAAGCACCACTTAGCAATATGCTGTGTATTATATGTGTAATATGGTACATTTTACAGCCCCCTCTCCCTCCTGACCTTCTGAAATCCTTTCAAAGATCTCATTAGCCCTATTGCAAAGACAATGGGCACTTAGATTATAGGTAGGTGGGATGTGCTGAAAGCCTCTGGAACAAAGGTGGCAAAGGATTTGAGTCTTTTCTTTAAGATCCAAATGACAGTTGTGCTGAAAGCTGTTGTGGTTTCATGTTTGGAGGTGCTAAAAATCCCCATGGTTACAGGGTGGGTGGCAAGTGCTCAGCATTTCTGGATGTCAGGCCAGGCATGTCCTCACTGGCCACCTCTCTTCAACCACCTTCAAACGATCCCCCAATTTATTGCCACTTAAGCTTCAGCCCTGTCTCAGAGGTTCTCCATTAGTGGTATAATGAACTGATACAATGCTAAGTCAAAGGATTCAGAGCTAGTGTGCAGTAAACACAAACATATGCTTAGCATTGGGTTATAAACTACTGCAGCCAAAGTGGGCAAGTGTTACAAACTTCAAACACGAAACAGATGCAAGTTAATTAGAGGCATGAAAGTGATGACAATAGAAGTGAGCTGTAGCAAGGAAATGAAATGTTGGTTTAGGCAGAAGTTGCTGCAGCTCTGCCTTGCGCTGGAAATGCCTGCAGTCTCTGCTGAAGATGGGAAGGCAGAGACATGCTTTATAGGGACAGCAGAGCATGTTGTCCATATGTCAGAAATGTAAATCACTGCTGTGAGTGAATGTGAGAAGGAAATATAATCTGACAGGCTTTTGAAAGTTGGGAATTGGCTTGCCATGAGGTCACAGAATCACAGAATAAGCTGAGTTGTAAGGGACCCACAATGATCGAGTCCGACTCCTGTCCCTGCACAGGGCAGCCCCAAGAGTCACACCCTGTGCCTGAGAGCATTGTCCAAAAGCTTCTTAGACTCTGTCAGGTTTGTGCTGTGACCACTTCCCTGGACAGCCTGTTAGAGTGCCCAATTACCCTCTGATTGGTGAAGGATCTTTTCCTAATATCCAACCTAAACCTTCCCTGACACAAGTTCAGGCCATTCCCTCATGTCCTGTCACTGGTCACCACGGAGAAGAGATCAGTGCCTGTCCCTCCTCTTCCCCTCACAAAGAAGCTGTAACTGCAGTGAGCTCTGCCCTCAGTCTCCTCCAAACTGAACAAACCAAGTGACCTCAGGCACTTCTCACACAGCTTCCCCTCAAGGCCCTTCACCATCCTTGCTGCCCTCCTTTGGACACTCTCTAATTGCTAAATGTGTCTGAAGCTGGACTGCAACAGAATTGTGGGATTTTTTTGGGAAGGGACTTTAGGGATCATTTAGTTCCAGCCCTGCCATGTGTGCCAGGGCTTACAGTGCCCTGTGTGCCATGGGAAAGCAGATGTCCCACAGATGTCCCACAGAGTGGGCATCCCCTGGGAGAGGGTGCTGGGCTCCTCAGGCACTGCTGTGGCACAGCAGCCACCCAGCACTCGAGGGCTGCCCTCAAACTGCCCTTCCCCTCAAACTTCCCAGCCCTTGTTCCCTGCCATGGGAGACTCCCAGGCCCTGCCCAGGAAGGTGCCCAGCTGGTGACCTGAGTCCCACTAAGGAGGCAGAGGTGCTTCAACAAGGCAGGCAACCCTTGTGAGTGCAGGGCTGCCTGCAGTTCCAGGGTCTGTCCCTGCCTTGTTCTTGGCTTTCCTCTTCCCTATCACTGTAGACAAAATATTTAGTGACTCTTCTTGCCAGTAAATCTTTGCTCTAGTTGCCTATTTTCTGCTCCTTTGGCTATCATTTGAGTAGTCTTAAAAGCAGAGGTTTGAAGAAGTTTTTGTTTTATTAGGTCCTTGTGAACTGGTGTCCTCCCAGGCCATATATATTTCCATGGTTTTTATGGAGATTGTGGAAGAAGAGGGGTATTTGATGTTGGAAGGAGAAGAAAAGCCCCAAATGAATGCCTCAATAAGAGTTGCTCTGAGGTAACTACAGAAGCCTTGGCTGTGTTTGTTCCCTTGGTCCCAGATGAACAAGTGTGTGTGCCTCTCAGTCCTGTGCAAGCCTGTGCTTCAGCAGACAGACTGTCTTTGTCCTCCTGTAGTGTGCTCCGATGTTCTGCCCTCCAACATGTTCTACACCTCTGCCTCAGACAGACTTGGGAGCCAAAAGGGCTACCCACAAAGCAGCTGGTTTAAAATAGCTCCCCTGACAAAAAAAGCACTGCTGTTCAGCCACCCCTCCTTTCCTCTCGTGGGCACCAGTGCTGCTGGAAGCAGAGCTGCTGTGCCCGTATCAACATCCATGAGCAGCCCCCTGGCTCCAGGGCCAGCAGCCTGCTCAGAGCTCTGCTGCTGGGCACTGCAGCCCCTGCCCTGCCTGTCCAGCCCTGCAGCATCACCGTGTCCCTCCTGTGCTTTGTTCTGCATCACACAGGACAGACAGGCTCACCCAGCTGTTTGCCAGCCCTGCCCGATCCAGCCCCATGCCCCAGCACCCCCATGCAATTTAGGGCCTTAGAGAAGCACTTGGGGGATTAGCTGCAGTAAAAGTCCTCCTTTAAATGAGAATTTCAGGTTGGGGCCTGAAACTGTAGCAGTTTGGAAAGCACCCAGTGGCTGTGCTGTCAGGGAGTGTTCACAGGCAGTAAAATAAAACCGTTGCCTAATTATAGTTTCACCAAGGGGCACTGTAATGCTGGGGTATTAACTCCCTGCACATAAACAGTGATGGGCAGGGGCTTGCCAGCAGTGCCTCTACCTCCAGGAGATAAACAGGTAACGGGATCACGGAGCCATCCAGACGGGAGACAGCTGCTCCCCGAAATTACAGGAACATTTACTCATTCAGTACCAAATTACACATGACAGGGGCAGGAATTACACCTAAGTGTTATCCAGCCCTCCCTTCACCAGGGGGAAAAATCCGGGATTGGAAACATACAGACCACAGCAGAGTAAGGCAGGAACAGAAAAGGGACTTCCCACCATTTGTGGAAGTTGAAATTGAAACAAACAGAAAAAATCATCAGCCCAGGGAAAGTTGTAATTACTCTATAATCAGCTACTCAGGCAACGAAATCACACACTGGCACAGTGCTAATAGGAGGGTCTCAGCTGTCAGAGGAGCACAGATTAAAGTGGGGAAGCTTGGATGTTGATGTTTTTATTTGGGGAATGCTTTTCCCCTCTAATTATTTTAGACAAGATGATTAAAAAAGTAAAAAAGAAAACCAGATTGCTGGAGATTACTGTATCAGGAGGAAGGCTGGGGGAGGTGGGCTGGTGGGGATTTCTATCCACACCAGGCTGTTCCTCGGGGCTGGGTACTTTGGTCCCATTTGTGCCCTGGCAGGGGACAGGCAGGGCCAGGCTGCAGTGATGGGGGAGCTCTGCATGGCATGGGCTGGCTGGGGTGACACCCTTCTCCTGTGCATGCTGGCTCTGGGAGGACAGGCTGTGCAGGAGTGGCTGCAAGCACACGTGTGAGCAGGGAGAGGGTGCCTCATCTCAAAACTCAGACTTACATGAAATTTCTAATGCCATGAGCAAGTGCTATAAGTTAGTTGCATCCTTCAAATCTTAGGTAAAAAGAAATAGTTTGGTCAGAACTTCCAGGTGGTGTGTGCCAGGTAAAAGAGTGCAGCAATGTCACCTGTGGTGAAGGACTGACATGCAAGTAATCATTAAATGCAACTCAGGAAGGGTTCCACTCATGGGCAAGGGAAAGAACTGGAAATGCTCTGTCACAATGCTGCAAGGTCATATTCCATTTCCACAGTGTTTTCTCTCCTCAGGAGGCAGCCAGCAGCTAAAACAAGCTCTAGTCTCTGAAGAATTCCCTCATTAAAGTTTGCCCAGCTCCTTTGCTGCTCTGAGATGTCTCTTAGGAACTGCTCAATTCAGAGAGAAGGTGTTTTGCTTTGTGTATATGAATCTTTTTCATTATTACTTTTTAACTGAAAAATATCTTCGCCTTCCCACCATCCCTTCAGGCCAGGATAGATGTTGTTTGACATAGAGAGGGTTTTTTGGCATGTTGAATTAAACCTTCCTGACTTTGTCAAAGAGTGACTGCAGGGCTGAGATAATTAATAGGGTCTGATTTGGTGACTTATCTCCCTAGTTCAGTCTCAGCAGCACTGCCTGCTACAGAGCTTTGATAACTGCTGCTGGACACCCCACAAAGCAAGAGTTTCATAATCTTTCAGGAAATTTTTCTCTCAGCCACTTCTCTGCAGTTTGATAAGCTCTGTTGCTTTGGAAAAGTCTTCAGACTTCCTGACAGGTCTGAAATTGGTCTATGAGAAGCATGGGTGGCCCTGAGACCCCCCATCCCTCAGCTGCCCCACAAGTGGTGCTAATGCCCCAGTTGCTTGCTCATCCCATCCTTGGCTCCCTGTGGAGTCCACCAGTGGGGAAAACAAACAAGTCTGTACATGAGTGCCCAAATTCAGAGAGGGATGCTGTGGGACTGAGCTTGAGAAAGTGTGTTGGGAAAGACAATACCATTACTTCCCCATCACACAGTAAAATTACCTGGCCCAAATATTAGTGAATCTGCCCTAGCAGTGACTAAATGATATGTTTTGAAAGATTTTATTTTTAACACCAAGAAATATAAAAAGAGCAATTTAAAATTGCTTCTATTTCGTTGTCAAGCAATCTGAAAACATCAAGGGTCAAACTCAGCGTGACTGGATTTAAAAGCAGCCTAAGTAGTAAGAAGCTATTTTATCTCCAGCTCTTTCTTAATGGGGGTCTGTGGTAGTGAAACCCTGTGCTGTGCAGTCTCCCTCTCCTTGGGTATCTCTGGAGCCCCCACTGTCTCCAGGTGAAGGCTGCCCAGAGTGCTTAGGGGTCTTTCCCAGCCTAGCCAAGTTTATACACCCAAGGACCCAGCAAGGGGGTTAGGTTTAACTTTCTGTTACTTGTTCAAAGCAAAAAAGGCTTTAAAAAGTCAATAGTATCTATCACTGCAGAAGGAATGCCTACACTAGCTGTCTTCTCTGACCTGCATCTCCTCAGCAAGTTGGCCAGGTGAACATTTCTGAGTAGTGTCTGTCTTCTGCAGAGAAAGCACAACGTGGGTTTGGGTGCCATCACCTCTTGCCAGCCAGGGAGATTTCAGTGCTCAGCTGAACAGAGTTGCCTCTAGGACTGCAGGATCAGATTATCTCAGCTTTGTATTCCTCACTCATCTCTTCTCCCCTCTGAGGGACAAGAACATTATTAGTTTTAGCATCATCATGGCTTCTGTCCCTTGGCTGCTTGCTCTTTAGGCATCACCCTTTTCCATAGCTACTTTGGGGGTGTCATCAAATGGGTCACAGTCACTTCTGAGCCAGACTGGGTTTATGCAGGTGAAGCAGAGAAGCTTCACAGTTCAGTGCCATTTCTACTCAGACCTGCACAAAGTTTAGCTGAACATGAATGCCAAGAGGTGGGTTTGGATCTGCTGGCCAAGATTTTGAACATTTGATGTAATGTTTGCTCTGCAAAGAAACTCCTCTGATATAAACTGAGTGAAAGTATCCAGTCTGTCTGAGTGTAACTGGACATATTCTCTGCACAAGCTGTGTTAAGCTTTGCCTTAGAGTCTAACAGCTCTTAATGTCTCTACTAAGCTTTCCTGTTGAATGTTTGCACCATTTCAGGAGAAATAGGGATTATTTAACTGAAATAGCTTTGATACATTTGAAGGCTCTAAAGATCAGCTGATTTACAAAGGGAAAAGAGAGCATTTAAAACCAAAGGAAGGGTTATTCTTTATTTGAAGACAGCTTAGGAATGATTTAACAGGGTTAACTTTAGAGAGAAATATCTTGGAGTCCTCTAGGAGACATATTCTTGCAAGATTGCCAGCTAGTTTATAACTGAGATTCCTCATTCTCCGTGGGGGTAATTACTGCAGCTGGGTTGGAAAGGCTTCAGTATTAAAACAGCAGTCAATGAGCTACTGAACACAGGCTCAAATCCACAAGGAGATTCTCAAAGCCTGAGCTGATTAGAGCAGAATAAATCTTGGACTGGATTGCCTGTCCCTGCCTCAATGTCTCGCACTGAGGGGGTTATGGTATGAAATGGGGTAGGCTGGTGTGAGCGTGCCGTGCATTTTATCTGAGAAATGAGCTTGCCTTTTTCTGGGAGGTTGCCTGAAAGAGCCACTTAAAGTGAAAGCCTGAGGTAAGGAGTTCAAGACCAAGATATGTAATATCCAATAGCAACATATTAAGTAAAACAAAAAAACTTCCAACTTTCCAACTTTTCTTTATCCATCAACCATGAATATTCTGAGTTGGAGGGGACTCACAAGGATCACCAAGTCCAGATCCTGGCCCAGCACACAACAACCCCAAGAATCACACCATGTGCCTGAGAGCACTATCCAAAGACCTCTTGAATGCTGTCAGGCTTGGTGCAGTGACCACTTCCCTGGGGAGCCTGTTCCAACATCTGACCTCTGGTTGAAGAACCTGGCTGAGGAGCCAAGTGAAGTTTTTGAGCAATGCTTTCTGGGCAGTTGCTTGTCTTCAGTAAATGCAGAATAAAATCCACATACTTTAAGGCCTGTCAGTGCTTCTGCAGTCTGAATGGGTGCATGAGAAGCTCTCACTCCTCTGCAGGGTTTACCCAGTTCTGTCTTTCCTGCCCTGTGGAATGAGGGTCTGGAGGGTGCTCCCAGGTTCCTGGGCTGCTGGTGAGCTGTGGTTTTTCTCCAGATGGTTTCACAAGGAGCTGCTGCATGACTCTGCTCCTGCTGCCAGTCACATCATCTTGTTGTGACTTCCCCAGCCCACCACCTCTCTTGTTGACAGCAGGAGCAGGAATTCCTGATCCAGGCAAAGAGGTATTTTCTCCTTCCTTTGGCTTTGGTGGAGCTGTGCAGTGGGTTAAAGGGAAAAGGAGGGAGCACCTCTGAGTTACTCCATTGCGTGGGATTTGAACTCAGAACACTCCAAACATAGAGCTATAAGTCACAACACATATCATCAAACTGGAGACACATGAACAGTTTGTCTGGATCTTTTTGAAGCCTATTTGGAGATTTTTTTCTTGGGAATATTGGTGACTTCTGCCATTTCCAGCTCTCCCTGGCAGTTTCCAAACTGTCTGGTGACTACAGAACATATGCTTTGCCAAGGAGCCCTTTTCTTAGGGACTGTTTGAATTTTAAAAACATTGGTCCTTGAACAACAAGAAACAGAAGTCCAGTGTGAAGCAATAAATGTTTCTGACAGAAGCAGCATGCTGACCAGTTGGGAGCTTGGAGGGTGCTTATCTGTGCTCCTCCTGCTGCAGGCCTGGTGAAGCAGGAAGGATTTACAGCCTGATGTGTTCTAAGAGCCTGTTTCAGCATCCTCACTTGAATTTCCCATCCCTGGCCCAAAGAAAAGGCACTTTCCGGGTCTGAGGTTGTTTGGTACATTTTCAGCAAAGCCCTGTGCAGACCCTGGCCACCTGGAGCCAGACCAGCAGCTGGGACTAACAGCAGGGCTCTAGCAGTGTTAAGAGGCTTACTTGAGCTTTTGGCTGGTGAATAGCTCATTCCCTTACTCTTACTGTGGGATCAGGGAGCAAGTCATAACAAATACCTGTGTTTGAACCACCACTTGTTTTCAAAAGCTGGAGCAATTGTGATGATTTGAAGTTGTTGACTGGTGGAACCCAGGGCAATCATTGTAGAAAGGAAAGGGTTTTTCCCTCTTAGGCTTTTGGAAAAGCTGGCAGTGCAGTGTGTGTCAGGATAGTTGCCATTTTTATTCTTCTGTTATAAGGTTTAGTGAGGTCTTGCAGGGTTAGGTCAGGTTTAGGACCTTATAGCTAGTGAGGTTTTGGTCCTTCCCTTGAACTGCAATTTCAGCTGTCAGGGAGCATTGGACAGAAGAGCCTTTTTATTGCTTTTATCAGAGGCTTTTGGATGGCAGCATGCCAAAAGTCATGCTGCAGAAATGCTGCTGATGAGGTGGGTCTGATGGCTTCCTGTTGGGATGGGGCTGCAGCCCTGGTCCTTCTTGCCAGGGCTGCTGGAGGTGCCTTTCCATGGCTCTGCTATTGCGACTGTTCTTCCCTTAGTAAGCAATAAAAGTGTCCCAGAAAAGGAAACTTGCTCATGTCACATCTCAGGGCTTATCATGATTCTGGAGAAATATCTCAGTCAGTGCAGCTCTTGTTGCACTGGGCTAATTTCTACCAGCACCTTTTTTTACAGGCATGTTTAGATGTTAGGTTTCTACTTTAAGTTTGTTTTTTTCCCTTAAAAAAATTCCCAAGGTCTCAGCCACGCTCTGATGCTCCATGAGAACATTTTTGAACTCTTAGAATTGTTTACTGAACAGGAAAATCATTTCTTACCCAGTTCCAACTCTGCCTGGAGCTCTGTGGAGGCATTGCCTATGCCTCCTGGAACAACTTCACCTCGTGGAAACAACTCCTGTGAAACCCTCTTTTTTTTTTTTTTCCTTTTCTTTTCTTTTTTTTTTTTTTTTTAAATCTTCAGCCCTGTCATCCGGCTTTGTGAACTGCAGGCATGATGTTTCCTATCATTTTAAAAGAGGCTGTTCATTGAAAGATATAAAAGCATAAACAAAAAGTTCATGTTTGTTGGCACAGTTTTTAAATGCAGACATCTGGGTTAGAGATGTGAGAAAATTGTAAAGAATTTGAAAGGTTCAAAGGCTCATGTTATTAAAGTTTTAATAATCTCCTTTTCTGCCTAGCCCCAACCCCCTGCTAGTCTTTGAATCTTGAAGGAAAATGCCGTCTGAACAAGATTATAGTTAATTAGGGTAGGATCTTCTCTTTGAAAGCCTGTAGGAAGCTGTCCTGCCTTTTTATTTTTCAGACTAGAATGAGCTGTGTGTAGGAGGAGATACATGGCAAAAAGCACTTGAGTGCAGTGTTTTAATTTAAAGACTCCAGGGGCTCTGTTAAATTTCTATAATACAGATGATGGTATTTTCACAATCACTTTGTTATGTAATCCCCAGAGAAATAATTCACCTGAGGTGAAATTCACACCTTGTAGAGGGGCCAGGGAGGGCTGGCAATAAACACAAGTCCATACACACACTTTAGGCACAGGAGCCTATACAAACACGCCTATAGACACGTGCACCTATGGACACACAGCCCCCCCAGACACACGTGCACAAAGCCCAGTGTGAGCAGCTTTGGGCAGCCTGGGGTGAAAAGGTAAGACTGGGTGAGCCCCAACTCCTGCTGCCCTCCTGGTGCTGGGTGATGAGGAATGACAGGGAGCAGATGGAGCCTTTGCTTTGTTGGCCATGCATGGCTTGTGGGCTGTGGGCTCCCCATCCCTGGAGGTGTTCACAGCCAGGCTGGATGGGGCTATGAGCAGCTCTGTGTAGTGGAAGATTCTCCATCATGGCAGGGGGTTTGGAACTAGATGATCTTTAAGGTCCCTTCCAATACAAACCATCCTAGGATTCTGTGACCACAGCTGCAGGCATGGAGTGGGCAAAGGGATCTACTGGCTCTGACTGCTGGCCCTGCAGTGGTGCTGTGTGTGTTCTTGTGGCAGGAACCAACCTGTTACCTCAATGTGCTCCTGAAGTTTTGCAGTGTCCTGTCTGGTGTGTCCCCAGCAGTGCCCGTGGAGAGCCCTGAGCACCTGCTCGTGGCTGATGTGCTTTCACAGGATCTGCATCCATCTCACCCATCCCCTGCACTGCAGGCTTTTGTGGCCCCTTCTCCAAAGAGTTTAACCCTCTGCTGCTGCGATGGGATGTGCAGGAGCTGCTGCCACCGTGGGTGACATGCAGGGCATGGCTGCTTGGTTGAAGTCACTGAGTTTTAGAAGTACAAAAAAACCAGGCTGGACCCTGCATCGTGTCACTCAGCCTGCAAGAACAGCACAGTGCTGGTGCTGTGTTTCCAATACTCCTCTCATCAGCATTCCCAGCTAACCCACACAGAGCCTGGGTGCTGCCAGTGCATCTTCACAGCCTCAGCCTCAGCCGTGGCCAAGCAGAGGGAGGGCTGGGGCTGACGATTTGTTTTAGAAAAGGAAATGTATCTTTTTTTCTTTTTCCTGAGTTTGCTATAAAAAATAAAGCCAGTTATATTTCTGGTCTATTTTGTTTTTAGTGCTTGCAAGATGTCCTGAGGGAGCTATTTTTTTTTTTTGAAAAATAGGGCGTTAAGTACCGTAATTTCCCTAACATAACAATTCCATATTTATTTCACTTTCTTTTTCTTTACACTCAGTGGCTTATAATAGCAGTGCTTTTCCTCATCTCCTTCTGTCTCTCTAGCCTGCTAACAACCCAATTAGTGAGTGCCCAGAGCATGAAGCATTCCTGGCCTTGCTGCTGTTCCAGCCAGTCATTAACTAGGTGGAGAAGGTCTAACAAACACTGGAAAAAAAAGTAAATTCGTTTTTTAGAAGTTAGTTGAGCTTTACAGCATTAAAATAGAAAAGGTAGTAAAAGAAGAGGGGGGAAGGAGTAAACACGTTGCCAAAATACTAAGTCAATTAGCTTAGGTGAAGGGCCAGGATTTGCTGGTGTAGCCTGGAGTCTGGGATTGCTCTCACCAGTAAAACACTTCCAGAAGGTCCAAAGAGCAGCTATGCTGCTTTTTATTTTTTCACTTTAATTTTCCCCCCGAGGATTTTACATATTCAGGCCTTAAACCCCAAGGTTAACGAAGTTATTCTTCTGTCTTTCTGGACATCACTCTATCTTGGATGCTTTATACTCCACTATTAGGAATTTTCTCCATGCTCTGTTTGCTTGAAAATTATTTACTGGCTTTTAAAGAAAGTTCTTTGGCCTTAAGAGCATGAAATCAAAGGCTCAAGAGTCTCACAACCAGTGTTCCTGGTCAGTCTTCTGAGCCTTCCTTTGGGTGCCCTGATACAGCCTCTTTGATGTGAGATCACCAGCAGCACTCCAATTCAGCAGCCCCATGCAGAAGGAAGCAGTGCCAGATGAGTGGCAATGAAGGGACAGCAGAGAGCAGTGCCTGGCTCTGAACATTCCCGGGAGATGCTGTCCTGGGAGTGAGCAGTGCTGCTGAGCACCCCGTGTGAGCAGTCCCTAGAGCACCAAGCCCACTGCACATGGGCAGGGGAGTCTGCTTTTGGGGACACACAGAATGGTGGGAACACCAACCAGGCAGGTCAGGGCCCCATTGCACAGAGCCTTTACCACCTCAGCAGTAGAACTGGACCATCATCCAGTTTGCACCTCGTTGTCCTGCAGGCAAGCTCTCATACAGAGATATCTGAAGGGAAACTGCTAAGAAATTCAGGGTTGGAATCAATAATTGCTTAACATACAGCACCACAAAGAGATCAGGTTGGCTAAATTCACACTTTTCCAACGAAAGGTTGGATCACTCTCCCTAATCGTAAACCCTCCCATCCCCGAGGTATATTCCCACCTGAACCTCCCAAAGCAGCAAAGCCCTCGAGTGCCCTGCCTTCAGCTATCCGACCTTTGAATGAGCGGATGGCACGGAGCCCAGAAGTAGAAAGACCTGTTTGCGCTGATTATCCTAGGTGTCATTAGCAGGATTCTTTACAAACAACTCCCTCCTTTGAAGGGCAGACATCCCCTTGCCTGAGAAGAATAACTGCAAGCACTGGCTGTCGGATTTTTCCTTCCTTTGCTGTGACCTCTCCGAAACTTGGCATCTCTTTGAGCTGGCTGCTCTCAGAAAAAAACCTGAATTTTCTGTGTTGACCTGCCCTGTTTTCAGTTTTCTCCCAATGGTTTTGATGAGATGGTCTGCAAAATAAAATTGAAAAGGCTCTATTGTCAGAAAGATTCTGTGACCCAAAGGTGCCAAGCACCTTCTAAATGAATGCCTGAAGGCAAGTGAAGTAGCCATTGGGAAAGCCTTTAGCTGAAATTTGTTTTCGGAAGTTCTGATATGGAGAAGCTGTAGAAATGCAATGATGATAAGTGCATTTGTCAGGCAGCTCCTTTTGAAAAGTGCTAGTACACATGGTTGCTGTTCAGAGAAACAGAGGTGGGTGTGATGTTCTGTAGCCTTCAGCTTTGCCCTTGGCATGGGATTATCCCCTGGGAAGGATATAGCATACCATTAAGTTCCTCTTTGTAAAGGTAATGAGGAATAGTGTCTCTTGAAGTCTTGCAGAAAAGGTTATAAAACCTATTGACATGTATTTTTTTTCCTTCTCTTATTACATCTTGGTTTATGTGATAAATGAAACTCCTACAGAGGAAAGCCTAATGTTGGCACATAGTAGGGGATGAGGTAACAGGATGAAAAGCAGCAAGTAAACACCATTTTTGCCAGTTTAAAACAGAATCTAGAATTATTACCAAATGCTGGAAAACTCATCCCAAATATTCCTTTACTGTGTAATATTTGCACTATAACAGATTGACAAGTGTATCTTCGTTTCCCATTGTAGACTCTACATTGGCCAGTGGATAATCACAGAATCACAGAATATTCAGAGTTGGAAGGGACCCATAATGATCATCAAGTCCAACTCTTAGCCCTGCACAGGACACCAGGAGTCACACCATGTGCCTGAGAGAATTGCCAAATTCTTCCTGAACTCTGTGCTGTGACCACTTCCCTGGGGAGCCTGTTCCAGTGCCCAGCCACCCTCTGGGATAAGAATCTTCTCCTAATATCCAACCTAAGCTCTCCCTGACACAACTTCAGGCCATTCCCTCATGTCCTGTCACTGGTCACCACAGAGACGAGATCAGGCTTCTCCTCATAAGGAAGATGTTACTGCAATGGGATCTCCCCTCAGTCTCATCCAGACTGAACAGACCAAGTGACCTCTGCCTCTCTTCACACAGCTTCCTCTCCTGTCCTTTCACCATCTTTCCTGTCCTCCTTTGGATGCTCTCTCACAGCTTTACATCCTCCCTTCACTGTGGCACCCAGAACTGCCCCAGCACTCGAGGTGAGGCTGCCCCAGAGCAGAGCAGAGCAGGACAATCCCCTCCCTTGCCTGGCTGTGCTGATGCCCCCCAGGACAGGGTTGGCCCTCCTGGCTGCCAGGGCACTGCTGGCTCATGTTCAACTTGCCATGGACCAGGACCCCCAGATCCCTTTCTGTGGCACTGCTCTGCAGCCTCTCATTCCCCAGTCTGTTCATACACCCAGGGTTACCCCATCCCAGGTGCAGAATCCAGCACTTTTCCTCGCTGAACTTCACGTGGTTGGTGATTGCCCAGCCCTCTGACTTGTTGAGGGGTCACTGCAGGACCTTTTTGCCTTCGAGGGAGTGAACAGCTCCTGCCAGTTTTGTATCATCTGCAAACTTGCTTAGTGTCCCTGCCAGTCCTGGGTCCAAGTCATTGATGAAGATGTTGAGGAGCACAGGGCTGAGGATGGAGCCCTGTGGAACTCCATTAGTGACAGGTCACCAGTCTGAGGTCACTCCATTCACTGTAACCCTTTGTG
This sequence comes from Cichladusa arquata, assembly GCA_026413545.1. Classification (NCBI taxonomy): domain Eukaryota; kingdom Metazoa; phylum Chordata; class Aves; order Passeriformes; family Muscicapidae; genus Cichladusa; species Cichladusa arquata. Next base: position 15,503,741 of record JAOTQP010001286.1, on the reverse strand, counting down.
CCTGACCATGAGCCAGCTGCTCACCCATCACATGATGTGTTTATCCAGCTGTGAACTGGACCTCTTGTGCAGAAGGACACTGTGAGAGAGAGCATTGAAAGCTTTACTGAAATCCAAAAATCTCATTACATCAATTGGATCCCCTTGATCAACCCCATGGGTTACTTCATCACAAAAGGAAATCAGGTTGGATAAGGAGGACTTTCCTCTCATGAAGCTGTGCTGGCTGTGACCAACGACTGCATTGTCTTTCAGACAATTGTTCCTCAGTATCTCTCAGAATAACCTTCTCCATAATTTTACCAGGCACTGGTGAAGTGAAACTAATAGACTTGTAGTTTCTGGGATCCTTCTTTATGCACTGCTTGAAAATCAGGACATTCACCAGCTTCCAGTCAGCTGGAATGTCTCCATATTCCAAACACTGCTCAAAAATCATCGAGAGAGGTTGTGCAGTAACATCATCCAGCTCTTTGGGGATTCCTGAAAGAATCCCACCAGGCCCCATAGATTTGTAGGGATCCAGCTGGAGCAGCAGATCCTGCACAATTTCAGGGTTGACTGGGAGTTGATCATTCTTCCAGTCACAGTCCTCAGGTTCAGAGCACCCTTGGTCCATCATCTTGAAGACAGAGGCAAAGAATGTGTTAAACACCTCTGCCTTGTCTCTGTCCCTGTTTGTGAGGAGACCATCTTCATCCTGTAATGGGACAACGTTGCTTTTACACTGCCTGTTGCCATTAATGTATCTGAAAAAGCTCTTTTTATTGTCCCCCACAGTTCTGGCTGGCTTCAACTCCAGCTGAGCTTTGGCCATACAAATTTTCTCCCTACAGTGGCCAGCAGCAGCTGTGTTTTTCCCACATCACCTGACCTTGCTTCCACTGGGCATGCACCTTTCTTTTTTGTCTTATTTTTAAGAGAAGATTCCTGTTCAACTAAGATGGCCTTCTGTCTCACCTGCTGGACTTCTGACATTTGGGAATTGTCTGCTCTTGTGCCTTTAGGCGGTGATATTTAAAAAGTGACCAACACTGACGGATGCCAGCATCTGCAAAAACATGTTCCCAGAGGATCTTACTCATCAATTCCCTGAGCAGTCTGAGGTCTGCTCTCCTCAGATCCAGAGCTGAGGTTTTTGCATTTTTCCTTCCGTTAACAGAGATTTTAAACTCAATTGCTCCATGATCACTGTGGCCAGGACAGCCACCAATCTCCACGTGCTCACAAGATCCACCTTGTTGACAAGGAGTAGATCAAGGAGATCATCTTTCCAAGCCTGTTCTGAGAAGTTGTCATTCAGGTTTTCAGGAATCTTCTGGCCTGCGTTGTACCAGCTGTGTGATGCTTCCAGTTAATTTCTGGCAAGTTGAAATCTCCCATAAGGACAAGGGCAGTTGACTTGGAAGAGTTCCTTAGTTCCTCAAAGAATAATTCATCATTGTCCTGGCCAGGAGGTCTGTAGTGGATTCCCACAATGGCATCTGCATTATTTGTTTGTTCCTCCCTTGATTCTTATCCAGAGGCTCTCAACT
>JAOTQP010001286.1:15472617-15502106 GCA_026413545.1 Cichladusa arquata | reverse complement strand
GGCTGCCAGGGCACTGCTGGCTCATGTTCAACTTGCCATGGACCAGCACCCCCAGGTCCCTTTCTGTGGCACTGCTCACCAGCCTCTCATTCCCAAGAGACTGGTCTGTTATTCCCAACACTTAGAACAATGCTGGTGCCATAATTTGTGTAGTAGCAATAATGTGGGTCACACAATGTGTGAGTCTGCACAAGTTTCTGAATTAGTTCAATTCCAATTATTGTGTGTCTCTCTGTATGACTGCAGTTACAGCAATATGTTCTGCAGTACTACCTACAGACTGGAAATATAAACAGGATCTGTTGGTTTAAGCACATTAGTGTGACACACTTTATCTATCTATAAAGGAACAAAGCCTAAGGCATAACTCTGCAAAATAGGTACACTGTCTCAATACTTACCAATATCATTCTATTAAATTAAGAAATGTGCTTCTGCCTTGTATAACACAGAGATAATTTAAGAAGGATTCGGTTCTTTCTTTGTGACATTTAGAACTGAAGTAGAAAAAGACTATAAGAACTTTTGAAAGAGTCATCTGGGGTTTTCTTGCAGTAAACACAAGTTAGATTTTAATAGTACTTGATATATATAAAAAAATGAAATATAGGCCAAAGAACACATTCAAGTTATGTACATTTCATAGCAGTTATTTATTTAATATTATTATTAATGCATCAGTCATATGACAGGAAAGTCAGTCCAGTAACCTGCTAACTTCTGTATGTGGGAAACATAACAAAGCTGAGGAAATTTACCTTCATCAGATGAACAAAAAGCAGGTTCAAAAGGCAGAAAATGTTCTTATAGTGGTCATTACAAATTGCTAGGTGATGAAACTTTGGGAAGAAATGTATGTGACAAAATTCCATAGTTCACTAACAAGGATTTTACAACATGATTTCTCATAGGAAGTGAAAATGGGAATGCTGAGGTGTGTTCAAGACCTAGCCTGCAGTTGGAGGCAGACAATGTTAAGGAAAGGAAATAATTAACCATGAGAGGCACCAAGTGGTTTAATAATTGTTATTCCAAGAATGAAAGTATCAGTACAAATAGGACCGGAAGGGAAAGTTGGATAAACACAACTGGGGAATATGCTGTGTACTGAGCTGATGGAGCTACACACAGGAAAGATCCATTTGTTGTTTGATTTGCTGGGTAAAAGAGAGATAATGCTGGAAAAAAAGATAGGAGAAAACCATTAGTAAACCTGGGACCTGGTTTAATTAGTAAATTAGGACCCTGGGATGAAATGTTCCCTTTACAACATTTTTTTAATGTATGGTGCTTGTTCATCTCAACCAGCTGTCCCCAAATGACAAGTTGGTGTGGAATGGGCCATCCTGCCCCAGCCCTATATTCACTTCAGCTTTGCTCCCCAGCAGGCTGCAAAAGCTGCCTGGAGCAAAGATCCAGGTCCCTGACATCTCTGCATTAGGCTGAAACTCAGTGCCTGGGAGTGCTCCTTTCCAATTTAGGTTTGCAGCTTCTCTAACAGGAGTAGGGACTATCTGCCCCATCCTGGGTACAGGCAAGTGCTACTCCAGAGGAAGGAAATAATTTTGTACAAAGGGGAAGCAAAACTAGGCTTAGCTTGCAATAAATTCAGATGATTTTCTCACTAAATTTGGAAATTAAATTTTACTATCTGAAACTGGCTGGTAAATAATCAGATTTCTTTGTCAGGTAGTTAACCATCCTTTTTAGGGAAGTTTTTCTGCCTCTGACTCTGGCTAATGGGGCAGTGGAGAGATGCAGGAAAATTTAGAAAACATCACGAAGCAGATGGAACTTTCCAAACCTCTGCAACATTTCCTATTCTATTGACTTTTCAGTTCAGTTTTTCTGAATGTCTTGTGTTTTTTTTTTCTAAATGTCTTATTTTTATCTTAAGAGTCTCTCATTATGGTGCTGGGCTTTCCAGTAGGTCCTGAAACTGTGACAGATGGGCAAAATGCCATGTCTTTAGAAATGCTCCAGGATCCTGGCTTTGTGTAACTGAATGGTGCAGAAAGTCCTTCATTGTCTTGAGCCAGCTCAGATGAACAATTGCTCTTCATCCTGTGCCTCACCTCATGCAATCCCTGGCAGCCAAGGAGCCCATGCTCAGCTGCTGAAGCTGCTCAGGGATAAGGATTTACTGAAAATCCAGAGCGTTCAGTAGCAGAGATCCGTGTCAGAGGAGTTTCTTTAGCATTGTTTGTGAGTTGTTTTGGGAAAGTCATTTCAGGCTCTGCTATTTCAGCAGGCTTCTGCTTTTCTGTCCTTTGACTCCCTCCACTTTCTCTGTTTTATTTTTTGCTGCTCCTTTTTGTTGGTATTAGTAAAGAAGAAACTGTCTCCTGGTTTTATGTTTGAGATGGGTTTAATGGCATATTCATGAGCCACCCATCAGTGAAACTATAGTCCAGGGTTCAGCTGCATAGAGTGTGAACTCTGTTAACTTCAGTGGCATTTCTCTGATTTCAACATCTGAGGACTTCCCTCTAATTCCATTGAGCTAAAGCTAGCACATGCAAAGCTGGTTTTCTTCTTTTTATTTCTTTTAAACAAAACCCCTTGCTGGCAAAGTGCATCTGTTGAACCATCATTGGAAAAATGCAGTTATTGTGGACTTGGTCTCATAGTAACAGCAACAACAATGCTGTGGTGAGAGCTTGGGGTTCACTGGCAATGCCGAAAATGCAAGAGGCACATCCCGTGCTCGTGCTCGCAGGAGCTCTGTACCTCCATCAGCACTCAGGTGAGGACTCCCTGCCCTGGGCAGGTGGGTGCTGGAGCTGAGGGGTGCAGATGTCTCTGGTCTGGGTGAGGGTGAGCAGCTCTGGCCCGTGAGCAGACGGCGATGGCGCAAACAGCGCCTGGCAGCGCTGCCGCTCCTCACAGCGGCTCTCACAGTGCAGCCCCAGCAGCAGGCATTGTTCTCCCTGGTCCAGGGCTCTGTTCCATCAACGAGCAAGAATCCTTTCCCTGCTCCAGCACAGCTCCACGCTATCACACTGCTCCTTGGGTAACCACAGCGGTTTGACACAGCGCGGCTCCCACGGCGAGCTGTGCTGCACATTTCTGGGCGCTTCCTTGGAAAGGGCCTGTGGACATCTGGTCTGAATCTCCCTCCCATTCACATCCACATCCCCTGCCACTTCCCCAGACAATAAATAACTCCTGGGGTTGATACTGCACGCAAGGCTGGGCCTCGTGGCTGGTTTGTCCCTTCCTCGGTGGCTGGTGCGGATGGCAGCGCGTGCTTCTGCAGAGAGGAGCGGGCAGTGGAGGGCAGCCAAGAGAGTGCATTGTTCCTCTCTGCAGGGCTTTGAAAGGCATCTCCTCTTCCTTTCCACTCTGGTGGCAAGAGGAACCTGCCCACGACTTCTTGTGCATACAGCATCGGTTTTGGGGATGCTGTTGCTGCTTTAGGTCCAATTCACCCAGCAGGATCCTGATTGATGCTGTGGCAGATAATGGCTCTCCATACAGCTTTTGGTATGGGAGAGGCCCTGTCAGAGCCAGATAGACAGGACAGATGTGGGGCTTGCCTTTCTTGAACCAATCTATCACACTTCTAATTGCCTATCCTTCCGTGACAGGCTGTCACATTTGTTAAAGAAAACCTGGAAGAGAATGTATTAACTCTTCCCCTCCTACTTTTTGTGGTTTTGTGGGAAGACTGAAGGAAAGTTAGGTCAGAGAAGCAGATTGTTTAACATTAGTATTGGGATGCGTGGCTTCTGTTGTAATGCTGTCAGCCCTGTAGCTGGAGGATCTCACATTTCCTGGATGTGAAACTGCATCTAAGGATTACAAAACTTGGCTCGTCACCTCTTCCCTTTTCCTCTTGCTCCATCTCCCATGGGTTGTAGTAAAAGCAGATGAGAAAGAGACGGTATGACTGGGAATTCTTTTAACAAAGGAGAAAAGGGCCACTGAGGCCAGTACAGGTTGTGTTCTGGTGCCAGCAAAATCTGTGCCAGCAAGGAGAAACATACTGGATTCTGGGGAGGGGAAGGACAGGAGCCAGCAGGAAGGCAGGGATGAGAGCAGAAGATCACTTTTAATTCTGTGTTTACCCTTCAGGAGCAGGGACCTGGCCCAGCTGACAGCAGGGCTGAACACGAACAAGAAGGGCTAATGAAAGTTGTCAGATTTGTTGTCCTTTCTCCCTTCCAAACACAGTTTCTCCCCGCCAGAGACTTCATCCTGAGTGCCTACTGCTCAAAACCATTGCTCTGCTCCATCACACAGACTGCTCCTGAGTATGGGTGGTGTTTTTCTGATAGAGCACTTCCAGTGCTTCACTTGTTTCTGTTAGTCAAACAATGCTTTCCTCTTCCACAGTTAATTTTGTGGTGCAGGTACAAAATCCATTGTCTTGAGGAAGACCTCCCAGACTGAAAACTTTTTTGTCAGATTTATGGAGTGTGAGAAATCATCCTTACAAGAATGATGAAGGCTGCTGCCACAGGACTTCCCTCACAACCCTTCTCACTCCCCAGCAACTTCTCTGTGCCTTGAAAACAAAGAAATGTTTAGTAAACTCAGAGAAGTATTCAGAAAGTTCTGTGTGGAGAGATGAAGGGTCAGGGCTTTACAGTGAATAAAGTGCAATTCATTTGAGCTTTGATTCTGGCCAAGGAGAAACTGTGCTGCTGTGAAGAGTGTGGTCAGGCGAGGTCAGATTAATGTCATTCAAAAGCAGCGTGGGGATGTTATACCCTCAGTGTCTGGCATGTGGATAAATTGTGTCACCAGTTTAATCTTCATAATAAGCACACATTTGTTCTCAAAAAAGATCAGTGGCTGGCTGGTGGCATGGCAACAGCCCATGACACTGCCATCTAGGAGACTTGGGTTTGGGGGAGGTGAAGGGGAATGTTGCCTCTAGGAAATTAAAAATTAGAACTACAGCCTGCTTAGCAAATGTCTGACTACGCCCTTGTACTGTACCACAGTGCATCACAAGGAAACAGTTCTTACTTAAATGCCAAATAGCAACTTCTTTTTCCTGATGGGTTTTATAGGTCAATGGAAAAAATCCAGCAGCTAGATGAAGTTTTTTGGTTGAATTTTTTTTAAAAGCCATTTTATTTTAATGGGAATATACTGTGTTCAGTGATTCTTCTGAAAAAAACAAAACAAAACAAAACAAAACAAAACAAAACAAAACAACAAAAACCGAAAACAAGCAAACAAACAAACAAAAAACCCCCAAACCAAACCCAAAGCAGAAGATGTTTGCATTCCGTGCTGGATTTAGGTACATAGTTTCTCATCAGAGAAGAAGTCTGAAGAAAGAGAACACATTTGGGATATGAACTCTGCTTTGCTGGATGAATGGAGATGCTTGTCATGCCTTTCTTAGTCTACTTATGACAAGTGCTTTCTTTTGATGAAAATATTTCTTTCCTAGTTCTTACTTATGCCACTCATCTTCTTTCTCAGCCTTTGTGTTGCTAGATGGTACAAGTGTTTCTCATCCCCTCTTGTAAGATGCTCTCCAGTTTTTCTCTCATTTTAGTAGTCTTCCTCCTCCAGTTTTAGATTACTTCCTCCAATAATCCAGCACAAGTCCTGGGCACACTGGGCTGTGGTGACCTGAGAAAACTAAACAGAGCAAGGGATTATTCCAAAGGTACCCACACATGATTTACAGTCCTCATGGCTTTTGCCTGTATTAATTATCACTCTCCCAGGCAATACTTGGACTTGGTTTTGGAATCAGCAAAGGCTGGGGACCATTCCTAAAAGTCTGTTTGAGTTTGTCTCTTTTGACAAGGTGGGAGGGTTTAGAGGTTTAGACAAGCTCTGTGCTGTGCTGCGTGGCCTACAAGTCAGGCCCTCCCCCCATCATGTTTTCTTTTAGCAGCACACACAGGGCCTTGGTGACCAAAACTGGTCAGGGTCTTCTTTGATGAGGTCCAGCCTGTGCCTGGCATTGATTGATTTCCGGAATACTTTCCATCGTGTGGTGGAAATACTTAATTCTAGGTGACATTTACCTTTTCAAGTGGTCAGGCCACATTGCAGGATGCATGGCTAACACAAGTTCCTGCTCCTGATTTCTTAAGTGCACACCCTTTTACCTTGAATAGTAAAATTTCCCTCCATGTTTATTGTTTCTGAAGACTATTTGGCTCTTGTTAGGTAAAATTCTGCTGCTTGTCAGTATGGACAAAGATGCACAACCTCAGTCATCAGCAAGTTTCATTAGGCATTCTTTTCTGTCAAAATTGTTAAGGATATAAAAAGGATTGATACTGACTCTTTCGAAACTCTGCCAGTGATTTTCTTCCTTTCAGCTCAACCCATTGTCACCTCCCTTTTAGCCAATTCCTTAACTACTTTGCAAATTCTTATCTTAATCCTCACTTTTTCTGCTTGAACTAATAGTTTCCATCTGGCAGTGTACCAAATGCTTTGTTCTAGTCCATATAAATGACATCTTCCCATAGTTCCTTTGTCTGTAAAATCAGATAAGAGCTTCATGGTAGACAGTCAGAAGCTGCCTTTATTAGGGTTATGTTGCATTTTCTTCCAGTTTTAGTTTGTTTCTATGTTTTAAGTTCTTTCCCTCAAAACATTTCCAAACCAGGGATTTATTCCAGAGAGGCTGGAATATAATTATAGCACACATAGCCTGTTTTTTTAGCCTGCAAGATCACAGGTTTTCAACCCAGGTTGTCTCAAATTAGAGGCAATGAAAATCTGCTGCTTAAGTCCCACCCCAGCACTACTAAGGGCAGGATATTGATTTCCATATACCTGGAATATATCTCATTGCTTCTATTCAACTTGCAAGCTCATTGCAGAATGAATTCTGGCTTGTGTTTCCAGCCTGACAATTCTTCCCAGGGACCCATGAAGAGTTTGTCCCGTGAGTGAATGTCAAGAGCTAGTGATGGGAAGCCCAGAATACTACCCACTAATCACTTCTGCACCTCATTATACTTTCTAAGTTAGGCAGAGCAAATTAGACTGTCAATATTTGTATTTTCTCTCGGACTGTCTGTGAAGCAGATCTCAGCTAATGCAGGGAGATGGGGAGGCACACACATGTGACAGCAAGCCACCAGCACAACCTGGCACTGGTGAGTTTGTAGAACCTGTGGCACCTTTCCTATATTTCAGATGATCAGCAGAAGTAATCATAAACTGGCTTCTATTTAATTCTTTGAATCAAGTTCAGTTTAATACAAAGCACAGGGAGTATATGGGTTTGATGGGATATGTCTGCCTGCACCACCATACTTATTTCAGGGACAAGGTAGCTGTCTGCTTTGGCATGAAGGACATAAAAATTATTGTGGTTCAAAAAACATGATCTAACAAATGTCACTGCAAATTAAAGCAACCACAGTGGAAAAGATGCAAACCTATTCCATGGATATTACATTAGTCTAACAGCTATCTCCAGCAATGAAGAGAAGATTCCCTCTGGGTAGATGAAGTTTACACTCGGGAGTTATGAACACCAATTAAAATTCTGTAAGTGTGCTCATTATTTTTCAGTTTTTGAGCTGAAAAGACATGTGCTGCCAATAATGACTAAACTAATACTACTTCAGTTACCTCTCTGTTTTCTCTCTTCTGAAGACATCAGCGTACAAAAGGCGTGCTAAGCCAGTTTCCTTTGTACTGTTTATTTTCCTTTTGCTGTCTTGCTTCTTTTAATTTTTAATTATGAAAGCAGGATTCCTTCCAGCCAAGGGTCTCTGAACCTGGGGAGAGAGTGGGGATGCCTTCAGGCCCCTCCTTCTCCAACTAAAAAGGCTACAAAGGAAAACAAGTTTGTGGGTTCTACACAATGATGTCCCTATGTGAAATTTCTGAAGGGTTCTGCTCCTCCTCTAAAACCTTCTAGGGGCTCTCAGGCTGAAAAGGGACTGTGAACTCTAGCTCAAGAGTAAGGCTTTGTTCACAGAGCTCTCAGCTCCTTTCTGTATGCTTATTTATTTATACAATCTCCCTTATCTTTTCTTGTGTGCCTTGCCATTTCCTTAAGCTCACATCTCTGCTTCTTGACCTATTCAACTTCTTTCTTTCATGACGTCAGTGCATTTTCACATTCTCCTTCAGTCTGTCCCAGAATAAAGCCCAAGTATGCTTTCTGAGTGATTTCCTGTGTGTGAGTCCTTTTGGTTTCAAGAAGGAAAGGAGTTCTGTATTATGTATGGTTTTAATAACTCGTGCAGATGCACTGGGCAGCAGGGCTGGGAACCCCCCTGAAGGGTCTGTGTCCCAAAGGAGCCTCCTGCTCTGCTCAGCCCTGAGCCATCCCTCTCCTGAAGTGGTGGGTGCCATCCCATATCCACTGTGTGGGTATCTGTGGTGTGGAACTGTGTGAGCACATTTGTCAGACACCCAGGTCTCAGATGTGGGACAGGGAAAGCTCTGATCCAGCCCCTCACCTTGCAGCGCTGCATTTCATGAGCCTGTGGAGCACCAGTGCCCTGCTCCAGGCTGGGACCAGCAGGATGCTTTGGTTCCCTGCTGCACCTGAGGGGTCTGAAAGGGCTGCAGCCCATGTCTGTTGAGTGACACAGGTTCACATGTATCTATTATGTGGCCCCAACAGACTGAATGTCCGCTCCCAGTCACTCAGGATGCTGCAAGGAGACTGAGGCTCTTAAAAAAGCCTTGGTTCATGAGGCATTTGGGGGAGCCAGGCATTTTATAGACATGCTTTATTGAAATGTGAAAGACTAGAACACATCTTGATTTTAATTCCTTAAATTCACCTTGACAGATGGCAGGATTTTGACTTCTCACCTCATACCATGTGCTTTGTAGTGTGCAGAAAGTCTTGACTGTCCTTCCAGATGGCATGCAGCTCCCATCCCCCAAATAAAGTCCAGCAGCATTAATATTTTAGTACTTAATTTTTCTTTTAGCAATTTAGGTCTGCCATACAAACTGCTTGCTTTGATCACTTGGAAAAAAATACTGATAAAATAAATTAAAGGAGAAGTCTTGACTTAAGTTTAAAAACAACTTCCTTCTCATTAGGCTTTCCACGGGAACCATGTATCATATTTATTTAAGCGTTGAAGAAAATATTTAGCCTATTCACAAAGGTTAAATAATCAGCTGATAAGATTTGTAGCTAAAGTATGTTTAAATGTACTCATTAAACATAGTATGTGTTAGGCAATTTTTCAAAAGCTCTGCTGCTACATGTAAACCATTAGGAAGTGGAAAAGAAAAAGTCAGAAGGAACGAAAGCATTCCTTGTGAACAAATACAGTTGTGCATTGTATAGACTGCAGCTAGAGAGAGTCAAAAAGTCAGAATAACAAGACCCAGAAGAAGGCTATAATGATACAATTTATTCTTCAGAGAAACCAACAGAACTAACCCCAGCATTTTGCTCTAAAAAAAGGACTAAATGTTTTAGCTCACCTTGTAATTTATGTCTGTAATAATTGGAGTGGGATGGTTAAATGTAACTTAGAAAAGGCTCAAAGCCTGTGGAAACAAACATTTCTTGCTGAGCTGAATTTACTTTCCAGCTCTGTCAGAGAAAGTATTTTTTTGTCTGATCGATTTTACTGGTGCACAGAATGATTCCATACTAGGTTTGGGTAAAAGTAAAAAGTTACTTTTGTTTTATAAATAAAAAGATGACCTTTTAGAAACTGACTGTTTGGAGTTTGTTTTCTATAATATTTTTCCCTTGATTTGAAGTTCCACTTTAAGCAGAAGCCAAAAATATCAATCACCTTATCTGAAAGCATGGGACAAAAAAAAGTTGTCTTTTTGCTTAAACAAACCTTTTCCTTTGAAGACTCACAGCCTGGTCTTTGAGATGATGTGAATGACATCTCTGAGCAAACAAGACACTTTTAAAATGCAGACTGCAAACTTGAGAACTGAGATCATGAGAGGGAGCAGATAACATCTGGGGGTTTTGTATTAGAGATTGGATTCTGCTGCTTTTATTCATAAATAGTCTTGCTGTTTGGGGATCCTGGTCATTCCTTTGGGCCTGTGCCCGACAGTGGAGCATAAATTGCAGTGGGACCAGGCAAGAGTTAGGCTGCTGCTCCTTAGGTGTGCAGCAGGATTTAGTGACAGAACATTGTAGTAAGAATTAAAGGATCAGTGAAATATAAAGAAAACAAGTAGTTGATCTGCTGTTTGTGTTCCAGTTTGGGAGTTAATGTGGAGTTGCCTATTTTTCTATTTTGGCATAGATGTGAGAGAGGAACAGCTGATCAGGGCTTTTTCTTTTGGAAAAAACTTATGCCAGAGCTTTTTCCCTTGGTCATGCAAACTGCTGTGTTTATTGTGTCACCAATACAGTACACATCTGCTCTTAGGATAAGAATATGCATGCGCAATAGGTTATGTGTGAGGTCTTATTGCTGGGGACACTATGTCTGGACACGGGCTGAGGCATGGAAGCAAGTGGCTCTCTCTCACCTGGGAGATACCTGCTGTTTGGTTTTTGCTGTTTGAGGCTGTATGATGCATGTCTCTTACAGGCTTAGGGTTTTTGGAAGAAAGGATGATATGGAGGGGGCTGTGGCCTTGGTGCAGCATAAAAGGACAGTCCCAGGCTGCAGGCACATGGACACTGCAGCAAGGCTCTGCTAATAATACCTGGCAGTAATTAATAAATCTGTCCTGAGAAAATTATAACTCTCTGCAGAGTGGGATAAGACATGCAGGCAGCATGGGTGATCATTGTTAAACCTCTGCAATGCTGTTGTGTCTGTTTGGTTCCCTGCAGGAGGGAGGAGGAACTCCTGGATCTCCTTTGTCCATGAGCCTGGCAAGATAACATCATCTAGCATAGCACAGTTCAATGAACCCTTTTATTGCCTGACTGGGGAGGTGCATGTGGACTTTTTCTAGGAGCAAAAGCGTTTCTTCAACTCATGGGTTTTGTTTGCTTTTGAAAATCATTATTTGCCAGCCTTGGTGACCTTTTTTCAACATTGCACCAGTGTTGTGACGTTACTCAGAGAACCAGAAGGGACAAGTGCTGCCTGTGCCTGTACCCTGACACAGCTGCTCCTGATGGATTTCACCACTGCTTGAAGGCCCTCTGCAGGGAAAAAGAGTTACTGGGGAGGTTTCATAGTATTTTACAGCACAGGGATCAACCATGGTAAACTGGCTGTCTCATGAACCTGCTTCCTCACCCAGCCTTTAATGACCTTCAGACCCACTCTGATTCACAGGTCATAAATGCTTAAGTACCCTGGCAATCTTGGACATTGGAAGGCCCTCAACATACTCAAGGCAAAATAACAGGGAATTATGTATGCACAATATGCACACACACATAAATAAACAACATTTTAAATACCAAGTATAGATCAGAAGTTTGCAAAGCTGGGGCTAGAGCTCAGATGGTTGATGTGAGAGGGGCTATACCCAATATTAATCTAATTGCCATGTGTTGCCTGAGAAAATGCGTTCAGCTCAATAGCTGAATGACTTGGATTTGGCTCTGCACAAAATTTTGTCTTTCTGTCAGAAGATTAAAAGGTTTTCTTAACCATAAACTCTGCATTTTCCAGTGCAGCCAAGCTATTAGGTTTTCAAGAGTTCAGTTTTTTTTGTCAAGGGCTCAAACACCTCAGTAAAAAGCAGAAACATGGCAAAAAAAGTCCAGTTTTGTTGAAGACAATTTTTCATTGGTAAAAAGGCTAGACAAAAATCTCCACACAGCCTTACACTATGTATGGGCTATGACATTTAAATGTTGCTATTTCACTGACACCACTCTACTGATAGCTGTTTCATGGACACCTACCACACAGAAAGAAAACTATTTAGAATTATTTTCTGTCCAAGCTCTTTGGACAGGCCCAGTGAGACACCTGAACACATGCTTAACTTCTTGGCACTGGAGCAATGCCATTGACTTTGGTGGTGTAGCTCATGTGCTTAGGCTTAAGTGTGTGCTGGAAAACAAGAGATTAGAGTGACTGAGATCAGAACTGCAGCAATGAAAAGCCCCCTGTGTTTGCAGTCAAAGCTGAAGTGGAGCACAGGGCTAAAACAATACTGCTAGGAAGAGGTTGGGTTTTTATTGAATCTACATTTTTCACCTAGCTTTTGAGGTGACACTCTTGCCATCACTGGCCTACATGAAAAAGGCAGCCTCCTAAACCTACAAAATTCCAGTGTGTATTTCAGAGAAAGTGAAGTGTTAAACCAGAATTTACCGTGAATATCCCCTCTCCTTTTCCCCCACTTTCTCCTCTGTTCTTTTTGACATCTGAGAGGACCAACCACAACTGCATACCACTTATAGATTTGCCTGATTAAAACCAGTTTTCCCTATAGGTCGTATCATGTAGAAGACACAAGGTTTTTGTCAAGAGACTCGCTACTGGCAGAAACTGTTTTGCTGCTATTGCTAGTAAGAAATCAGTAACTAGATCCATGTCCTGTTTTTTATGCCAGCTTTATAATTATACTGTTTCAGTGGTAAGCCAGATATTTGGGCCAAGGGTAATTTAGAAATTCTATATCTCTATTCAGTTTTGCTTTTTATGTTCATCTTTAGTGCAGCTATGTCTCCTTGCAACATATAATCTTCCTGCATTTTCCTCCCTTACTGTGGTTTCTGTGACCCACGGTCACAATACAACAAATGCATTTTATTCAGCACAGCTTTGTGAAACCATAGGAAACAATTATTGGCTTTAAAGAGAATTATTTTCTTGTTCTTTATGTCTCTGTCCTCAGATAATTATGCACAGCTCACACTGTGCTGTATGACTGGTAGGGCAGGGTTTGTCCCTTCAGTTCAGAAATACTTTTTCTTTCCTGCCATTTCTGTCATTTCAAGAGCTCTGTGGAGCCTATTTGACTTTCCTCAATGCAGTTTTTTATAACCTATGAGACTGTGGTTGGCTGGGTTATCCTTCTGGTGTGGTAATGGTCTCTGCAGTCTTTACTTGGACTGTGATTACACAAAGTACATATTTGTCTTCTTCAGCCTCTATATGCTGTGAATGTCCTGAGCTAATGGTATCTCTGAGATGTGGTTTTTTGAGCACTAGTGTGTCCATTATGCTGTGTTTGCTTCCTACAATGGAACATACAGCCAAAAACACAGCTTGCCCCTTTTCCTCAGCACAAGCTTTCCCCTCTGCCCTCTATCTATCCATTTCTTGTTCCTTTGCTTATTCTGTATGTATATTTGTATAATCTGTATTTGTTTCTTTTCTTGTTTGTTTTATGTTCTTTGACCTCTGCAAAATAGACTGACAAGCCTTGGTTTCAGCTGAGGGTCTTCCAAACCTTATGGATTTCAGATGAATCATTTCTCCAATTGTCTATGAAAAACTGAAAATACATTCATCATTGACCAGATTTCTTTGAAACCCACCTGGAAGCCCCAGCTCCCAGCAGCTGAAATGTGTCACCACAGCCAAACACCATAACCACTTCCCATGCTGAAAAATAATTTTATCCTTGGAACTCCAAAATAACTCCCTTGAGCCTTTTTATTTTCAGCTGTCTTTCTGTTTCTGTTGGGAATGATAGCCCTGGTGGAGGATGCACAGCACTGTATGAATAGTCATGCAAGTATAGTGTTCTGGGGTGATAAGCATGAGAAAATAAAAAGTCAAGTGGAGTCACGTGTCCCCATCCCTCTGCAGGATCATGGTTTGGGTGCACACGTCCTTGCACCATGGCTCAGTGTCAGGGCAGGCTGTGCCTCCTCCCCAGACAGATGTTTCCTATTTCTGGAGTCTCAACATTACAGCTTTTTTGGTTGTCTTTCCACATCTAGATTTATTTTTGCTCCTGATAAACATAACTAACCATTTAAATAAACTATTTAGTGCCACTGATGGGATGCCTGCATGTGTGGGGACATGTGTGCCCATGAATGAGTATGGATATGCAGCTGTAGGGTTTGTATCAGGAGTGTGCTTGGCACACGGGCATGGAATAAATCTTGAAGTAATTTTCACCACAGGAATTGGTGGATGAATGACTTCCTTTTTTCAGTGGCTAAATGTATATGCAAAGCATATTTGACAAAGTAGTTTTGAAATACACCTCCTAGTAAACATGGCAGCTTTCTGTTTGCCTCTTCTTCCTCCTGCCATGCAAATGGTCCCAGGATTTCCACCCTCACAACACGAGGACACACAGACCAGAGACAGCTGGGAAATATAATCTTTAGCAATTTTCTGTTATACACCCTCTTCATCACAGCTCCCAGCTGCTCCACTTTTCCACTCCTTTTCTTCTTTTAATCAAAGAGGTCAATAGTTACTTGTCCTTTCTGCAAATTAATCTGTTTACTGGGATTCAGTATCATTTCCCTGTCTTCCATATTCATCGAGTCACACAGTGAATCATCTTCACATGAGGTGGATTCTACAGAGAGCTGAACATCAGTCCCTGAACCTCACTCCTCGAGGATGGAGAGGCTTTGAGACACGCAGGAGTGTTCTCCTTGGCAGGGCTTCTGCAGGTCTGGTCCAGGAAGGTCTGCGTTTTCTAGAAATGTTTGCTCAGAAGACATTATCACCCCAGGTCCAGGGAAGATTTTTCAAATAACCTGGAATATTGTCTCTAGACTGAACTTCTGGGGTGTTGCCCATCACCAGGTTATTGCTTCTGTTTATAGATTTTATTCTTCTGGCTCCTAGCTAATAGACAATAAAATCTACTGTGCACTGTCTGCTGCCTACAGGTTTCCATTTGCAGTGCGCTCCCTTTGCTCCTGCATACCTGGTGTCAGTATTTTGGCATGTACCCTTCCCAAGGGGTGGGTTGGTGGAGGGGAACCAAACCACTGCTTTTTCAGCTACACATTTCTCAGTTTACATGCCCTGCCTTTATATCAGCCTCAAACCATTTGTTCAGGCCTTAGCTTACCTTCTCAATGGCTGATTTCTTTTTCCAGAATAACTGAAGTGCTTTAGATAGCAACAAGACCCAATGCACATAAGAGCTCTTTCTCTTCCCTACAGCCAGGATGATAGTGGACATTTTGTTTAATTTTTGCTGTACAAAGCTGTTAACATGAAGGGTGTTCTGGCAGAGCTAAGCTGGGGGGAGTCCATCCCTTTAATTCCATGGCATTCTAGGATAAATTTGATTTCTCAGGGGAAAACCCATTATATGCATACTCCATAAGCATTGAGTCAGTGAGAAGACAGCAACCAGTAAAGATCTGATTGCTCTGTTACACCCTGAAATTCTTTTCTCACAGAGGAATTTCTGTCAGAGTAAAGAATATATATCTGAGCATTTTTTTATTTTTAGTGACACTTAAGCTGCTATCCTTTGGAGTAGTTTTATCCCTCCAGGGTCAGAGCTCTGTTCTAACATCAGAAAAAATAATAGTTTGTAACATGCAAAATCTGTGCTATATGTGTTGGCTACAAAGTTGGGAATATAGTGTGTTCCAAGGAAACACTTAGAGCTTCTAAATGTTTTTGCTAATTCTGGAGAATTTGAGGAGGCTGAGCTGGGAAACTGGCTGAACCATTAATTGATATCCAAACTTAGATGATGTGTTGCAGGGAGGTTGATGCTTTCAGTATGTCATTTCCCATTAGTTTTTTTTTCACTGTTGTTCTTTCTTATCGTCCTAATTTTTCCTGAACTTCCCCACCCATCACTATGGCAAGCAGAGTTAAGCATCTGATTTGACCTGAGCAGCTCTGCTCTGCCTTTTCAACTCATGACTGATCAAACCAAATCTGCAATCGCTGGCACAGACCACAAAGGCTGGCTGGGGTCTGAGGAGTTGCAGTAACTACTGTCAAGTGTTTGCCTGACCCCTGTGATTTTGCCCCTCCCCTTCTGATAAGGACATGCATCTTCAGATCAAAGACCCTGCAGGATTTTTATGGGAAGTCAGCTAGAGGCATGTAGGCTGGTTTGGAATATTGTGAGAGCTCTGGACACTTTGTGAAGAACAGGCCTCTGCAAAAATGTGTCTGTGCTGATGAATCCTGAAAACCAGCTTTCTCTGCTAGCATCATAAGGCTGCAACATGGAAAGAGCCAAATTAGGAGAAGGGATAAGGAAGCACACCACCACTAAAATGCACAGCTGTGTTGCTGTGTCCTCTTTACCCTCCCTCTCTGTCAGAATTTCCAGCAGGGTCTGGTGGTGTTTCCTCTTGTCTGGGAAAGGGCAGCACTCTGCTCTGGCAGCAGCATCTTTTTTTTGAGTGACCCAGCCATGGTCATGTCCCATGGAGGTGACAGAGGGGAC
Source organism: Cichladusa arquata (assembly GCA_026413545.1). NCBI lineage: Eukaryota > Metazoa > Chordata > Aves > Passeriformes > Muscicapidae > Cichladusa > Cichladusa arquata. Next base: position 15,485,897 of record JAOTQP010001286.1, on the reverse strand, counting down.
TGTGACTGATATCCCACTGGGCTGGGAATGCTGAAATGGGCTTGTTCAAAAGGAGGGAAAGGTAAAGCAGACCATGGCCTGCCCAGCATGTAGTTTGGCTGTTGTGCTGTAACACCAGCAGTGCTCAGCTCCAGGGATAGCTCCAGTGTCTGCTTCAGGGAACTGCAGCAGTGACAGATGGAGCTGTAAACTGAGGCTGCTTCAAGCACAGCTACAGCACAATGTATTCCTCCTGTAATCCTCCCAGACGTCTTTCAGACCCCAGGAAATTCACTGAAAGAATTTATGACTATTATTTCCAGTTATTTTACTAGAAAGGAAAAAAAATCTCAACCCCAAACCAAATTTACATCTAAGATGGTTGATTTTACAGGCACCACCATATGGTTGAACTGCATTTTGCCTCACTGAGCAGTGTTTTTTTCCTTCTCTTAAAAAAAATAATATTTTCTTTCTAAAGGTAGCAGGAATGACCTGCAGTGTAAATTGCCTTCTTGTCTGCTCAGGGGACCAGCAAAAATTTGATTGCTTCACAGAGGTCATTTTCTTGCAGAGGCAGAGTGGAGCTGTAGCCAGTAAATTTGAGGATACCCTAGGGGTGGTCCTTTAAGCCAGGTATGGATCTGATGTGGTGGACACTTGCACAAATTGCACTGTATTCTTACAGCTAGCTAAAAATTGTAATGAAAATGAAAAAAACAACCCAAACCGTGTGCAATTTTCAGTGAGAACCAAGCCTCTGCTCATCTGTTTGTGCAAACACAGCCTTGGGGAGCTGTAATGGGGAACTGCTGCCCTTGCTCCATGGCTGTTGGGGCAGGACAGCAAGTGGCACTGTTCTGGTGAAATGTGGGGGCCAGGCCCTGTGGTTTGACATGTGAGAAGCAGAGGCACTGCTGGACAACAGAACAGAGATGACATCTGAGCTAGAATACATCTTCTTCAGCTCAGATAGATGTTAGGAACTCATGGCAGAGTGCTGAAAAGGGCTACCTGTTCTTGTGTTTGGTGCTGCCTGTACTTGCCCTAAACCTTTGCTGGTCTGTTGCATCTTCTCTCCATCCCCTTCCTGAGCCTCCCTCCTGTCCTCTCCCTGTCCTCATGACCTCCTGTTTAGATCAGCTGTCAGCTGCCATTTTGAAAAGAAAAGCAGCTCTCAGAGCTTTCATACTGATAACACAGTGTGGGCTGTGATGAAGTAATTTCCTTCAGAATTTATTTTTATTTTTTGGCTGAATTATTTTTAATGCTTGCTGCTTTGTCCATTCAATAAGTGCATTCTTTTAACCCGTTCTTCTCATCCTGTCTCTGTGTCTTCATTTTTTACAATGTGCTTAAACAACATTAACTTAACCCACATGCCCCTGGGGAGAGGATTCTGCAGGGCCTTCCCTCTCTGCTCCAAAGCATGGCTACAAATACAGTTGGTCCTGCTCTTTGTGGAAAACACATCCTGCTATCCTCAGCAGCAGAAATTTAACCAGATACTTCACCCCAATCATAATGGGTTATTTATTGGCCACAGAGAAAGGGTTATTTTCTGGGACTTCAGATAAGGCTGGGGCCAGGAAACAGCTTGCAGTTGTCTCTGCAAATTCATCTAGTCTCTACCATGTGTTTTGCTATTTCCTCCCTCGTTATCTTCAGAGCAGAGGCCGTCAGGAAGGGGCAAGCTGGCGAGGGCAGCTCAGCCTCCCCAAAAAGGACTTTTCCCACATCCTCCTGATCCTGTGAGGACAGCAAGCCAGGCTCTGGCAGCCCCTCTGTCCCTCTCTGGCAACACATGAAGAAAGTTGTCCTGTTTTCCCCACTCAGCCGAGAGAGCTCTAAGAGCTTTCTAATCAGCTCACTGTCAGCCTGTTTCCTCTCATCATTTAAAATGAGACCGAGCTGAGTTTACAGCTGCCAAAGCTTTTGCTTGGATTCAAAACACCGAGTGTTGGAGAGGCAGATTGTAACTAACAGGACAGATGTCTCAGGAGGCAGCACCCAGGGAACATGGGCCTTTTCTTCTTGACAAAAATACTCAAAGTGGATGAGAAATCATCACCCTGGCTAACGAGTTTTACTTGCAATTGTTCTCTTTGAAAGCTGGCTGCTTATTTTGTTCCCCGTGGTCGGATGTGTGCCCTTGTAAGTGAGATGAAGTCTGTGCAAATAGGTGAAATTCCCACAGGAGGTGAGACGTGTTGGGCTTTTGGTTTTATTCATGCATGTGCAGGAGGCTGCAGGTTTCTCCTGCTCACTGGTGTATCAGTACTCAAGGCACACACTTCTGCCTCTGCTGCTCAAACGTGAGCACTGGCAGGGCTGAGCGATACCTCTTTGCTATGAAAGTTCCAACTTTTTTCACAGGTGCCCAGTTTGCCTTTGAGCATAATAAAAGCCAGGCAAAAATCTAAAAAAAAAAAAAAAAATCTGCTTGGGACCACTTGTTTTGGTGTCAGTCTAATTTTTCATAGAGGCTGCACCTCTCTTTTTCAAAGCAGGCTTCCAAAAGAGTGGCAAATAGGAACTGCAATGTGCAAAGTCACCAACACAATGTGCAAATCACCAGCATTTGAAAAAGATGGCAAAAGTTAGTTAACACTAATGCAAGCATGTTCTCATTACACCAGCACATTCATCATCTATGTCAGATTTCTTTCTAGCTGGAATGACACAATTACGCATTTTGGAGACACTTAGGATTTCTCTCCTATTCTTGCTAAAAGCAGTGCACCACCCTAACTGGACCCTTTAGGGCTTGCTTTTAGGGAAGATAGGAGAGACATGCTCTTGTCTTGAGCTCGTTGTGTGCAATGACATTATTCCAAACACATTCTGCTCATGTTATATTCAAGTGGAAAAAAATTCCTTTCTGCTAGTATGTCATTGACATTTAGCATCAGTCATTGGACACATTAGATCTTCTGTGTTCTGAATTTCATGAAAATCAAAGTGATATTAGTTTTCTTGAAAGTGTTGGACAGCTTCTAACACAGAACTTGCACTGCATGTATAACATATAATTGTAAACCTGAGGTTTACACAAGGAAATTTTGCTGCTGAAAATACACCCTGACATAACCAGTCCATTTTTTATGGCACTCTCCTTTTACCTTACTTTAGATGTCTGAAAAGTATAATATCTATATTAACATGTATTTTAAAGTAATGATACCAACATTAATAGGACAAATTATGATGCAATATTTAGACTTCATTAGTTTCTTTAAAGTATTTCTTTCACATTACAAAATTTCATTTAGAAAACCTGGTTCTTTTTTTTTGATGTGGGTTAATTCCCCTCCACCTATGGTTACTGAGTTTACCATGTAAAAAGAAACAACAGTTCTTTTTAACACCAGCCTACCTACAGAATCAGCAAATTAGTTTAATTTCTTCTGGTGCTAGAAATACATAAGCTTTAATCATGAATCAGAGACACACCCTCTGAAATATGTTAACTCATCAAAGCAAAGGGCCCACTAACTTTAAAGGAGAAGCCTTATTATATGTGGTATATAATACCTGATATTTATGTTATATAGTTTGGTTTCAGTTATGGGGTTTGATGTGTATATACATGTGTTTGATGTGTGTATATGCATATACACTGGTTTCATTCCAGGTGTAATGCTGACCTACAAGAGGTTGGGTTGGGCCACCTGAAATTCTCTTTCAGCCTTCTCTAGATGTATGAGGAAGTAAGATGGGTGCTCTGCTTATAGAAATTCTTCACAGATTTTATATTTTCTCAATCTTGGTAAAGACTTGAGTTTATTCAGGTTAATTTTTGACAGTGACTATTCCATGGAGTAAAGGGATTATCCTTTATTGCACTGTCCTTTTGTTGCATTACAAAGGAAGCTAGAATGGGTAGCCTGGGAGGATGCAGAGACGTTGAACATTGAGTGAAGCGAGGAAAGCCAAAGCCCAGATGGAATTGAACTGGCCAGGGATGCTAAAAAACAAGAAGAGCTCCTTTCAGTGGGTGACACAAGGCAGCCTGCAGAGAAGGTGGGCCCGCTGCTGAATGAGGTGGGGGACCTGGTTACACAGAATATGGCAAAGGCTGAAGTGCTGAGAGCCTTCTTGCCTCAGGTGGCACCCATGGAAGCTGAGGAAGCTGTCAAATGTCACTGCAGGGCTACTCTTGATAATCTTTGATCATGGCAACTGAGAAACACTCAAAGACTGGAGGAAAGCAAATATCATGCCGCTCTTCAAAAATACAGCAAGAAGGACCCAGACAACAGCAGGCCAGTCTCCTTGATCCCTGGGAAGGTGGTGGAGAAACTCATCCTGGAAACCATTTCCAGGCACATTTGGGAGAAGAAATCATAGGAAGCAGTCAGCATCAAGGGGAAATCATGTTTGGCCAACCTTAATGAGTTCTAGAGTGAAATGAATGGTCTGGACAATGAGAGGAGAGCAATGGATGCTGTCTAGCTGGGCTTCAGGCTCTGTTGATGCAGGGGCTGAATAAGTGGAGAACTGGATTCAGAACTGGCTGCGTCCAGAGGGTGATTAGTGGCATGAAGTCTAGTTGGAAGCTAAAAACTGGCACCATACCCCAGGACACAGCACTGCATCTGGTCCTGTTTCACATTTTCTCTAATGATCTGGATGATGGGCCAGAGTGCACCCTCAGAAAATTTGCTGATGACACAGACCGAGAAGGAGGTTTTTTTTTTTTTTTATTGCAGAGAGTGGTGCTGCCATCCAGAGGGACCACAACAGACTGGAAAACCATGCTGTAAGAAACCTCATGAAATTATTGGTGGATAAGCACCAAATCTCTCACCTGGGGAGAAACAATCCCAGGTGCCAATGTATGCTGAGGGTCACCTTGATGGAAAGCAGTTTGGCAGGAAAGGAGCTGGTGGTGCTGGCAGCTACCAAGCTGAATTTGTGTGAGCAATGTGCCTTTGCAGCAGAACAGGCCAATGGTATCCTGAGCTGCAGGAGACACAGCATTCCCAGCAGGTCAAGAGGTTGATCCTTTCACTCTGCTCTGCACTGCTGAGTCCACACCTGGAGTGCTGTGTCCAGTTCTGTGCTCCTCAGTACAGGAAAGACATGGACACACTGAGAGTGTCCAATGAAAGGCCACAAAAATGAGTAAGGGACTAAAGCATTTCATCTCTGAGGAAAGGATGGGGGACCTGGAGCTGTTTCATCTGGAGATAACTGAGGGGAGTGTGTGTGTGTAATCTTACTAACAGGTTTAAATACCTGAAGGGAGGGTGCAAAGAAGATGGAGCCAGACTCTTTTCAGTGGTGCTCAGTGACAGGTTCAGAGGGAATGGGCACTGACTGAAACACCAGAGGTCCCCTCTGAACATCAGGAAGCAATTTTCCACAGTGGGGATGACTGAGTACCAGCACAGGCAGCGGAGTCTTAATCCTTGGAGACACAGTCCTGGGCAGCTGGCTGTAGGTGGCCCTGTTTGAGCAAGGGTTTTGGACCAGATGGCCTCCAGAGGTCCCATCCAACCTCAAACATCCTGTGATCCTGTGCTTATATTTAATTTGAAGCCCTTGCTCTTGTTTGATTTTTCTGTGATCACTGTGTCAGGAAAACCCTTTATTCACTTTTTGCAAAAGTGCTGCAAAACATTGTCCATCCTGTCCCACTTTGTGCATAGAAGAGAGTAGGATTTACTTGTGCCATGGATGTATTTTCTATTTTTAAAAAATCTGGCCCATTGTTTTGCTTCTACAGCAAATCACCAGTGTGTCTGAGCCCATCTGCTTTCAAGAATCCTTATTGTTCCTCCGGGAACAATAAACAACGTGCTACCAAGAGCCCATGAAGCTGGATTGCAGTTTTCATGCATTTCTGCTCACAAACAGACAAGTAACTGAAATGTTTGTGTGCAGAAGTGTTGCTCAGGTGTTTGCCTGGATATGTTGGGTATGTCTGCATTTCCTGTGCCTGGCAGGGAATGGGATTCTAACATAACCTTACACCTTTCAGAAAGATCCCCTCTCCACAACCCAGGCTTTGGCATTTGTAATTTCCCTGCTGGCCCTATTAGGCTGGAAAGAAACTCGTTTGTGTTCTTTCCTGTGTCTAAAGAAGAGCAATAAATCTGGGGAAGGGTCTGGATCACAAGTCTGATGAGAAGTGGCTGAGGAAACTGGAGGTGTTTTCTGGAGAAAAGGAGGGTCAGGGAAGAGCTTATTGCTCTCTACAACCACCTGTAGTGAGATGGGATCAGTCTCTTTTCTCAGGTAACAAGTGACAGGACCAGACTAAATGACCTCAAGTTGCACCAGGGGAGGTTTAGATTGAATCTTAGGAAAAAATTCTTCACAGAAGGGGTTGTCAATGACTGGAATAGGCTGTCCAAGGAAGTGGTTGAGTCACCATCCCTGGAGGTATTTAAAAGACATGTAGATGTTGGCACTTGGGGAAATGGTTCAGTGGTGAACTGGGCACTCTGGCTTAATGGTTGGATTCAATGAACTTCAAGATCTTTTCCACCCTACATGGGTCTGTGATTCCCTCTGACATCTGGAGGTCCAAATCACTGCTCCTGGGCCAGGTCTTCCCTGCTCCATTCGGCTCTGCCATCTCCAGATAACCACCCTGTTTTTGCCGGCCTCACTCAAATGATCTTGAGCTAACTTAAGGTGAGAATTTATTTCACTGAGGGGGATTCTCATCACAAACAAAAGATCAGAAGCCCAAAAATGCAATTACAATCCAAGTCCAGGCTTAACGCCCAAACTGCCTGGTGCTGCTCACTTGTGGTTTCTGGGGTCCATCCCAGCTGCCCAGACCAACAGCAGGTATGTTCAGAGGGCTCCTTCCTCCCTACCCCCTGCCAGATACTGAATGAATGAAATCAGCTGCATGATCTAAGGGACTGTGGGCTACCAAATGCTGAGGTTTTTTTAGTACCACATGCTGTTTAACCTCAGTGATTGATGGATGTGGGGAATAGATGGGACTGCTGCTGAGGATCAACACCCTCAGGCCCTCAATTAAGGCATCTGAAGTCACAATAAATTTTTCCAGGCAAGCAAAATGAGAGACAAGTAGTTCCCAGTAGCTCCAAGCAAATCAAATGCTCTTTATCAGCCGCATCGTAGCTTTTCTTTATGTATCACAAGGAAGCAGAAATAGTTCAAACCCATGAAACAGTTTCCAAGTATCTGTAGTTACCTGGGAGTCTTTGACTCGGTTCAGTCAGGAATGCCAAGAAACTGTGTTTGTAACGTTGCCAGCCACTAACACGGGAGCAGCTCTGCGGGCACAAATTGAAATGTGACCTAATCAGAGAGCTGCGGGAGAAGCAAGATGATTAAAAGGAGGCACATTGGATGTGACGGACATCAATGCAGGCAGGAAAGGAAAAGGAGATCAACAGTCTCTTCAAGCTTGCTTAAAATTAGTCCTGCCCAGCTGAATACTGGTGTGAATGCAGTAGTGAGTTCTGAAATGAGATGAACAGTTTATGTCAAAATAATGCAACAAATTCCAGCCCCAAGTGGATGTAGGAACACAAGTTCTGCACTGTGCCTGAGGCCCTGATCCTGTGGATGATTACATGCATGAAAAAGCCCAGTGAATGCAGGTCTATTCATGCATGCACAAACATTCACAGGATTGGGGTTTTATTGTGCATCCCCTGCAATCTACTGGATGGTACAGACATCAGCCTGAACTGTGGCCCGTGTTTTCTCAGGAATAGTTAGAAAACTAAACAAAACACATAACAAACCTGAGGCACATTTCACATCTGAGTCACTGAAACTTTGTATAGTAAACACATGTGTTCAAAACTGGACAAGTTTATTTTCCACAAGGCAAGCTGGTTTTGTAATTTTTTTCAATTTACAAGGAAAGGGAAGAAATTCCTGCTCATCTTCTCTGCCCATACATTTCCCTTGTTTGTGAGTCTTTAGAAGGCTATGAAGCTGCACCAGGAGCAAACAAGAACTTTCTTTAATGAATAAATATTTACAACTGCCAACTTGGATACCTAAGGCTGAGGCTGATTTCTTTGAATCATGCACAGGAAACTCTCAGGACTTGATCCTGCCGAGACTGAAACGTGTCCGGCAGCAGCAGCTGCTCCTCATAAGGCATGTCTGAAATCCTGAGCAGGACCTCGGAGCACTCTGACAGAACTGGGCTGGCCTATTTGTGCTGCATAATTCAAACCATTCTACATGTGCCATCAGAATGCATCTGTTTAACTCTGCTTGGTGTCCTTTCTGTAATTCTTGTAATGCCTTGATGTAAAACTTCTCACTTGTTTGGCCAGTGCTTTCCTGAGGCCAAAGGTTGACCTTTAAAGCATGAGCCAGCAGAGGTGAATCCCTTGCTATGGGGCTGATTGTGAGGCTGCAGTATCAGTGATTCCTCAACCAGGCAGCTGGGAAAATGCCAGAGTATGTCAGGGATCTTCCTGATGTCCTTGGTCAATTCTGCTTCTTGTGGTAAGAGAATAGAGATGAAGGGGCTTAAGAAAATAGTATTTTTTTGAGGTAGAACAAAAGTTGCACAAATTAAGAACTTAAAATATGAGTGTGATAAGATGCTGCTGGCAATAAATAGAACAGAAGATAATTTGGCGAGTCCAAAATTGTAATGTAATATGTCCCCAAGTGAGGCATATTTGTAAGCTTACTGGAATGCCATTATCTGAGGAGCCCTCCTTTTTATTTATGGTCTTGACTTGCCACAGCACATAATTTAAGGTCTCATTGAGCTGTGTAAAGGGCATAGGATCAGCATTCACAAGTCATGAGATAACTTCTCAGCTTCTTCAGTGAGTGACCCTGTCAGCCAACCCTGCCACTTCACTCTGTCCACGCTCTGCTCCTCAAGGACCAAGGTGAGGGCTGGGTCCAGCTGTAGGTTGCTCTGTTGGCAAGGAGCTTTATTTCAGCTCCCAGTGGTATGATGGCAAACAGCTCTGCAGTGTGTTTCCTGCAGATGAGTTTCCAGTATCTCTGGACTCTCTAGATCTCAAGCCTGGGATGGGATCTGGGAATATAATGCACAAAACTGCCTAGGCACAGAAATCAGAGTGGAAAAGGTGAGAGGGCTACGTGCCTCTGCTGGGGCAGTCCTCTCCACAAGAGCTAGTTGCACCAGTCTGGAGGTCTTGTTTCATTGTTTTTTTCTATTATTTTTTTTCTCTTTGGTACAAGTTGAGTTGCTCAATACTTTAAGCAACAAAGATTTATGGAGAAAATAGATTGTCCTGATTCCTTATGAGGGAAAGTATCACCATAAATTTATTTCCATCTTTACTTTCCAGCTACCTCTTCTTTTCTGTGCACTCTGGAGTTTTGGCTGTGGCTCAGAAGCCCAGTCCTGCTGCTACATAATAGCTCAGGGAGCCAGGAAGGATATCATCACCATGTGAAACCTTCTGGTTCTGACTCCAAACATTCCTGGAATGGGGTTCCAGGGCTTACACTGGAAGCAGCTTGCTGCAGTCAAGCTGTGCATGGTGCCACCAAATGCCTCCTTGTCCATCCCCTGGGTGCCATGCCATGGTCACACACATCTCCATTTCACTGCTGCTCTTTCTCTCCTTTCCTTGTCACTGTTGGCATAAGGGAAGGTGCCACATCTGCCCCATCTCAGTGCCTTTACATCCCACCTCCCCACCAGCTCTGGCAGATGATGCCTTGCTGCTGACACCAATCACACAGGATGAAAATCATGCTGAGAAGAGCAGATTCTCCCAGGTTATTACTGTGAATGTGTGTGGCCCCTTTGCCTGCAGCACCTTGGTGCTCTCCCCTGCCACCCTTCAGCCCTTCCCTGGGTGTTCAGGCCCTGCAGCCATGACCAGCCTGGTCTCTCTGTGGCAGGGGCATGTCCCTGCTGCAGCACAGCCCCTGAGCCATGTCAGGGCCACGCCTGGCTGGGAGTTCCCAATGCACCCCCAGTTCATGCCTTTGTGACCAGCCTGGGGATTTCCACACGGATCTGCTGAAAATGTGGATTAAATCTTGAACCTGGCAGCTTCTGTCACTGAGAGAGCTCCAGGGGCAACATACACTTGTGTGCACAGGAATAGAATTCTCTGTGGAGGTTCACATGTTTGTTCTGTGTGGGCAGCAGTTTAGAACAAGAATTCCTCCCCACTTTGACTTCAGAGGTGTGGACACAGCTCCCAGTGGTAGGTTCTCTACCCAGCCCTGTTTGCACTGAGGCTGATGATCAATATATACTCTTGGTAGAGAAACACTGACAGATGACTTATTTCTCCAGTAGTTAAAGGAACATGGTAGAACAGTTTGTTAATTGAAAAATCAGTCCAAAATTTAGACATGATAATTTAGTTCAGATGTACCTCTCAGATAATAAACACTATTCTCCTCCCACAACACAAAATACTTTCTGTTACATTTGTCACAGAAAAAACTTTCTTTAAGAAACGGGGTAAACAACTAGGTCAATCCAAGATGTGTAGTTAGTTCTCCTTTAACTCTGAAGTGGCAGCTAAGTGGCCAAAATACTTTAGGAACTAGAGAAAAGTGCTGCAAATCCCCTTCTCAGTCAGCAGGTTGTTACTATGGAGTGATACAACTTCAGGATACAAAACCAAGTAAGAAAATAAAAAAGCCAGAAGAGAGTAATATGAGCCAGATTGTTCTGAGTATGAGACTGTATTCTGCTGTAACATCTTCTTCATGACATTCTCAATTGAAAAAAAAAAATTATACGGTACAGTTAATTTATTCAGAGTTTGTTTTTTCCAAGTGAAGTGACTGGCTCTCAGTGTGAGTTTCACAAAGCAAATGCTCCTTGGCCTTAAACCTGCTCATGCCAAGGAAGTGTGCTTCAGCCAGATGCACAGACTGCCTTGTTCTGCAGTTTTCAAGCTGGTTTTTTTTTTTTTTTTTGTTTTGTTTTTTTTTTTTTTTTGGATGTTGTGCATGTGCTGCATTCTTGGAGAGGAGGCAGAAAAGCACACGCCACTTGGGGGTAGTTCTCCAGCCCTGCACAGGCAGAGGTGGTCCTGGGGCAGGGGTGGCAGAGCTTTGGTGCATCTCCTGTGGCCCCCTGGGTCTAGAAGAGAAGCTCACCCTGACTTGGTGCCCCTGGCTCACTCGCTTTCTTACTCACCTGTGCACCTGAGGCAATTGCTAAGATGAAATGTAGGCAGTAGCATTTGTTTTAAACACAAACCCAGACCCCAGATGCTCCCTGGCAAAATGGCCCTTCTCGTTTTTAAGATAATACACATCAGAATGAAATGTAAGGTTAACTTGGCTTTTTCTCAGCTTAGGTACATATTCCCCTCTTGTCTGCCTACCCACCATGTCCAGTGTAGAAAACAAACCAGCTGTGCTGCCACTCTGATAGGCAGCAGTACAGGTTTGCCTCTGGGCAGATATTTACTGCTACATCTGGCTTTGCTTTGCCATACTGCTAACGTCCATTTTCCTACCTACATTTGTTTTGTTTTTATTAAATTTTCCCTCTGAATAGTCTAGTTTGTACTTCTAATGTCAACAATTGCTTTTATCACAGATAATAACTTCCTCTGACAAAAGCTGTACCATCCTGCATGCATTTCAAATCCATTTTATGGACAAATATTGAAGTACAATAGTTGGCCATGCATGCAATTGTATGTATTTATAGTAATCAAATTCTAAGGCATGTGAGCCAAGAAGTAAGTTGGTTGCCAATTTTCTTAATCATGTATTTAACTGACAACTTCTGCTAAAGCTTAATGAAGTTTACATTGTGATATTGTGATGTTTATGAAATAATTTATGTGGTATGCTTAAGCATTCTGTAAAAAACAGCTATAAACCCCTAACTATTCCTTTAACTTGCCACAATAGGTAAAATCTGGAATCTCTAGAGAGAATAAGCATCTATTGATATATAGATTGGAGAAGGAAACTGGACACCTCAATTAGAGAAGACAGATTACTTCCTTTTTATTAAGTAAGACACAGAAATCCTATCTTGTCTCATTTACCATTACTGCCACAGGCTTTATGCAATTCATTTGCCCTTCTGGAGCTTTGTGTCTCACATATGCAATCACAAAGGGACTGTGAGATGGAAGAGTGCTACAAGAAATGCTGAGACCTGCTTTGGAAGGTACCAGAAAAGGCTTTGTTTATCTATTTGGTTAATTTTACTTGGGAATTAAAGGTGACACAGTGATTTCTTCCTCTGGAATGAAACAAACTCGTCAAAAATGGTCTGGATCCACTTCACTAACTAGTGTTTTCTTCTCTGATGTGGTAAGTGAAGATAGGATATCCATAACACTGTTTAAATGTAGCTACTGTTAGTACAGACAGCTCAGGACAACAAGGAACATTTAATTTTCTTTCTGTGTCTCCATTGCTGTAGATGAACAACTTCCTTGAGTCATTCACATGCGCCTGACTTGGCCCATATTTTTTTGGCATCTGCAGTAAAATTCAGTGTCTTCCCTGATTCCACTGCATCAGGATGAGTTTTTCAGTGACAGCTCTTTTCTGAGGTATTTAAATTACTATCTGGCCTCCTTGTACCCTCTGCAAAGTGATGTGGTCACCATGCCATCAGACAAAACCCACCTAGCACTGAGACTTTGCCTGGCTTTCCTGACAGAGCTTAGGAATATGTTGCCTTGGCCTCCCTAGGCTACAGACACTTTCTACAGCATCTCATGCACAGCATGGGAATCCTGATGCATTTTGTGAGCGGACAGAACTTTGTCTGTCAGATCATGACATTTAGGAGGTGCTTTGGCAGGCAGCTGTTAATGCTTGAGGGAGTGTATCTGCAGCCAGCACACATCCTCTTAGCTTGTATGTACCTGGCAAAGTTGAAGTCTGCAGATCGAGAAATCACTTTACCATTGTATTTTCTTCCCCCAGTATTGTTACAAACTGTGCCCTCTCCCATGTGCTTTTTTCACGTAGACATTTTTCACATGCTTTCTTGGATCACCTCTGGAGACCTTCTTCACCTTCTTATCTGCTTTGCTCTTTTTTCAGATCAGGTTTTCTGAGAACACCATGGTTTGTGAAATAGCTTAGCATGAATAATGGTCCCACTGGCTTTCAGGCTGAATCCTTTTGTTGACAGTATCTGGAGTGTCCATTGCTCTGGTAACTAACTCCTGGTTGCTATTCCAGCCCTGTGCTTGGATCACTGGCAAACATTGGACCCATTTGCTGCTGTGTGCCCTTCTTTGTGGACCCTGATCTTGAGCTTCACAGAGTTTCATGCTTTGGGTCCCTTTTCTGGCTATTGACTGGTAAATTTTAACTGCAAAAAAAAAAAAAAAAAAAAAAAAAAAAAA
>JAOTQP010001286.1:15397601-15470705 GCA_026413545.1 Cichladusa arquata | reverse complement strand
GCAGAGACCTATCCTGTCTTACTTGGTTGCTTCTTGCGAAAGAGCCTTGAAACACCATCTCCTGACACCTCTAGGAGTTTCTCATTTTGTACAAAATTTATCACGCTTGGAAATATCTGAGTGCATGAGTTTAAAATCAGATTTCCACAGTTGTGTGGCAGAGGGAACTCACAGGAGGACAGAAAGAGCCAAGAATATGACTGAAGCAGGATCACAGGGAATCCAGAGGGAATGCTGGTGATACTTGCTCAGTTTTAAATTGAAGGCACTCTGACATAGCTTGTCTGTCAGTTGTGACACAAGTTTATATATTGTTTTAAAACCAGTTAATTTATTCTACAGGTTGAAAATGCTTCAAGCCAAGTTTTCTTCATAATGGAAGCAAACTCTTGACACATCCTAGCTGATGATGGCAAGGAGATAAACCCTTTGTTTTGTTTTGTTTTGTTTTTCATTTTTTTGTTTTGCCTTGTCCCAAGAATGTTTGAGCAGCTCAATTCACATCCCTAATGAGGAGTTAGTTTTCAAACATCTCTCTGCCTGTCTCAGACCATTGGTGCTCAGGAATTTGGAAAAAATTGTGTACAGAAGAACAGAAATTCTGTTCTTTTTGTTACTTTTCTATGGCATTTTCACTCTGGGATTTGTGTTAACATTTTCCTGCCAGAATGCTTTGCTGAGCCTGGAAGAGCAAAGCTCCCAGGGTGGGCAGGGGTTTTGCTCCCTGAGCATTTGGAGGCACCCAAAGTGCAGTTTGTGCAGAGAACCCATTGATATTGACCAGAGGGATGCCTCTCACTGTGGCCTGGTGACACAAGCCACCAAGCCTGTGACAGCCACCACCCCTTGAGCAGGGGAGGCTGGTGGGAGCTGCCTGCACTGTGCTGGTGGCTGGGCTGGGGTAGGTGGGGAGAGAAGTGCAGCAGCTCTTTAAATTCCCCATGTAAACCTAAGCCTCTGTCCCATGCTCACCCCCTCGCCAAGGGAGCACCACAAACAGAGGTGTCTTTATAAAGATCATTGATTCTCTGAAATGCACATCCCTCAGTGGGCAGCTGCTTGGTGTTTAGGGGAATCCTGGCTCTGGTAGGCATGTTTTGTGGGCCTGCTGTTGCAGTTGTTATTGCTAACAGATTTCCCACCCCTGCATCCCAGCAGGGGTACCTCATACCTCTGCAGCTTGGGATGGTGTTTCCTCTTGTGAAAGTTGCTCTTTACATTGAGAAATTTCCAGGCTGCTGATCAGAAAATATGAACATTTCTAAATCTTCTTATCAGAATAACAGCAGTGGGAATGCTGAAATAGTGACAGAGGGAAAAAAGAGCCTTCTGGCCAAAGACTTCTGGCTGGAAGGTAACTTACAGTACTGCTGTTATAAAGGGTTGCAGACAACCATGTGCTGATTTTGGTGGACAAGAAATCAAACCACTCCTCTCTTCACAGCCCAAGCCTTCACATCAACCTCCATTGATGCCAATAAATTGGGTGAAACTCCTCGTTCATATGGGCCTGAGGGGTTCATCCAAAGCTGGCTGTGGCTTAAGAGCCATCATGGTCACCTGTCTTCCCACAGCCACCTCCACACCTGCCTTTGAACAAGATGGTTGCAGAGCAGTTCTTTCCCTCTGGTGCAGGATTATGACCCCCTTCTCATGGTGCCTGTGCAGAAGCACTATCTGGTGGTTTCCCCAGAACATCTGAGTAGCAGATCAATAATTGTGGGATACACTATATTTAGTTTTAGTAAGTGCCATGTTGGAGTTTACAGCTGATTTAGGTTCCCCAGATTGTCTTTATCATTCACTGGAGAAACTGGTCCTTCTAGAGAGGTATTTTGGATGGAAGAAAGCATGTGGAAGGAGCTCAGTGTTGCACATCCAGAAACAATATCCATCCTTTGACTAAATCCCAACTAATTTGGAGCTAGTTATCCATGCATTGCAGGGCAGGGAGACTGGTGTCTTGGGTGGATGTTACTCCACTCTCTTGCACTGACCACAGAGGTAGCCAAGATGGCCCCACTGGACTGAGCCCTCACCTTTCAGATGTTGGATGGGCTCAATCCCACTCCATCTGCAGATGAACTGGAGGATTCTGCTGCTGCCTGGCTGTAGCATGGCCCATGCCAGCAGGGCTCTGCCTTCCGGGAGGTGTCACCATGTGAACTGCCCACCTAAGAGTACCCTGGAGAAGGCAGTGCCACCACCAGCATGAGGTTCATGGACCTGAATTCTAGCTTAGGGAGTCACTGGGGTCTTACTGCTGCAGAACCATAAGTGGGCTAGAATTTCTTTCCCATCTTGGAGCAAGGCAGCACTGGGAGATACGTCTATCATCCAAAGCAGTGGAAATCACTTAAAAACTGCTAATGGGGAGAAGCTGAAGTGGTAGAAATGCCTGACTTTTCCTCTGGATCACAGTTCCTACATGCAGTGACAGAAGGTTGTGTGTCAAGCTTGCTCTCCTTTAATGAAAAATGCATTAGGGAGGCCAAAACATGAAGAGCTCTGTAAATAAAAGGCAAACAGATAAGATGCAGTTTCCTATGATCTCTCCAGGGTCACGTTGTCTCATTTTCATCATTTAATTACAGATGCAAAGCTGAGTAAGTTGCCAAAGTAAACTGTCCCAAAACAGAACAAATATTCTGGGCACAGAAGCAGTCCTCTTATAAGATTTTACATTTTTTCTGTGAAAAGAAATGTGAATAGATTTGCTGGAGGCATTTGTATTTTTTGTAAACTGTGTGCACATCTTCTGGGGTTTGTTTACTGGCCTGGGTCTGCTATCTGTGTCTCAAGAGCCCTTACCAATATTGCTTTATTTTGACAAAGTTTTTCTAACAGCCATAATATAGTTGCTGTATTTCGAATCACCTTGCACACAACTAAACAATCCAGAATGTATTTGTCTCAGCTTGCAAACATTTCTGTAAACAGTTGACTCAATTTATATTCACTCAGGCCATATCCAGCAACTTTCCTCATTATTTTTGTCTGAAACTCAGCTTGAAAGAATTGTTCTGAATTAGAAGCTGGAGGAATAGGTTTGAAACTTTTTCTTGCTAGTTCATTAACCCTGTTTAATAGATTTTGTGGGAGGGTATTTTCTCCATACAGTGATTATTTAAGCAATAGTTTCTATTTTTTCAAAATATTTATAAAACACCAAGTTCCTCTGATATTTATTGGCACCTTGGAGCAATTTATTGCACATATAATGGAAAGGAATGGATAAAGTTACATCTATTATAAGACCAGGGTATTTTTATTTGCTCTTTAAGTACCTTTGTACAACTTCTGAAGCTGGTGTACAAAGGAGGGTTGTGCTCTTGTACTTGTTTATCTTTACTTTGTTAGTGGATTCTTTCTGGTGTCATGCTTTGTGCGTGGCTCAAAAAAAGTCATTAGGATTAGAGTCAAACATTAACCTTGTGACCTTCTTGTTTATATACCTACTGTAAGTCTGTTCTGCTTGTATTTCTGCAGTTAGTAAAAGCAAACTTGTGTGCACAGTCCCTGGCTGGCAGTGGGCAAACTGAAATGTTTGTCAAGATCACTGATACCACATCCCTTCAAACCCAAATCTTCAAAGGCATGTCAGTGGCTGAGATTAAATGAGAAGGAGGCTTTTAAAATGCGTGTGTCTGCCTCCTTTCAAAAATAGTCAACTGACAAAAATAGCATCATGACCCAGGATGGTGATGCACAGTGCAATAAATGGAAGATGAATACACATTTTAATGTTGGCTCAGCTTGTAAATGAATACAGGCTATAAAATTCAATGAAAAAAACCCTTACCATCTGTCCCTGTCACAGTTCCCAGGACAATGTACCTCGATAAAATGGAAAAGGGCTGGAAATCTCACATGTTCCTGCTGTTTTTGAAAAACTTTGTTCTCACCATTCCTTGGGTTCTTTTGGAAGTGTCTTTTTGTCTATGTGTGAGAGGAAAATCACTGACTGGTCTTAGGGTGGAAAGTGTTTGAATGCAGCTACAGTGGGTAATACCAGAGGATGGTGCTTTGGCTTGCTAATTTCCATGTGTCAAGACTTCCTGAAAACAGTAAATTGAGAAGTTGTGGAAAGCTTTTAGGCTTGTCTGTTCCTACCAATAAAACCTGATAGGAAAATATTAATGTCCTACAGCCCCTCACGAGGCTGTGCTGCCAAGGGATGCTCCTGGGAAGGGGCTGGGCACAGATGCTGCCATGGGGCAGAGGATTGCAGTGGTGCCACAGGCTGGGTGCTCCTCCTGCTGCTGCCCAAACAGCTTCACCCGTTCCTTGGTCCTGCAGCTGCAATGACCAAATGTCACAGTCAGATCTGACTCCTCTGGGACTCACTCTGGGATCACCAATTGCCAGTTAGTCCATCTGGCAAAGATGCCAAATTACCCCTTTGTCTGTTCACTTGTGGCTCAGCTTGCATCTGGGAAAGTGGAAGGAGAAAGACAAAACCAGGACCTCAGCTGGTGAAATGTATTTATTTTTATTCTATGTCAGGCAGCACTGGATCATGCCCTGGCTTGCCAGAATGGATTTGCTGGCTGGCTTGGGTGTGGCCAGAGGGACACTGGTGTGCCGGAGTGCTCATCCTCTCTTGGGGTGTCCCACAAGGCTCTGTGGGAGCCTGGCTCCTGCCCAGCTGCTGCAGCTCAGTGTCACCATGCACAGCTTGACTAAGTACCTACAGACACATTTAACTTTATTGCTTGTACCAGATGCTGCCTCTTATCTCAGTGAGAATGAGACCTGGACTTCTCCCCTGTGTGCCTGCTGTGGTGTGCTCAGAACAAGGGATGCTGCTGGTGTGACGGCAGCAAGGCTGCTGCAGCTAGCCAAATCCCACCAACCCTCCCTTCTTCCCTGTTCCCTCAGTTTGTTCATTTGACCGGGCCACCCTTCCCCTACAAGCTTCCACTGCTGTGGTTGCAGCTGCCTCCTTCACTGGCTTCCCCTCCCATCCCAAGGCAAACGCATCTTACCCTCCTCCCATCCTTCCCTCCTGTGCATGCTCACATGTCAGCTGTGCCAGACTCAGAAGAGAATATTCGATTGCAGCAACGTCCTTACAAGAGCAGAGTGTTCTGTAATTCCATTATCAAACACATCATGTGTTTTGATCACACACAGAAATTAATTCAGTCCATCAGTGCATGTTTATTGCCAGTACAAACCTCAGCAAGACTTTTAAAGAAAAAATCCCTTGCAAAGCACTTTCTTTGTAAGTTGGTGTATTTTGAAATTGAAACACTTCTTTTATTTTCCCAGTCAGTGAAAGCCTCAGTACTGTTAAGTCCCCAAACACTTAACAATCCCTGCAGATATCCTTGATAGCACTGCAAATTTTGAACACCTCCTTGATGGATATCAAATACAGTTATCAATGCAAAAAGTATTTGAGTAGGGCTCCATCTGTGGAAAAGCAGGGTCAAGCAGAGGTAACTTTCTGGCAAAAAGCAATCTTTCTAAATAATTTTTTTGTGCTTTTCAGTGAGTGGGGGATACTGTCTCTAAGGTAGAGACTACTCTCAAAGTGCAGATAAACAAAGCTTAGCCTGGAAAGAGAAAGCCAGAGAGATGTATAATCAGATTAAATTTTAGCTCCAGTGAAGCTATACCAGGATTTTATATAATTTTCTTATCTTATGGGGCAAGCTTCTGAAACATTCAGACCTTTTCTCATTTCTGCTCAATCTCTAGTGGATGTGCTAGTTGCAGGTGAATTACAAAAGGGAAAAATCTGTAGGAGATGACAGATGGCTCTTAACCATAGATGAATTTCTCAGGGATACAAAACAGAAGAACTAAAGAGAAAAAGGAGCCAGCTTTGAGATAACAAGGTACTGATGTAAAACAGAGCTATGATGGCAGAGCAGGCTTTGCTTGAGGACTCTATGCATGTGTGGAGAGATGAGGAGATGGATGGGACAAAGAAACAAAATTTTTGGAAACAATGAAACTTGGAAACCTCTGCCTGCTCTGTCCCTGTCTTGTCCTGCCAGGGTCTTCATCTCTATTCCCCAGAACTTCTTTTCACTCATGCAAAACTTTCTATCTTTATTCCTTACTACCCTTCAAAACTGAAATGCATAATTCCAGTTCTGGGTCAGATGTTGACTCTTCCAGTCAGAAAATGGGAATACCTGCTGTGTGGAGAAAATGATTCGATTATGTAGGCAGACCTCCTGTTCGTGGAAAAACAAGAGGAAAGTTGGTTAAATAATGGCTACTAATCATGTGAATGAGATAATGTATAGAGATAATCTAGGGGTGGCTGTGTGTATTTGTATATTTGTGGGTAACCCCAGTGTAGCCCTCCATTGGAATCTATTACTCCTCTGTAATCTTATGGTAACTTTATTAGAATGAGAAAACAGAGGAGAGTATTGTTTTCTAGCAATGTTTTAGCATTGTAAAGTAAATACTCCAGCAAGTATTTACTAGCAGGAATACTATTACCATGGTTAATGAAACCCAAATCAGTAAATGGAGCCAGCTGCAAACACTGGGCTTTTTTTACCTTAAAGTGCCTAAATGTCCTAATAAGCATTTTCTTCCATTAACAAAAAAATATATATTTTTAAAGCTGCAAACTGCAAGGGGGCCTTATGAGACCACAAGAACTGTGCTACAATCAGTAATAAAAAAAAACTATATAAAATGTTATGGAAAGTGTAAAACTTCACTTCCGATATAGAGGTCTAACCTTTACTAAGAGCTTTGGGGTGTTAAAAAGGAGCCTGAGTCTCAGAAATGCCAGCTATTGAGAATATTTAGGGTATGTGGTAAGTGTCTGTCATATGTTCCCAATAAATGGGCTACTGAGTCACTAACCTGAGCAGTAAGGGCAGCCTGTGCTGGGCAGGAGGGTTGAGATACAGTCACTGAAAACAGATGGGGTCATCTGCAAGCAGCGCCCACCCATGGCCCCCAGCCCCATCTCTGCCACTGCTGAAGGCAGCTCCCAGATCCAGCATCTTTCTGCCTGTTCAAGATAAACAGTCTGAAGAGGATTTTCTCCAGCTTTCTAACATGATATTTCCCAGTAGCTGTGTCTGGAGGTAGCCCTGGAGAGCAGGGACTCAGGCTTTGCAGTACTGCAGGAACTGGCTCCAAGAACCATCCATTTAAAATTTAAATTAACATTTTTCTCTCTGTCCCCCAGACCCCAGAGTCCCCTGTCCTGTTGCTGGGATGTTTTACAGTCCTTTGGCTTTGCAAAACTTCCATGCACAGCCTGCATTTGCCTGTGTGGGTAAGAGCTGGCTGTGGGTGAAGCACATGTCCAGTATTCCAAAGTGAATTTGAGGATGGGTGAGGGACTGTTTGTGTGATTGAACTTCAGACGTAACACAAGTAGTCTCTGCAGGAATAAACCTCTGTCTGTTAGACTCTAAAGGGAAATCAGGATCTCAAATGTAGGGGCTTTAACTTGTGCTCTAATCAGAAGTCTACAACTGCTGTTTGGAGTATCTGTGGGAAGTGATCTGGGCATCTCTGAGCACATCCCACTCTGGTACAGTTCCAATGGCATGCATGGAGTTGAGTGCTAAGTATCAACTCATTAATGTTTTTGGGGAGGGAGAATAAACTTTGCAGCCAAGAGCAGTTTTCTAAGATTGTTTTCCTGGTGTAGCTCCCTGCATCCTTGGTTGTGTTTATGAAAAAGCATTTTTATTTACATGGAAAAACAAACCACAAGAGTCTTCTCATCTGTCATCCCTCTCTTTCTGCAAGTACACACATGTCCTTGGAAAGAGCCCTGCCTGGGCACTGGCTGGGGTTCAACAGCAGCATCGTGTGTCTGCAGTCAGCAGTCACATACCACCAAAAGTAAGCAGTTGATGCAAACAGTTAACAAATAACCCAGAGGATTGCTATGGCTCATCCCAAACAAATCCAGGACCCAGCTAAATAATTCTACTAACTTCAGGAGGACTGATGCAAACTCATCACTTGCTTGCAGTTAGTTCATTGAAAATTAAAGGCAATTCCAAACATGGTGATAACAAGGCCATTTCCCACTATACACAAGTCTTCCAAGTGGGGTAGCAGAGCCAACACCATATTTTCTGTTTTAACTTCTGTGAAGAAGTTTATACCTCAGACTTTTAAATACACATAAGAGAGACATCACATCATCACAAATAAAGATGCTTGTTTCTCTGAATCATATGGGAAGGCTTGCAGGAGAAGTCTCTGTGATGACAGGCACAGATCCCCAGGCACAGGCATATTCCTTGCTTCTAGGGTGATGCCTTATGCAGGGATGACTGCCCCTTGTGGGGCACAGCTGGAGCCAGCTTAGGACACAAGCAGGAAGGACTTTCAGGAAGGACTCAGCTTGTGCTGCAGGAGACACAAAACCTCCATGGATGTGGATTGCATCTCACAGCTGGAGGTTTGGGCAGGTGTGGAACTCTGGCTGCACCAGGATGCCATGGGCCAGTGGGGAAGGTGGGACAGCAAGGGAGTGCTGGTGCTCAGGGCAGAACTGGACATGTTTTCTCCAAGGGATGACTCACCAGGGAGGCCCTGGGATGATGCCCTGGTTTTACACTCTGCTACTGTGTGAAACCCTTCTCTAGTTCCCTGCAACTCCTTTGACAGCCCTCAGCAGTGAGACCTTGAGAGAGGGACAAAAAATGCCCAGAAGGTCTCTTTTTTTATTATTTGATCTCATATCTGCTTAAATAGAATTGTAAAATATCCAGGGTTAGAAGTGACCCACTAGGATCAAGTCCAGCTCCTGGATCTGCAGAAGGCAACCCCAAAAATCACATCATGTGCCTGAGATCATTGTCCAAACTGTTGCTGAACTCTGATAAGCTTGATGCCAAGATCATGTCCATGGGGAGCCTGTTCCAGCTCCTAGGAAGCTGCTCATGATAACCAGCATGGAACTTATGTGCAGCAGTTGCCATCCCTCAGTCACAGCCTAGGCTGAAAGTTTGGTCCTTTCTCTACCCTTACCATTGAACATTCAAGTGTGCTGCAGGCTCAGAAAAAAACACTTGCCTTGTCTTTTGTACTTTTCATGCTTTAGAAGAAAAACTGTTTTAAGACTGAATATGCCAAACGGAATAATTTATATTGAAACAGAAGTAACTAAGAAAATACACAAATCTTGGCAAGGAGTTGTATTGTAAGTAATTTCAAATCAGGGGTTATTTTTTGGTCCAGTGTCAAGTTACAGAATATGGTTTAAGATGTCTTATTCTTTTAAAAATATTTAGCAGGCATTATTCAAATATGTCATGCAGTTCTTTAGAGTGAATAACATACATGTCTGTGAGATCACCAGGATATGTTGCAAGAGGACATTTCTGAGTGGCAGCCAGCCATGTTACTTAATGAAATAAAATTTTCTTTTAAAGCTAATTTACATTGCATACTTTTGGCTTCTCAAGAACATACTGGAGGCAGAACTGACTGTGTGACTTCAGCTTTTCCAAACTATGCAGGAATTAAGAAACAAGTGAACAAAATGAAAAGAACAGAACATGGAAATGTTGATAACAAATCTCCCCCTCCCCTCCCTTAACAGGAGATAGCATGTGTCACAAAGAGCAAGGAGAGGGGAGAAATAAAGAGGGAGAGAAGGCAGGGGAGGTGATGGGGTCCTCAGGGTGGGCAGGGAAGCCTGATGTCCAGGCTTCCCTGCCCATGGGAGGGAAGCAGCTGCCACTGGTAAGGAGGATGAGCAGGCAAGGAGGGAATTACTGAGCACCCTGATGTATAAATATCTCTTTCTAGATGTAAGATTTTGTTTTCCTCCTACTATAACAAGAACTTGTTTGTAAGTTCACTTTCTAAACTTTGCTCTCTGTACAGGTGCTGCTGAGTTTTGTTGTTTCCCACTGAGACAGCTCCTGTGCCCCTCCTTGGCAGGTCTGCATTAGAGAGGCAACATTTCTGCCCTGCTGGGGCCAGCCATGGGCCTGTGGCATGGAGAGGACTGGGCTAGGGGATTCCTGTCCCTATCACCCCAGGAGCCCTTCACTGGGCCTTCATGTGTGGGTTTTGACTGTGCAAACAGTCCCTTCAGTGCTGGTCCATGGCTGGAGCTGCTGAGGAAGGCACCTGGCAGCACCCCTGTAGCCCTTTGGATGTGCCAGCACTAGCTGAGTTTGCTGCCAGTGCTGTCTGAAACTCAGCAGCTCAAAAACAATATGCCTTGTCCTCAGGCAGGAACATAGTAAACTTTTCCTGTTTTAATTACCCAGCCTTGTCCTTCAAGCCTCTAGCTCTGTAAACCTGTGATGGAATTGGAGTCCCAATCTGCTGTTCAGAGAGAGGGGAAAAGCTGTAGCCCACATCCACTGGGGAAGAGCTGGGAATTAGGAATCTTAATAGGCAGTGTTGAAAGGAGAAGCCTCTGATTATTTTTGAAAAACAGTGAGAGCTTCAAAACACCCAGAAACTTTGGGTGTTTTGGTGTTAACAGGATTCTAATTCAATATGGACACAGAAGGCACAATAATCATTAAGGGTCAGATCTCCTCTGGGTGCCGCAGCTCAGACACTGCACTTTGGAACTGCAGATAATTTGAAGCTCACAAAGATGACTGTAGGCGGAAGCTCAGTAGAGTTTTGAATTGTTGCCATCATGCCTCCTGTGTCCTTTGTGTTGAATCTGAAGCTTTGGTGCTACATGGAAGAGCCAGTGTGGGGCATCACATAGGGAGCTCTCATTTCAGTCTGTGGCAGGCGTAATCTGAGCCCAGAATTTGTCATGATGGGAATGCCAGGCTCACCACACAGCCATCAGGAGGGTCAGCCTGACCAGGAGATGTCCATCCATCAAAGCCCTGGTCAGGCACTGGGAGGAGCTCAGCAGCAGAGAGGTCGCTGTCACTGTCCCCTCCCTCCCAGCCTGGCTGTGGCCAGCTCTGGCTGCAGAGCCCAGCACCAGCACGGGAGGGTTGTGTCACATCCCCTTTTTCTGTCTAGCCTCTCTCTTTCCTCACTTCTTTCTCTCTTTCCCTCCCCTGCTGTTCCTTGGTTTCATCAGCTCTCAGAGGGACATCCAGCAAGCAGAGCTGCACCAGTGCCAGCGCTTTGTGGGCTGAACTCTTAGAACTCACTGGAAAGATGCTGGCTTGGGTTTGGCACTGGCATTCCTGCATATTCCATCCATCAGCACGTGGAGCTGATGAGCAGAACATCTGCTAAGGCAAGGTGAGCAGACAAGCAGTGCCCCTCCCTGAGCTGCTCATTTTGGTGATGGCAAAGTTTCCCAGCCAGCCTCCAGTGCTCAGTGAAGCAGTAGGATACAGTTAAATGCTAGCAGGGACATGTCAACACATGGAAGCATTTACACCCATTCTTTCCAAAAAACCCAAACCAAAAATTCAGCTCTCTGTTCAAAAAACCCCCCCTAGATATTTCCTATGACGATGTTTTTATTCAGGACATGTACAGTTAAAATGCTGCTGGAAGTCAGACAGGAAAATCAAATTGAAGATAACTCTAACCTAATTATGAAGGCAAAAATGCTTCTTTTGAAAACATAAACATGTTATTCCATTTCTTTCTAATCTAGTCAAACTGATGACCATTTTTATATATATTTCTCCTTCTGCCTATGTTGTGATCCTTGATTATTTTCCACAAGTTCACTGTCACCTGAAGAGGTATTTTCCTCTTACTTCTCTAAATTATTACACAGGTCTGTAGAGAAACATTCAAGGTCTATAGAGAAACATACAATTTCCAGCTCCATTCCTTACTTTTGCCCTTTGAGTGTTTCTGAACATACTCTCTTGGAATAACGAAAACCAAATAAAGAGAATCTAAAAATGAAAATTATCCCCTATTCCAAAATGAGCTACAAAATACTTATTTTGCCATGAATTTGAAATAATATACCCGCTTATTTGAGAAGTCATTATTCATTTGGTCAAAAAAGCTTATTTCAGGAGCTGTCTTGCAGATCTTGAGTCTGCATCTCATATATATGACCATGTAACAAAACAGTCTGGTCTTATCTCATTATAGCATCTTAAATATGGATTGGGCAGGCCTTGCTATATTAAAAAAACATCTTATTCATGATAGCTGAGCATTTATCAAACTAATAAGATGATCACTTGGCACTTAGTTCACCCTGGTAATTTAAATGTGGGGTTAGATAAATGCTACCAAGTACATTTCTTTTTCTTTCCACCATTCCTTTGTGAACATCTATTTCCACAAACATGAATGCTTTGGAGATGGTCTGAACTTACAATTGCATCTGTGTTTCAGTCCAGTAATTGCACAGAATTTTTTTTTGCTCATTAATTTTCCCATCACTAAGATTTGCCAAACCAATTGTTACATCTAATTTTCGTCATCTTTCATTAAGCAGTTTCATTTAAATTTCATATTGAGAGCACTGCTGGTGAACCCCAAGCCCCAAACCTTAAAGTAGATTTTGTTTTCCAGGAGGAAGAATGAGGGCTCTCAGCAGTCATTACTGTCATTTGAATTCTGCCTTCTCTGTAGACCTGCTTTGTGAGAGGAGATCTGCTTTTGGCAGAGGAGATCTGCAGGAATCCAATCATCACCAGGAGACAATTTTTGGCACAGGACACTCTGAGGTGATGTCCAACAGCCCTGGCAGGGATGGAGCCCTTGTCTTGCAGCTGCAGGTCACTTTTGTGTCTCTATTGCAGACATCACACATTATCCTCTGACCTCTTGCACCACTGTGTTGTGCACAAATGTCTAGTTGGAGCACAGCATAAACAAATATGAAATTGCTACAGTGGCATAGTTTCCATTAAAGCACATTTGGAAATATAAGCAGGCTTTTTCACAGTAAAGTTTTCAGAGGGACAGTTTGCTTCCTGTTGCTTTTGTATCAGTCATGAGTTAATCCAGTGAGGAAGGGAGGGAGAAAAAACAAAGCAGTTTTACTGCCTGACAAGTCAAAAGACCATTGCAGCTCTGGAGACTGATCTCTTGACCGATTTCTTATCTGAGGTACTCTCCAAACCTGAGCTAAGTTCAGTGGCCAAGCCCATAACACCCAAAAGCCCCCAAAAGTTACCTAAACTGCTTGTGGCTACACTCTTCTCTCTTGGTTAGACCCCAGTGTTTCCTTGTTCTCCTGAGGAGGTTCAGCACTGGAGCACATGCACAGCAGACCTAGTTCCACTTTCGCACAGGGAGCAGCCAGGTGTCAAGGCTGTGTCTGCTGATTCAGAGGTACTTCTGGTTTTGTCAAGGGAGATGATAAGTAGACCTGGTGTAGCATTTCTTCATTTCTGTTAAGTTTGTAAAGGGAAAAAAAGCTTAGTAACTCAAGAAGCAGCAGTGAATTTACAAATTTTAATGGGTGGACTGAACTCAGAAAGCTTAATAAATCAGACTGAATCTCTCCTGGTATTGATACAAGCTCCAGGCCTCTGCTGAGGAAGCAGGTTCTTGTGTTAAGTTTGTGTCTCAACACAGCATTCAGGAGTGTGCCTTCAGTTCAGAGCTCTGGGAATGCTGCCTGGAAAGAGGCTCAGTGGGACTGGGGCTGGCTGGGGCCACTGGTCCTTCTGTGGGAGCTGCTGGTCTGGCTGTCAGCAGCCCTAACAAGGCAAAGTCCATCTGGTAATGCTGACAAGATGACCCCTGAGTCGATGACATCCAGATTCATTGGCAATGGGATGCTGCAGCTGCTTTTTGACAGCTCCTCTAACACTCTGGTCTCAGGAACATGAGTTCCTAAGAGACTTGTTGTGTTACAGTATGTGGTTACTCTGTAAAGGTTTGGATCCATGGGTTGAAATCAATTTTAAACACCTTCTTTTCATCCTGAAAAACACATATAAATATATATATCTGTAATTGAGCATTTTGAGGACTGTCCATGCTTTACCCATCAGTACTGTGGGCAAGACAATGCCCCACACTGAGAGGTGAAAGCAGGGAATGTGTAAGCTGTATTAATAAATAAATTATTTATTATTAATAATAAATATTAATTAATTATTATTTATTAACAGCACTAAATTACTGGAAAGTATGAAAAAAGGGGAAATTATTTGATTAAAAAACTAATGCTTGATCCAGCATAACCAGATAGAT
Source organism: Cichladusa arquata (assembly GCA_026413545.1). NCBI lineage: Eukaryota > Metazoa > Chordata > Aves > Passeriformes > Muscicapidae > Cichladusa > Cichladusa arquata. Next base: position 15,456,635 of record JAOTQP010001286.1, on the reverse strand, counting down.
ACTTAATTGCTTGCATGGATCATACACTGCCCATAGCTGCCAGCTGGTGTCTTCAGATATATCTTGGATCTTTATGTGCCTGGCATTAACACCAGAGTTTGTATTGGCATACAGTGGGATTCAGGTTTGGATGTGAGGGGGAAAGGAAAGAAAAGCTGAAACTGGTGTGTCTCAAGCCTGCTGCTAACTGGGCTTCTTAAAGTAAAGTTAGGGATAATCAAAACACTCTTAAGATGGGTAAAAAGTAGTTTTATTAGCATCTTCCATGAACTCCAGTGATTTTTACAGCCTATAGATTCCATAAAAGCAAATTGTTTTAGACTAGGAATTGCTTCAGATTAATTGTTTCCTTTTCACAGCTCAAAACAAGAAAGGATTGGATGCCCTGAGTCTCTCTTAAGACCCGTAGGTGAACTTTCCTATTAGAGCTGTGTATTTCAGTGAACCAGAAATATTCACTGAAAAAAATCTTTCAAGCTACTTTCTTTGAGATCACAGAATCTTTGGATTTTGAAAAAAAAAACAATGAGTCAAGGGAGCAAGAGAGAGAAGTAAATTGGGAGTAGAAATGTTTTCAATTAAACAAAATAGAGACAATTCACCACCCAAAGTACAAAAAATCCTGGGGGGAGGAGGGGGGAAGGTGAGGAAAAATAACTGTGAGTGATATATTGTGGTTATTTTTACACTTCCTTAATATAAATTCCCTTTTTAAACTTTCTACTTCTACTTTTTCTCAGTGTAAGCCTTTTTCTTCCATGCCAGCCCCTTCTTAACTACAGGCCAATCTGAAAGGGTTCAGATATGCTCCATATACATTTCACAAATGCAGGACTTCATAAAAAACTCCGTCTTTTATAGCCTGGAAATTGCAGCTGGAAATCTCACAAAGATATGGAGTTCTTGTGGTGTTTGTTTGGTGTTTCCCTTGGTCAGGCAAGTGACAGGAGCAACCACTTCTTACTACAAGCTGGAGGGAAGCTGTTCCCAGTCCTGGAAAAACCCAAATAGGCAGGAATGTCTGAAAATGGGAAAAACAAGGGAAATAAAGCTGTGTTACTTATGGTTGAATCCCTTTAATCTGCTGAGCTCTTGAGGTAGCAATTTTTAAAATTGAATTAATTTTTTTCCTTGCAGTTTTTTAATGATTGTTTCCCTACTAATTTTGAAAGAATAAATCAAGCTGTATTTATTGGTAAAATTGCCCAGCCTCCTCACTGCTGAAACAAATAGCATAATTCTCTGCCTTTGACCTGGGAAGTATTTGCAGAGCCAGTTCCCAAGACTTCAAAAAAGAAGACTAAAGATAATAAAAACATATGTCAACATCTTAGGCTTTCCTTCTACTGCTTCATTGCTACTTCAGTGATCAAAAGGAGAAAAGTAATTGTTAATGTTTAATCTAGCTAATACTCTTGTGGCATTCCAGTTTGACTTGGCTCCGTTTACTTTGCTTGCTTTGCCTGGGGTAGGCTGGTTTTGCCATGTATTTGTAGTCACAGAAAGAAGAATTATTTATTGGCTGTGATGACTAATAATAAAGTGACACCAAAACAGGATGAGGTAGAGAATTTCATTAAGTTGGACATGTTAGAAATCAAATGATGACTTGAGGAAAGCCAAAGTCCAGCTATAGCACTTTGATTTTTATATTATTCCAAAAGCAGCTCTGCTTTCAAAAAAACACAAGCTGGGTTCAGCAAAACCATTGTTCTGGGAGGTATCTTCCAGTCTGGGTTTGAATGCTTGGAGCTTATTTTGAAACACTGCTGCATTGTTTCTACTGGTGGGTCATGATTGTTCTGGGCTAGGAAAATCTCCTGCGGTTGGGAAGTTTTGAACTGAAGGAGCAGAAAGCTCTCCCTGTTGAATGCTATGAGGGATGAGTCTGTGACACCAAAGTTACTTCTGACCCCTGTGAAATTCAGGAAAGAGTGGTTCAGGGTGCAAAGCTGACTGTCACTTGTGCCTAGTATAGTTTGGATGAGATGGTTTATGCCTTACCTCAGCAGGATTTTTGGGAGATGTTAGCTGGGATTCATTGGAACTCAATGTAGCATCATAAAAGCACAGTCCAAGCTGCCTCTCTGGATTGCCTTTGTGTTCAGGTTAGGGAGCCTGGCACCTCTGAAAGGCAATCCCACCCAGCTGGAATAGGGACCCGGGCAGGTCAAAGACGAACTGCTTTCCACAGCATTTCTGTTTCCTTGGCTGGAGGCAAAGCCTGTATAACCTGGAAACAGGTTGTGGATGCCTCATCCCTGGAAGTGTTTGAGGCCAGGTTGCATAGGACTGTGAGCAACCTGCTCTAGTGGGTAGCATCTCTACCCATGACAGAGGGTTTGAAACTTTAAGGTCCCTTCCAAATCAAACCATTCAGTGATTCTATGATTCTGTGATAATTGAATTACTTAGGTAAGGACCAAAATGTGTTTCCTTAGTCTGCATGTATCTCACACGCAACTGAATAATTTACTTTGTTTCAGGAGACGGGTTGTGCAAGTCAGTGTCTAAGATTTTTGAAAATCTAGACATAAGATAGAATTTTGACATGTGGTGCCTGCTGTAGCAAATTCTTGATGGCCCTGTAGACGTGGTGTGATGGCCAATCCAGGGAGAACTTGTTCTCTTCCTGGTGCCAGAGCCAGCTCAGCCTTGTTGAAAAAAAGCAGAATCCTAGTCCAGGAAAGGGCTCCTTTTCTCTGTGGGAATGGAAGATAGCAGAAATTCATCAACTTCTTTGGGTCTTCAGATGTTTAGAAATAGTGGCAGTTCTGTCCTCACTCTTTGGTCTCCTTCAGTATTCATCTGTTACCTCCTCCTCTTCCCTCCTTTCCCACCAGCTTTCTCTGGAAGCATAGCCAAGGCCACCAGCTCTGATCCTCACTGGTGGCAAGTGCACAACACCACAGCCTGCAGTGGGAGGGATGGATGCTCAGCACTGCTCAGGACTGAGCACTGCCTTGAGACAGCCTCTCAACTGCAGCATTTATTGTGCCACTTTAGTTACCAGCCTGCAAAAGTGCTTACAATGTTTTCATCAAGATGAAATGCATAGGGAGCACAGGGAGGGACTGCCTGTGCTCTCACATTGGATTAGGATAATAACCCTGTACACTGCTGAGGTATTTAGTGTGCTTGTGGAACTTATAATGTTAACTAGAAGCCCAGACAGCAAAGCCCCAAGATTACATTTTGCACTTCAGCTAAGTGTTTCATCAGAAATGTTAATAATCTCTCAATTAAGCAGTTTAACAGCAGATCAGGTCTAGTAATGGGGTTTTTGCAGCCACAATCCTGTCATAACTACAGCTGCAAGACTTGTGGCTGGGGGAAAAACATTTCTTATTAACACCCTCAGCAAAACTGCTGAGGAGTTCACCTGCACTATTAAAGTGTTGTTACAAAGTTTGGGGGTTTTTTGAGACTATCTTAAATGACCATTGAATGTGCAATGCTCAGAAAGCTAAAGAATCTGCTCTGCAACTGAGGTCCCATGTCTATTCATTAGGAACAATACCTTTTATATATTGACAGAATTTTGTCTGAGGAAGTAGAAGGTGATGAGTACAGACACAAGGATCTTTAGTTTATGCAGCATCTTGCAGCTCTGTATGCTCTCAAAAAGTTAAAAAAGTTTGTCTCACTTGCCATGCAGGAACCAGAACTGCTTTTCCACTCACAGAGGGTCTTTAAGTCAGGAAAGTCTCAATTGTCACTGAAGGTCCTCAGCTTGGAGATGTACTGCTGTGGGGAGGAAAGAAAATGCTGCAATAGAATGTGCATTGATGTGTATATCCTGAAACATCCACAAATTCCCACTCAGCACCAGTAAATCTTCAGTGACAGCTGTGTGTGCCAATGTGGGACATCTGGAAAAGAGTAAGACTGATATGAAGTCTGTAAAAATTAGCTAGATGAAATATTGAACCAATTCGTGTTATTCAGCTTCAAGAAGAGAAGAACTGGATAATGGGACGAGGAAATAATCTGCTCTCCGTGCCTGTGCTGGATCAGACATATAGTAGACCGGAATTACAGCAAGGAAGAGACAGCACAGGTGTTGCAGAACTTCTTCAAAGCCACAGAAGCCATGTCTAGGGGGAAGTTAGGTGGCTGTCAGGTGTCAGTTTTTCCTGCCTTAAAGCACAAGGGTGGACTGAGTTCTCATGAGCAAGGCTGGTGGCATTGAGCAGGTGCCTCTGTCCCATGCTGCTCTCTGAATAGTCTAAAAAACCAGCTGGGACTCCCAGAGCACTCAGATGAAATCAAGCAAAAAAGAAGCAGGAAGAAAAACATATGCCTTAGAAAATTCTAGAACTCACTGACACTTATGGTATTTAACAGGCAACAGACCTAGATGTCAGAAAAATTAGGCATACTATGGTTCTGTGATCCTTTTCCCAGAATGTTTCAATAACCTATTAAGAACCACTTCAGAATAAGGAAAGAAAAAAAAGGTATTTTTAAAAAGGAAACAACTTTCAAGTTATTTCTTTTACAGAACAGAGGCTGCACATATGCCTCAGGATTTTTCCTATATCCATGCAGGGCTGAAAAAAATGACCTATTTTTTAGGAGGGCACAAGATTTTCTCCATGCTATCTGACCTCAATCCTCAATGACCTTTTGAACCTGTAGTTATGTGTCACATTTGGTGTGCTCCTTGACATTATTTTTCTTCCATATTTAAAAAAGTGAGGGGGGAAGTAATGCAAGCTAATGCCCTCGTTATAATGATCAAGAGACAGACAAACTTCATTAATAGATGGGCATCAGATTCATTTGCTGTCAGCATGCATGAGAGAAAAGATTTAATATTTCAAACCTTTAAGCTCTGCAAGAGAATGTATGATTAAAACATGGTTCACTGGCCATGGAGTGCTTGGAGCTCTGTAGGAGGACTGTGGGTGTTTTAGACTATAGAGAATTGTCTGATATTATTAGTTTAAGCAGGCCAACACTTACTGTGACTTGAACTGTTAACGCTTCCTTTTCTCTTTGTTTCCCTGTCCTGTTCTTCCTCCAGCATCGTTAGTGACAGAACAGGAGACCAGAAGCTGTAACCTGCTGCCTGTCTTTGGGCATTAATCAGCTTAGGGTAACACATTTAGGAATTTATCTGAAAATAAAGGAGCAAGTAAGAGCTATTGACTTAATTCCTTACCTAGCTGCTGCTTTAGAGCTAACACCCAGCTTGGCTGCTGCTTGTTAAACAGCAGTGCAAAAAACCACATGAGATGATAAAAAAGAAATCTTATTACATGGACAGGTCTTCAGCAAGTGGTCTGGTGATTTAGTTGGAGTGTTGTGCCTTGATGTGGCTGAAAGGAAAATAATGAAGCCAAGCAGGGGGTCAAGAGCAACGCGAAACAGTGATTAAAGTTGTTTGTATCTCTTTGTTGGCATGGATACAATCAAATAAGCTCATTAGACATTTTGAATTGCAGAAACATAGCTCAGAAAGCAGCCTGAAATAATATCTGCTATTGCCCTTGTGCAGAGTTTCCCTCTGGGCTGTGCCAGCTAGTTTTAGCCTTCTGATAGGTGATATGTTCTTTCAAAGGAATAAATGAAGTGAATGCAGATTTGTTCAAAGATTTTTAAGGAATTCAGAGTGGATATGAATCTGATGTTAAATAAAACACATGTCAAATGTTAAGACATTAGAGGAAAAATACTGACTATTACCTTTAGGAAAAGTTAGTTGTTTTAAATGGGGCCTTTTCAAGGTAACCTGATGAAATGAGATCTTCCCCAAGTACACTTGTGTGTGCTGAACTACTTGCACCCTACTGGCTACTTTGCCCTTAAGGGGTGCTAAATTAAACAAAACTCACTGTAATGTGGTCATTGTCAAAGACTAACCCAAGACTGCTGAAGTACAGGTGGAGGAGAGAGTGATGTCCCTGTGCTTCTTAGCTGAGCTTTGAAAGCGGAGGGCTCTTGTACTATATCATCTAATTGCAGTGTAAATTTTGTGCTCCTCTTAATTATGCTTCCTCCTCTGTCCTTTTTGTGCTCTGTGTGTAGGACTGAATCTAATTTGTGACTGGTTTTGGAGAGCTGATGAGACTTTTGCCAGCAGTCATGTAAATGAATAACTTTAAGGTTAAGCTATTGATTGCAAGGACCATAAAGCTCAAACAGTGTGTTCACTTCATTCATACTGAACCTCTCTAAGCACTAGACTGGAGATTTTGCTGCTTCCTTTAACAGTAGATGGAGGGCAGCAAGAAATACCAGAGATGGTTGCAAACTGTGCAGCTTGGAATCATGGTGAAAGATGGTTTGTATTTGAAGAGCAGCAAGGGATGGAAGGATGGAATCCAGATATGCTGGATTCTGATGCATGGGGATGTATTCATATCTGAGGAAAACCCAGATACCTGTTGGGTTTTCCACAGTGAAGTCTGGGACTCTTTGCAAGTTGTTCAGACTTCCAGAAGTGCCCATAGCACTCTGAGAAGGGGGACCTTAAGCCTTTTGATGGATTTACCTGCTCTACTTCCTACCCATACCTGTGCTCCACGTGGCACTTGTGCAAGGCTGATGGATTCACACTGTGCCTCCCCATGGCTGGGCCATTTTCTGGTAACCAGCCAGCAGGTGCTGAGGTCAGGCAGGTGTTCACCTGCTGGGGCCTGGTGCTCTGAGCTGTTCCTGAAACAGGTTCCAGGCTCATTCCAGTCTCCTGGCTGGACCTACTGCATGCCCAGGAGACCCAATGGCAGACAGATATGGATAACTGGAATGTGCTTCCCCAGCGGTGGGGGGAGGAGCTAGGGAAGCTGTGGAGAGCCCAGAGCAGCTCCCTCTTCCTCTCCTCTGTGAGATATGAACCCCTTTGGCAGCAGCAGTGTGGTGTAAGTCTAACTCTGAGAAGGTGGATGTGGAAAAATATCAGTGTAGTAACTCACCCACTTGTAACTCCAGCCTGTGGCTAGCTGGAGTTGTAAAGGTCGGTCTTTGGTAGGCACAAAATACATTCACTGAATAAGGAATGAAAAACCTCAGTCTTGGTACAAGACTTCCAAACAAGGTGTATGAGACGAGTGAAATATCTTGGATTGGCTACCTCTGCAGCTGGGTTTCTGCAGAACTGCAGAATGTCCTGATGAAGCCAAGGAAGCATCGCTTTGGTTGGGTTGAATCTGTGCTCCAGACATAGACTGGGGAAGATATGGTAGTGGCCATACTCCTAGAATGCACTGATGTCTTGCAGAGGCTTCCTGCTGGCAGGAGCAGGGACAGACAGCCCAACTGGAAAAATGTGCAGTTTGGATAGAGATGTGGGCTGGGAAGGCCTTGGAAACCAAATCTAAGCCTGTGAGTGTGCAGGTTAATTCAGACTCTCTTTTCAGGACTTGTTTCCCCAAGTTATGACTCAATTTGGATTTTCCTAAGCTGGACACTGTGGCCAGTGTGGTCACAGATTTTATACACCGTGCAAGTGGACATATTTAATGCCTCAACAATAAAGAAGGGATCTGCTGATGGTGGCTGAGGCAGCAGTGTCACGGATGGCATGTGGAACTGTGCTGAGCACAAACAAGGGGGCTGTGTTAGACACTGCAGGAATATCAGAGATGGAGATGTGGCAATGGGAGCATTGTGGGACACTCAGGGTAAGCAGCATATGGAAACTGCTGTAGCAAGACAGCTTTGCTTTTATATGTAGTCCTTGTATAATTAGCATATTAATTGGCTGACAGGACGTTGCGGTGGAGAAATGAAATTAGTAAAAAAATGGCGTTATCACTCCCAGTATCACTGGGAGATCAACTGAAGAAGGGACAGGGCAGCCAGGGAGGCTGGAGGTGCTGCATGTGGCCCCAGCAGAGTGCCTGGAAAAGACCACAGCCAAGAGGGACAGCCCAGAGACACGGGGCTGTCTCTGAGCAGAAGTGCCAGCAGTGGGGACTCAGACTCTGCCCTGCTCATTGGTGGCTGGGCTGGGGTGTAAGAGTTTGACACAAACCAGAGTCCACCCAGTCTCTTCATGAGCATACGTAGAAAATCCTTCATCCAGAAATCAGGGCTGTATGAGGGATGAGTTGGGAAGGGTCATGGCAATGAAACACACTATCCAGACCTGAGCTCCAGATCCAGAGCTCCCTAGAGAGAGGGAAACCTTCTGCCACAGCAAAGGGATGGTCTACCCACCCTCTGGTGTCACTACCCACAGTCAGGCAGCACTGCTGCAGCTGCAGACTGCCCCCATGGTCCCTCAGGGATGGTGCATCTCTGTCTTCAGCATCACAAGCTCTGCAGGCTCAGGTCAGAGGGAAGAAAATGGTCAACTTGGTTGAAGAAAGTTTTCAGCCAGCCCTTGCTAATCCAGGAGGAAAAAGGTGCCCTGGAGCATTCCCTGCCCTGGGATTGAGGGCAGGGCTGCTTTGGCAGTGCCACTGCATTGCACAAGTCCCATCCCTGCAGTTATTACCATTTACCTTTGTGCACCCACATCAGGACATTTCCTACCTACTTTGTTCTCCCCTCCAGCTGGGAATAAGTATGCCCTGCTTTTCTGACTAATTCTTTGTGCCCATAGTTATTATTAGAAGTATATCTGATTCTTGCCAGAAATAAAAGTAATTACAAGCTTCAGGCTGGCACCTTTCTGTCTACCTCCTGCAAATATTTAAATCGGGATTTTGTTACCGACTGCTTTTGGTAATTAGTTGTTCAGTAGTATTTTTCCACTGCCCACACATAGCTGTAGACTGTGAAGATCAGACCAGATCTCCGAGCCTGCCTGCCTCCTCCCCCTCCCCACATACATTTTAACTTTCTGTGAGAACAAGTTTTATATGACCTTTTCATAAAATCGAATCACAGAATCATTTAGGTTGGAAAAGACCTTTAAGATCATTGAGTCCAACTGTTAACCCAGCACTGTCAAATCCACCCATAAACCATGTCCCTAAGCACCACATCTGACAGCCTCTTGCTGAAAATGCTTTTTGGCCAGGGATTAATGGATAAACAATCAGTGGAAGAGATTTTTATATACGCATTTTTAAAATAGGTTTCCAGCTGTCTGCTTTACTTTCTGATCTGAAGCAGTCCATGTTTCTCAGACCAGCACTGACACAACAAAAGGATAGATGGCATCCTGATTGCTATCTGTGGTGGTGTCTCCCCCAAAATCAAGAAGCATTTCTGAAGGCTCTCCTTTGACTCTGCTCCACTGTTCTTTGAGGAAAAGGTTCTCTTTGTATTTTGTACAAAGCTTTGGCTTTGACCATGTAATCATGATTACAGTTTTGACACAATTTTGATCTTGCTCTTGGGTGACACAGACCTTCTTCTCATGTGCCCTTCTTCTCCATGAAAGCTTCATGGAGGTCAATTAGGCTGTGCTTTGTTTTGCCGTGCAAGGCCCATGGTGGGTTCTATCTCTCCCTGTCACTGGCTATGACCTTTCAGAAACCTGGGCTGCAGAATTTGCTTTCTAGGATACAGAGAGCAGAGGAGATGTGGATGTTGCCCATGTTCGCTGGCCAGCGTGAACACTAGACTGGGGACCTGGGCTCCTTGTCTCATATTTACCTACTCCAAAGCTGCCCCTTGTGTGATAAACATGCAAACTGCAACCTCGCTCCTGCTTGGTGATGTAAAATGCCAGACACAACAGCCATAGAAAACTGGAGCACTGAATATGATATTGCAGAAGTGTTAGGCTCATCCCACATACCTGAACATGACATGGTTGATGACAGCTCCACTTCTAATCACTGTACTTCTTAGCTTGCTGACTCTTACATTGGAATACAGAGATTTTACAAGTGTTAGACTTTATATCTCTCATCCCCCGCCTCAGAGGAAAAAGCATTAAAAAAACCATCCTACAGATCTCCGAGAAGATGTGAATAACATAGCTTGGCAGCAAAGCACTTCACGAAATGAAAGCTCTGAGAAATCTTGCCAACTCCTGAGTTATTTCTAACTTGGTTTCCATCACAGTGTGGAAAGGGTTTTGGCAAGGCAGCTCTCAACAGGAGCTGAATTCAGCAGGCAGAGGCTGCCAGGCAGTGACAGTGGGTCACTCAGCACCCTGGGAGCAGAGTGCAAGTGTGGAACGTGGGGCCAGCCCCACGCCAGCTGTGGGGAGAGGAATGGGCTGCACATGCACTGCAAGAAAGGGCAGGAGGGACACAATGGCAGGACAAAGTTAACTGGATTTCCAGTCTTCCCAGGTGCCTGCCAGTCTCTTCATGTTTTGATGCAACTGGTCTCAGTCTCACTTTCCAAGAAGTCATGCATAATAGTGCATATAAAATTTTGCAGGACTCATAGGAAGGAAGGGGGAAGAGAAGGGTTTGGAAATCCTTTGAGTTCTATTAGAGTTGTCATGGATGATATATTTATTCAAACACTTTTATATTTACTTAAGAAAACCTGTTTTTCCTCTGAATGGCCACAAAAGGAACCATTAATGGTAAAAGTCCAAGGAAGCTGTGTAACTTCCAAATGCTTTCCTAATGATCCCTAATGGCCAGTGTGCACTCTCCAGACTCTAGTTAGCCTCACCAGGATAGGAAATGCAATAAAATTATAACTTTAAGTCCTCTAGTTCATTAAGATGGAAGAGCTTTTGCTTAATTTTGGAGTTTCAGGGTGCAATTGAGACTACAAAATGAAACACTTCAAAGTACAGAAGCTGGAAAAGCTGCTGGGGAAACAAATACACTATTTATATCATCTAATAGTTCCACTTTTCCACACTGAATTTATTCTTCCTCCTGATGTCCTTGCTCTGAAAGTCACAAGTCTTACATTTGTCTCCTTGTCTAGTATGTGGGCTGCAATTAACAACACAGGTATATTTGAAGCATTATTTAAAACATTCAGCTTGTTGTGAAAGGAGCCTGAAAGCAGCATCTGTCATCTGGACATATTGATCTTACTCTACTATGCTTCACATTAAGGCTCTGTTGTCTCTCCTAAATTTTGCAGCTCTCATGTGCATGTGTCTGTTCACTCTGCTGAGCCTGGGAAGCTGACAGAGCTTTGCTTCAATACTGTGGTTAACTTTTCACTTCAGTTTGGAACCTCATCTTATCCTGTCCTGTGCTGTGCTGCCTAAGCCTGGTCAGGGACACTGGGTTCTGCCATGACTCAGGATCCTGTTGGAATCCTGCGGTGCTTGTCTTCCTTGTTACTGCTCAAAGCACATTGTTTGGACAACTCAAAGAGCAAGCTTGAAAAAGCTTCTAAAGGCATGCAATAAAACTCTGTCCCACATTTGTAAAATGCTATGCTGGCGCTTGTGTGCACAGGGACAGCAACAGGCCTGTCCTGCTGCTCCAGCCTGTGAGCACTAGTCCCTGGGGAGTGAGGAGATAAAACACTGGCAGCCTGGGACATGATCTGCTGTGAAGCAATTTCTTCTCTGCAGCAGAACAAATTACCTATGTGAACAGGGGCTGACCAGTCTTGAATTTCAGCTATCAGCTGACTGCACTGAACTGCTTGAAAGGAGACAGCGGCCAAGAATTACTCATGGAAATAATTCCACAATCATCTTTGAATAAGCAATAACTATAGGAAAACTGTAAGCTGTTCAAATAACTCAGAAAAAGGCCTTATGACATGCTATCAACTCAGCTTCTTCTCAAGGCTTCATTTCATGCCTTAGTTACTGCAGCCTCCAGCTTTGTGGCCTTGACAGCTCCAAACATACACGAAAAATGGGACAGCCTCATGCTGCTGGTTTCTGAAGTGCTCTTTCACTCCCAACCAACTGCTGCTGTCCTCTTAAGCAAACCATGTGTCCGTGTGTGCACCACTAATGCACCTGAGTTTGAAGCCACAGCTTGCACAGCAGGGCCAGACTAAATGCAGGGTGGCAGCTGAGCTCATGGGCTTGTGCTGGGCTCTGCATTGCTGCAGCATTTTGCAGAAACACTGCATGATTGTATGACCAAGACACCTCAGCTGTCTTCAGAAACAGCAGCCACTTCTCTGGATGGTGGTGCAGATGCCAGCTGAGATAGAGCAAAGCAAACTTCATGTCTGCACCTGTAAGGCTGTCTGTTGTTTTGCCCTATGCTGTCTTTCAGCCATTTCATATCCTGAAATCCTGCACCACCATTACCATGTTTTCTCCTTGTATGCTTTTTATGCATGGTCCTCTTTGCTCCTGCTCATCCTGGTGATCTCTCAGAGATTGTCTGACAAAACCACAAAGTATCTCCCTCTCACCTGCTTCAAATCCTTCCTCCTCACGGACACTGAACACTGGTAGGCTGGAGAGGACATCTTCCTCTTAGAGCTAAGCAAATCTTGCTGATCCAGCTGTTGCATTTCACCAAATTCCCCTAAACATCCCACTGCAGAGGGGGATGCCACTGCCCCTGTGTTACCCCAAAAAACTCTCTAGGGAAATACCCCAGTGGTCTTCTGTGGTGGTATATTTATCTTGGTGTGCACTTCAGGATGTGTGCAGACTAGATTAAAAATGATTTTAACTTATATGGGGAAAACCCCTATTTGGGCCAGCTTTTGGGGAAAGCTAACCCTGAATTTACCTCACACCAGTAATAAAACAGTTAGAGGCTGAGCGAAAACTGAATTATTCTTGTTAAGAGTGTCTAAATCCATTTGCCAGGCCTGTACACCATCAGACGTTGTAGTATCCTGAGATTTAGCTTCGAGTGCCCCCTTTCCCCTCTTAAATGTCATATAATCTATACAAGACAAGAGGTACTATTATGAGGGTGGTTTGACCTGCAGCATTAAAACGCAGATCTTAGCGGAGGAATTTCTGTATGAAGCCTATAACCTCTGGCTGAACTGGAATGTGCCTTTCAGAAAGGAATCCAGGCTTTTGCTTTAAGACCCCCCAGCCCACACAGTCCACATCCGCTGTAGGTACGTCGTGGAAATACTCAGCTGTACACTTTTTGTGTTTGTGTGTTTAAAAACAAAAGCCACTAAATACATTTTTGGCCAGATTCCTGTGGAGGACTTGAGTTTACAAAGTGCCAGTTACATTCTTAAAACCTGCATGTGCTGGTGTTTTCAGAGCAGCGATGCATTGCTTCCCAAACTTGTCAATGTTTACAGTTTTTACTCATAGAGAAGGTCCAAACAGGTGTGCCCTCATATCCAACAGGCTGTTCAGACTTATGTCCAGGCTCTGGTAGATCTGTGTACCATGTGTTTTCCTGCCTGTCTTGTCTCTGGAGTTGATTGTAACATGCATGATCATACAACATAGAGACCCTTCTTCCTTCCTGATGGCCTTTTTAATGTCCTCATTGTGAGTGTGGGACACCAGGCTGGAGCTCCTCTCCTACCTCACCTGGAGCAGAGGTTTGAGTTATGATCTTTTAGATATGCCCTAACCACAGGATTTTCAGATTTCTTTCTGGTTAAACATTCATGGGCCAGAAAGTATTAGGAATTCCCCTAATATTCAGCCACTTCATACAAAGTACAGCTGGCTAACTGGGAGAGAAGGAGTTGCATGTTGCAGAACACTCCATCACCACAGTGAACCTAATCCTACTTTCAACCCGAATTTGAACCAAATTCTGGCTACTGCCTTTCATCGTATTTCTGATGTCCAGATTAAAGAACAATTAACTTCTTTCTTTTAACCTCATGTAAGTACCTGGTCTGCAGTTCTCTGGTTGCTTTAATCTGATGAACAAGTCAGAGCTCCCTGTTCTTCAGGCCTGGTGGCTGCTCTGTGGTTCCTCAGCCCTGGTGTAGTAGGTCTGCAGTGAACTGATCTGAACACAGCCACAGGGCTGTGCCTCAGCCAGACTGGCTCTCTGCTCACTCATAGCACAGTGCACCAAGGGCAGAGGTGAGGGGAAGACCCAGAGGAGCAGGGAAGAGAGGGTAGTGAAGGTCTGGTCTGTTCCTTCCAGTGGCAATCAAGGTCCCTCTAGGATGGCAGACTTTTGTTCCTCACAGGACCTTTTCTTTATTTCTTTTCTGCTCTGTTATATCAATACCACACACAGACCTCTGGAAGATGTTTCTGTGAGTATGGTGGTTTGGGGATGGATAGAAAGAGAGTTCTGCTAGGAAATACGGATTTCTTGAAAGCTTAGATTTTCTAGAGTTGTTCCCATCTTCCCAAAGCCTTTCCAGCGGGAACATCAATAATCTCTGTGGGACAGGGAAGAATATCCTGCCTATAGTTGAGGTGACCCATGTCACATAGTTCTCATCTGTGAAGGAGAGGAGTATCTCCTGCAGGAGTTTGTACAGACTATGGCAGAGAGGAGTATTTGTTGCTTTTGTAGAGCTATGCTGCTCCACTACTCTGAAGGGCGCTAGATAAACTTTTAGTGAGCCTGTGGCATAAGTCCTCCTTCCGTACAGTCCAAAATCATGCTTTAAATCTGCAGAGACAAGAGGAAGTGCTTAAAAGTTTCAGGGGATAGATCTCATATCTTGCTCCAAACAAAAGGCATGCTCACACTGTTGCCCCTGGTTGAGAGCCCTCCAGCTGTGGCTTGTCTGACAGCCTGGTGAGCTGATGCAATGTGCCATCTGCTAGGAAACCAACTCAGCAGAAGGATGGAATATTTTTCTGCTGGTATAGTAAACTGAAATGGTCCTGCTGTGACCTAATCAGTGCTGCAGAGGGTAAAGGGGGAACAGGGGTAGGTGAGGAAGGAGGGCTCAGATGAAATGACTCTGGGGGTAGCCAGACATGGAGACTGTGTATCTGACAAAGTCCGTGGAGTGGCCTTGATTGTTGGTTTTTGCAAAGCGATGGCATCTTCTAGAATAATTTACTGGCTGCAAGAGACAAACATAGCCCCTCTCCAAGGTTTATTTTTCAATTTATCACTGAAGCTCTGTTGGAAATGACAGACACACAAGAATACTTGGGTCACAAAGAGGAAATTCTTGAGTAACTTAACCACCTGGGCTCATGAAGGTGCTTTGTAAACTTATGTCATGCAAGAAGTTGAGAAGGTGCAGCTCAGTAACTTCAGTAGGAATTAGTTTTCTTTTGAAATATTCTGGGAAAGGATAATTCTGGTTTATGACCAGCTGGTTGTGCTTATTTTAGAATAATCACTTTAGGTGTTTGCACAACATTCTGATTCCTACATTAAGCAATTAATTCTTTGGTATTTTTTTAATTCCACCTCAGTGAGGTGGACTTTTCTGGTAGTCAGTTCTCACTCACAAATCAATTCCTCTTCTTGATAAAATCAGCAAACCAGCTACACCCAATGCCAACAATATCTGAACTTTATTAGATCACCCAAAGCAGCGAATAATAAAGTTAGAGGGATGGGTTTAGCTGGGACCACATGCTGAGTTTCGCTCCAGAATAAGTCTCTTCAAGTCTCTGCAGTGGAGCTATAAATCCCTGGACCTAGCATGGAAGTGCTAATGGGCCCTCAGATTCAGTGCCACTACCAGGCAATAATATCTGTAATAGCAACTAACAAAGATACAACCGACTGAGCTCTTCAGGGTTCAGCAACTGCTCCCAGGCTTGGAGCAGAGCTCATTTATTTTCTTCTCTTCATTCCACTAGAGCAGCTCCAAGCCCTGACAGCACATGGGGATAATTGAAGCAAAAGTGCTCAACCCTGACTGCCCAATCTTCTCATAAAACAATCCCAGGATTGTTCTGGGGACCGTTGGCACAACAAACCTTGCACTGCAAATTTTGCTCCGTAATTAGCAAGCAGTTGCTGTCATGCCTGTCAGATGGGTTTATGTGACGATGTGAATAGAACAACAATTGACTGTCTTCCCTTGCTACCAAGGAGAAGAAACTGCTTTGAGTAAAGCTGACAATTATGTAAAAGGAACTAAATGAATTTGGCTTATGGTTCACACTTACCCCTCACAGATGGAAGGCAGGACCTCTGAGGCCTGTTTCTGAGTCCTTGCCCCTTTGTACCTGACTAGTCACTGGCTAAGTGCCTAATGAGGCTCAGAAGAAACAAAACCAGTACTGAGGGCTTTTTATTGTCTTTCTTTTCTTTATAGAGCAGGGAATTACCATGTGGTTCGCATCCAAGTTCAAAATCTGATCTTATCACCCAAAGCTGATGACAGACACAACAGTGCTTTCACAAAAACAGAAAGACTAGTGATACTATGAGTTGGCCAACAAAGATAGGTAGAAAACTGAAGAAGCCTTGAAAATTTTAGGTACTCCATTTATACATATGCCTCCTCAATCAATCTATACACAAGGCAGTTGTGTTAGGTTTTTCTCACCCACCCACTGATCACAGTGGTGGAAGCAGTAATATGGAGGGCAGTCCAGGTATCTTCCTACATCTTGCCACTAATCATTCCTAATCTCATCTAGGACATGTCTCATGAGGAATATAGAAACTGTGATTCTCTGTGGGCAGTTACAGCTGGAGCTGTTTCCTGGAATTTATAGAAAGGAAGGCTTAGAGAGTAAGAAATCTTAGATATTAAAACATGTTGATTCTGGTTTCATTGCAGTAGGAGAGCATTTAAGACCAGGGATGAACAAAGTGGGCCTTTTTTTGCATTCAAAGTGGGAATTTTTATTTGCTCTGGAATGTTCAGGATGTTTCTCAGGAACAGAACAGTATGATATGTGGGAGTATGGTATGTGTTGGATTGCAGGCAGAAAGAAGTTCTACTGTGCTCATGATGCATAGAAATGCCTGAGGACCAAAAAACTTTTACCAGCCTACAGCCAAGCAGCTGCTCTGAGCACCCCAGGCTCCCCAGGGGTAGGTGGAGAGTTGCTGCCCAGGGACCTCAGTGCAACCCATGTGCTGGAAATGAAGTGAAGTGGTTCAACTGGAAAGACAGAATTTGGGATGTGTAAAAGGAATAAGCTGGGGATGTAGGGTGAAGCACAGAGATGAAAGGGCTGCCCTTAGTTTGCTGCTAATTTTGCCCTTTTCTAATTCTGCCCTTTTGAATAGCCCTGGCTGGGCAGGATGCTTAAATGAGTCACCAAACTGCTTCACTGGTCTCCTCTCTCTGCTGCAGGGGAGGTGTAGAGAAAATCCAGGCACCTGCATGAGGCTTCCCAGCTCTTGCTCCCTTTAGCTCTCCACCCCAACACTCCTCATGGTAAATGCTTCCCTTTCTCAGGATCTTCCTAACTTCTGAGTCGCTTGCTGCTCTGTCTCACTACAACTTTATCCTTCTCTGTTGGGAAACCTTGTCTAATATATAGTTTAAAAGTCTCTCAATTTGCCACCAGACAGTGAATATTTGAATGATAATGAATCTTACCAGGCCTAATCTTACTAATCTTGGTAATTTTTTTCTCCTTTTGCATTCACTGGAAAGCTGGTGTGAAGAGAGATCCTACCTGTGTGTCTAATGGACTGGTAGGTGTGCAAAGATAATCAACAAAATAGAAACCTCACATACCTATGGACATGCGATCCTGTCCTCTTCTTACATACCTTCCTTCCCATGTGTCTCTGTGAACTTATGCTCTAAAACTGACTAAAACAGAACACATCTGAACACACCCAAACTGTAAGAAAAGTCTTTGAAATGTCTGTTTACAAAAACCCAGTAAAATCCAGGCAAAAATATGTGGGCAAAATCCCAGTGCTTTCAGTGCACAGTTCAGTTGTCTCCCTTCCAGCTGTATCTGTCTCTCTCAAAATGACACAACCTTTTTCTAACTGTAAAATTAGCTCATCGTAAGTTGCAGTTTTCAAAACTGGCTGTAGATCTTGTGGCTGAAACTGTGCCAAATGCTGAAGGGTTTGGATTTTATAAACTGTAAGTGTTTGCAAAGGAGAGAGAAGAGAGGATTGTACTTGAGAAATGTTTTCATGTAGTGCAAAGACCAGCTGGCAGACATGGGCAACTCTGTTCTGTGACTTCATAGAAGCTTTTACCAGAAACTTTCATAAAAGGAAAACCCAAGAGGACATGGGGAAAGAGGGGGAGCTACAAATGTTGTTTGTCTTCCCTGATAGTGATGGCTAATACATATCAGCTCCCCTGAGGTACCAACACAGAGAAGACAAGACACATTACTTTTGCCATGGAGTAAATTCAGCTGAAAGGCTTATGGCTGACCCATCCAATTTATCTCATGATAAAATGAAAGTGCTTTTATTTTCCCTGTTTACTCTAACTTTGTTAACCAGCTTTAACTATCTTGAGACCAAAAACAGAAGCTTTAGCACTAGAGTCAAGCCAGAGGGTCCCACTAAAATCAGTGGAGAATAGAATGTGACACTCTCTTTACCTTCTTTTCCAAATGCATTATTTATATGAATGTTGTAGCAATTATGTGATTATACAGAAGTTAATGCACAACAATAAACCAAAGGACCATCAAAGAAATGCTAATGGCAGGGAATGTTTTTTGTTTAAATTGTGGATTCACATTTCTTTTTCTTTTTTCCTTGAGGGCTACAAGAACAGAAAATTTGCAAACCTAATAGAAAAGTCTTGAAATGTCAAATCTTTGAGTACAGAAAAGAAAATGAAATCCACGTTCCTGTCTCTGTTTCTGTCACACCTCCTTTGAAATATGAACGACTTAAGAAAATGGACTCATTTGTTTAATCTTTTTCTTTTGGCCTGAGTGGTTATGTGAAGCATAGCAAGAGTGACTATCCCTTACTGGGGTAAGGGCCAAGGGCCCAGGGCCCAGGTGAGTTTCTCCTTAATCCTGCCACAGAGGGTGAAGGGCTTGAGGAAGGCTTAGCAGATCATGGAGGTCAGCATCTGGCTGCACAGACGGTGCTGGGAGCAGCAATGTGGGACTGAGAACTGAGAACTGCTAGGAAGAGTTGAGATCCATCTGACCAAGCAGAGCAAAACATCTTTGCCAACAGGCTGACCAACCTGAGGAGACATTCAAACAGTGAATGATGGAAAAGGGAGATGACAACTCACAAAGAAGTGGCAGGCCAGGATGGCAAGGAAAAGGCACAGGGTGGACTGAGGAGAAAGACCTTGAAGCAAACAAGACAGAGATGAGTCCACTACTGACATTTGCACACAGGCGAGGAAGAGGAGTCTGGGAGAGTGAGTTGATTTTGCAAGATTCTTCTCCTCCAACCTCAAGAACAGCCAAGCCTGTGGACCTTAACAGCTTGGAGAAATATGGGAACCTGAGTCAGGGCAGTCCTAAACATGGATACAGGCAGGGCAATGACTGGATTGAAAGCAGCCCTGTGGAGAAGGATTTCCACAGTATTGGTGGATAAAACACTGAATAAGACCCCAGTGTGTCCTTGCAGCCCAGAAAGCCAACCATATGCAGCTGCATCAAAAGAAGTGTGACCAGCAGGTCAAGAGAGGTGAGTGTCCCTCTCTGCTCTGATGAAACCCCACCTGCAGTACTGCTACTCTTTTACTGTAGGGGTGGTTAAAGGAAGAAAGGAATTTGAGGTAGCACAGATTTATTAGATGCTTTTTAGCTGTGTTCTGCAGCACATTTGTACAAAATCTTTCTGTTGATGCTCAATAGAATGTAATTTTCAGAAGTTTTAATTCAGCCCAAGTTAGGACTTCCAACAGTGCAAGCTGTCATTAGCAGAATTACATTCTTAATAATCATGAATGCTTATTTGATCTGCTGAAAATTGCTAAAAACTATACTATATTCTCACAATAAAAGGTTTTTTTTTTTTCATTTTAAGTTCAGGATTGAATATATGTTTTATAAAGAGAAAGTATGAATTATTAATTCAAAAGTTTCAAAAATTTAAAATTTCCTTAAAGGGCTCGACATTCTGTAAAAAAAACCATGAAGAATTAAATGATTATTGTGCAAGACTGTTTTCTCAAAAAGAAGCAATACTTATGGAGTGCTAAAGGGAGCAATGCCACAATGGTAAATCACTCCTCAAGTGGAAGGAGTCCAATCATGTATCTCTAACTCTTAAAAGCAGGTGCAAAGACCTTCACATTTACTTGCTTAAGTTAGCCAGCAACACTATGGCCTATTCAGTTGCCAAGTGAGATTTGCAAATATATTTTGAAAATTTAAGCAACTTTTATTTAAAATAGAATTTTTAGGTTGGGCAGACACGACCTGATACTTCTCCTTTAATAATTCTATTGGCATATTATCTATGTTTATGCTATACAATCTGCTGAGTTCTGAAACCTGTCAAATTGAATTTGGTTTGCCTTGGTGTGTATTAGTTTGAATGTCTTCTTTTTCTTCCCTCCCAGCTTCCCCTCAAATATATTTGCTGCTCTTTTCCCACAGTAGAACATCAAGGTTTTACAATTCTCTGCCTGGTAGTATCATTAGGAACACTAGGAAGAAATTCTTTGCTTCAAGAGAGTTAAAGTAAAATGATAGACAGGGAAAAGTTTGTGTCATGGAGGATTCATTTATTCCCAGGCTTTGCAGGAGTTTTATGGTGCATGTGTTATGAGGAACCTGGACTCAGTTCTGCCTTAGCAAGTGCAGCCACAACCTGCTCAGCATCCTGGGCAATCACAGGAGGCAGCACTAGTACAGAGCTTTCCCTGAATTCTTTCCAGTCTGCCTGCAAAGGCAGTGTTTTCAAAGTGGTGGTGAAGGTGTGACACCTGAACCCATGGACTTTTCCATTAGTGGCCACAAAAGTCATGGCAAGAGCAAGTTGATGAGAAAACTGCTCGTACTGATAGAAATATTCTCCATTTAAAAGAACATGAAAAGGGCAGTTTGTGGCCAAGCCTTTGCTGCACGCTCCCCTTAGAATGAGCAAGTAAGTAAAGAAAGCTGTGAAACCCTTTGCTAGCAGAAATCCTGTGTGGTGGTCCTGTAGCTGAAGGCCCAGGCTGTGCAGCATCCAGGAAACACAGGTTTGCATCCCAACCCTTCTGGCTCCTGCTGCTGCCAGCTGGATAACGTGTCACACTGTGCTGCTGAGCACAGGCATGGTGGGAGATAAATACAGAGCTTTTTGAAGGTCAGTGGGAGTCTGACTGCCTTGAAATCAATGACAAGGGTCTGGGTGTGGAAATGCACTGCTGCTTAGCAGGGGGTGGGGATGACAGTGATGGCTTTGAGAGCAGGGATGTATTTCCAGCCACTTCCCATGCAGTGCAGTTGTCTCTGCCAGCCCAGGGATCCCCAGGATATCCCCACCTTTGCATGGCCTTGATCTGCTCTTTCCTCCCAGTAGACACAAACTATGGGCTGCAAAGCAGGCTTTGTGGTTTCTTTGGACTATCCAAATTGAGACAGTCCAGGTTCGTAGGGGAAATCCAATTTAGAACAGGGTTTTTCAGTGATGACTCAGAGCTGAGTTATTTCTAAACAGTGAAAAATATTATGCCCTGCAACTTGTAGAAGATAAGTAACTAAAATGTTATGCATACTGGAATGTGTTGTGTCTGGCACTGAAAAGATCACAAAATTTGCATCTGAAATGGTATCAGCGAATGTTAGAGACTGAAATTCTGCTCCTACTTTGAACTGTGCAACTCCAGAGAGGTTTCTCTGGCTGTAAGACATAGTTTTTTGATTAAGAGTTTATGTAATTTCTGGTTTTGTCCTACAACTGTTAACTCTTTGAGTGCCATTCTGCTCTTTCCTGAAGTTAATTAGGATTTTCACATTGAGCTCAGGGGAAGCAAGACTTGACCTTTATTGCATGTCAATTGAAAATGAAAGCCAAACTCGTATTCTAGATATTATTATTCTATTTTTTGTTGAAGTCTATGCCTGAGTTTTATGAATACTAAAAACCTGGCAGGAATATACCCTAATAGATTATTTTTTGACTCCCACAGGAGTTCAGTGAATATTAGCACAATTCAAGCCCTAACTTTTTTGACTTGCTCTTCAATCTGGTGTCAAATTCTCTGTGGGTATTAGTATGAGAGCTGGAGACCTTAGACAGGGGGGTAAAATAATGTCAGTTCTGCAAACCAACACTAGACTTCCTGCAACTTGGAAATGTGCCAGAGAGGAGGCAAAGCTGCTCCCTGGTGAGCAGGGGCTGCATGATCACCTGTGCATATAAATAATGCTCAGCCTGGTGGAAATAAAGCTATGCGTCCACTTATTGGCTTTACTCTTCTCCTCACTAGTACAGATAGCTTAAACATCCCCTTTGCTGGAGCACCAGCCTTATGGACAATCTGAAATCAGAAGCTGCTCCTCAGTTGCACAAACACAGGCAAGGAGGGTTCAAGGGATCCAAGGAAATTCTAAAATCTATGAAATTAAATTAATTTTGTTATTTTGGTAGCACAGGAAATATGCAGATATAAGCAAAATAACAAACAAGTCTACCCTAATTTCTTTTTCTTGGATCCCTCACTGAGTTTCAACACTTTTACTGAGTATGAAGGAATTTGTGTTTTCACTTCCTCTCCTCCAGACTGAAGATTCTCATTCAGATGAATCTGGCTTATTTCTTCCTCACTAAATTATGGTATCTATAATGTAAGATACCTTCTGATACAGTGATGCTGAAAGGCCAGTGGCAACAAATTTGTATGATATAACAAGGAGAGAAATTATCCCTTTTTTCTCTTTGTTCCCACCATTACCTCCCACTTCCTCCCCGCATCCTCAGTGCTGGCTCCCCAGTTGTGTCAGCACTTGCCAGCTGTGCCAGACCTTGGCTCAAACTCCAAACTAGCCTGAAGGGACTTGAACCCATTCCAGACACTTCCTGTGAAAATGCTCAGAAGCATTTCCTGGGTAGGCCTTTCTTAAAGACCCTGGTTTAGACTAAATAGACAAGACAGTATTTGACTTTAGAGAATGGCATTCCAGGTACTAGGATGTCAAGGGAGGGAAACACAGCATCCAAAGCTTCCTTCAGGGCAAGGTTATCTCCTTTGCTGTGTATGAAGGACACAATCTGAGAGGCAGAAACTGGGATGCTCAGGGATGCATACCCAGACAATTTATATTTATGCATGCAGAGCACTTTGCTCTTCAATACTTGTAATATGCAGAGTGAGAGCTTTGAAAGTCTAAACTTTGGACTTTGCCACCTAAAGTAGTACTTAGGCAAGAGCTAGGTATTTAGCTCACTTTGTGGATAGAGTCCATCAGGAGCTAAACTTGGATAGCAGAGTTTGGAGTTGAGGTTACAGAAGCACTGTATTCTATATTTGAACTGAAATACTTTCTAACTTTGCCACCAAACATAAACCCCCAAATCTATGTTGGGCTTGAAACACTTCATATGTAATGTGAAGCCACAGGAGATTTATTTTTTTTCTTTTGGAATGTTTGAGGTAAATCATCTGAATCTTTTGGATTTAAGATGCAGAGAAAAACAGGCACATGTTAGACTCTAAAAATACACCATAAGAGAGGGAGTCAGTAGGTTCAGGACAAACTCAGTGACCCTGTTCAAAAGAAAGGAGATTCTGACAGCCTGTCTAGCCAGTAGCACTACACTGGATAATAGGAAGACAGTGTGCATTAGGTACCTTAAAACAAACCCTCTTCTTCTAAGGCCTGCTTTGCAGACAATGATTGTTCCTGACCAGGAGTAGCTTCCCTTTGCAGGGAACGTTTGTTTTCAGTTGATGGGAACTTTGCCATTTTTCTTTTGGCAGGTCTCCCACTCTTGCCTCACCACAGTGCTTCATACCTGTCAGCTTCTCTTTGTACCTGGTCATCCTGGTCATTGTGACCAGATGTCATCTCTGTTTAAATGGTGGCAGGCACCCAGGGACTGCTCCTTTGCAGATGCAGAAAAAATAGTGAATTCACAGCAGGCACAAAGCCCTACATGGACATTTTTTGAGAGCCTGGAGCTGGTTGCCCTCTCCCAAAACTGGCATGTTCAGTCCTGTCTGCAGGAAAGTCACCAAAATCATAGTGCACACCTTAGGGCAGTCAGTGGAAAGGGCACTGCTGACTGTGAACTGAGGAAGAACATGGTGAGGAAGTAGTTGGGATCTGGCATGTAAATCCCAGGCAGCCTGCAAACAGAAGCACCAATAAACATGCACTGCAATCCAAATGCAGAGAGTAGCGTGCACTGAAATGCTTGCATATTTAGGAAAGAGCAGAGAGCTTTTCTTCTGCTTGGCCAATCTTTAAAATGCTAATTTCCCTGTGATATCAAATCCTATAATTATCAGTCACCCGGATAATCTTGATCATTTTCTTTCCGGAGTTATTTCCCAATTTTTGCTCTCTCACCTCGTTATGATCCCCTTCAAGGAACGGGCACCAGAGAAACTAGGAAGTTCACTATGCTTCATGCCAGGCATGTTTATTGTAGCAGAACAGTTACCACAGGATCACATTAGTATTATAATGTGCTTTTATGCTGATTCAGAGTGCCAGATGAAAATGTAATGCAATGATAGCACTGGTATTGGACAGAGATCATGATGGGCAAGATTGCTCACCAGAGGCTGCCCTTTTAGCCTCATCTCACACCTCCAGCTCAGTACCAATACAGCCCCTCCTCTCTCTTCTCATTCCTTTTGGAGTTTGAACCATCTCTGTGTGCCAAAGATCTACACTGGGCTCACACCACCAAGAGCAGGAGGACAGCTTGCTGAAAAAGTGGAAGTGTGGTGAGGGTAATTAACTGCTCTCTGAATGCTGCCACCTAACAGTGCTCTGCTCCCTTGTCAAGGATTGTATACATTGGGAAGTGTTTTCAAAGTGTTCTCCTGTCCTGAAGAAAAGCCCAGAAGAGAAGGAGAGCTACCATGCCAAAAGGAAGTAGGAAATTAGCATTTTATCAGTGGCTGGGTTAATTTTCTCTGACTTCTTAATCTATTTTCAAGCAGCTGGTATAAACTATCCCTATACAGCTACTGGAGGAAGACTGGCACATCCAGAGGGTTCAGGATCTCATCCCTGTTAAAGACTCCTCTTGGGATGAGAAGCCACACTAAGAAAAACCATTCTGGATCAAGGTCTGCTCCCTTTCCTCCTGTGGCTCCTCAGTTTGCCATGGAATCAAAACCTCTGGGAAGTTGCTGCCAAAATCTACCCACTGCATGACCACAAACATGCAGGCATCACTGTGCTCATATTAATCATTACCCTTATTACAGTCATGGCATTTTCACTGAGCAAACCAGAGCATGGCATGAAGGCTGAGTCCCAAACACTTTGCTTGGTGATCATTTTAGAGTAGCTCTGGCTGTCCTTTCCCACTGACCATTCACTGAAACAGAACCATGAAATAACATGATATTTGTCTATTAAAATACACACTTTTAATCTTCTCTTTTAATTTAGAATATCAGGGCCCACTTTCGATGCCATATCTAGACTCCCAAGGTAGAAAGGGCAGACCTTTGATTTGCATTATTTTGACATGATCTTTAATTAAAAGACATAACAAGCTTTAGCAATCAGGACCTGAACAATGAGAATCTCTCTCCTGTAATCTGAGTGGCAAAACACCATCATAAAGCGACAAAGTCCCAGTACTGAGCAGTTTAATAAAGTGATTTAATCCAAGTCAGTCATGGAAGCACCATTTTCACTTGATCTGGGCACTGCACAAGTGGCCAAATCACCTCTTGAAATCCCTGCCAGTTATTTTCTCCGAAGAACATCTGGAAAGTAATGCAGGTCTCTCCAGTTGGAAAAATAGAAAGCCTGGTTGTGATTGCTGTGCAATAGTGAGGTCCTTAGGCAGGATAAGCAGCTGATTTCAGATTAAGCTGGAGATCTGCAATACATTGGAGGCTGACACATTTACACAAGGTATTTGTGGTGTTCTTCTGGGAGGCTGTGCAGATGAGGAAATACCCACCTACATCATTTAGGCTTGTACAGCATAAACTGAGCATGCAACAGTGTGTGGAGTGGAGCTCTCAGATGCATGTGTTGCATATAGATGAAGTAAACCTTCAGCTGAGAAGATGCATAACAGAGGATGATAACAAACCCCAAAGGGTACATGCCTACAGAAAGAGCTGACTGCACGTATGTACATATAAGCAGAGGCAGTTCTGGTTTTTGGCCAGTTAAGAACCTTATCTTCTTTTTTAAGTGTTTGATCATGTTTAGCTCCCCATCCACCCAAGAGCTGCGTGGGTAGGCAGGGAGTTGTGTCAGTGTGATAAATCCAGTGCTAGGCTTTACAGCTGGGAAAGGTTTAATCCCTATTAAAGATTAATTCCTTAATCCGTAAAGAAAGGAGGATTAAAAACAGTCTGGAGCAGATGTGGTTCTGGGCTCAGGAGTGCATTTGTGTGGTGTCTTCCCAAGATGCTGAAGGTGGTTGGGAGGCAGAACAGCCAGAGGCAGGATGGCCAAATCTGGCAGGCTCTGGACTTAGCCAGTTTGTGCATATTTTGTCTTCTTGCTCTGTTGTGCTCTAGTCAGTAGTTTAATGGCTATCCACAAGTGTTTGCACAAAAGGCTGGGTTGCCTGCTTGTGCAGACCTTCTGGAATAGTTAATCTTCAGTCAGTAAATCCCAGTGACTAGCACGTAGGCAGTGACACTGAGCTCTCCTCAGCTGTGCCAGAAGATGAGCTGAAGCAGGTTTGTTCTCCTGTGGCCACAGTGGATATGGGCAGATCATCTCCCCCCTCCTGGCCTGTGACACAGCTCCTCCTGGGCGTGTTCAGGCAAGGCCATGCTTCCCTATAAGGGTGGATAACTCTTGCAACCATAATTATAGATAGCAAAAGCATTAGGAAAGATGAAGTCTCCTGGTGAGTGACTCATGAACAGGGAAAAGGACACAGCTTGTCAAAGGCATCCACAACCAGTGGCTAGCTCTGTTCTTTCCTCTGGTTCAGTGAGGCTGACTTTTGCAGCTCCCAAGCTACACTTGGACTCAGCAGAGATTGAACTGCAGAAGCTCAGCTCAAAGGATAATTTCAGAAAATTGCAACCTGGGAAAAGACCAACATTGTCAGGCATTGTGGTGTTGGTTTGTCTTTGTCCATCCTCAAGGATTTGTTTACACTGGAATGGAAAGGTAAAATAATACTCAGTTTTGTAAACAGATCATCAGTAAAATACCCTTTGTTAACATTAATAAATAGCTTGCTTAAGAAAAACCCCCAAGTCCCTGTGGTAGGTATTAGCCTTTGGTTTCCAGTTACTCAACCTCTTTACAAGTCTTAGAGATCTCATAAACTTTGAATGTTGTAGTAAAAATATTTATGGGGTAAGTCAAAGAAAAACATAAAATTGCATTCAAGTTTTGACAGGAGTAAAACTACTTATCCTGCTTATTTTTTATTGTAGAAAACTGGATGCTGTGACCTCACTAAAAAATGATAGCTATTTAAGCAGAAAAGTTGGAAAGGATTTTGTGCATGTTAGTATTTCCTTTCTGAAGTATTAATATTTACCTTGGGAAACTCTTAAGTGCTTAATTGGAAAAGACAGACAAGAAGTGCTCGTGGTGTCACACAACAAAACTCTGCTTATTTCCAGATGATTCTTCACTCAGAAGCTACATTGGCCTGCATTTTCACTGGTCTAGGATCTGGGCTTGGTAAAGGCTGGATTCACCATGAGCAGCTGGGTTCCTCCTCAAGTGTTTCAATTCAACTGTCAGACCCTAGAGAAACCATTTCCAACTTTGTCCAGTCCTGCAGAGGCTGAAAGCCTCCACAGCATCTCCATTTCCGCTGGCACCTCACCCTGATGCAGGCATCACCAGGATGCAGGGAGTTGCAGATAAGCCTTTTCCTGCCACTGACATCCTTTGCTTGTGGTGTGTAAGCCAGCTGGCAGGCTCAGAGCACACGTGGTGCCTCAGACCTTGCATGGAAAACAGCACAGGACATGCTTTCCAGGAGGTGAGAGAGTCTCTTTTAAATTCTCACCTGGCTTCAGGCCCTCTCAGATCCCAGGGAAGTGCTTGAGACAATCCAAGATGTGTTTTCCTCCATCTCTCTGTTGAGCTAGTTCTGTGCTGTGCTGTAGTGATTTAGCTCCAGCTGGCAACTCAGCCCCTCACAGCTGCTTGCTCCCTTTGTTTCACTCAATAGGTAAAGGAAAAGCCACTGGTAAGCAAAGCAAAACAAGGAATTCATTCTGGTGAATCAGGTGTTCAGCCATCTCCAGGAATGCAGGAATCCATCATTCAGTGATGACTTGGGAAGACAAGCACCATCCTTCTGAACATCTCCTCTCTTCCTTCTCTCTGCTTTATTTGATGAGCACAATGTCATATGGCTGGGCTATTTCTTTGGTCAGTTGGGGTCAGCTGTCCTGGCTGTGTCCCCTCCTAATTCCTCAGCCTCCTCACTGTGGGGGCTAGATTGAGGAGCAGAAAATGCCTTGACACTGTGTAAGCCCTGCTCAGCATCAACAAAAATATTGCTGCATCATCAACACTGTTTTCAGCACAAATCCAAATCATAACCCCATACCAGCCATTGTGAAGAAAATTAGCTCTATGCCAGGCAAAACCAGCCCAAAAAATAATAGTCTGATTTTTTTGGGGACTGTGAAAAAGACACACTGATTAACCTCTGGGCTGTAAAGATACTTACAAAGTATAGAAAAGCTTCTAAGAAGTCAGTCTCAGGATGAGAGAAATAGAGGATACTTCCTGCTCTAGTAGCTGAGCTCTTTAGGAGACCTGACAGAATACATCCTAAATCTTTAATTTGGCCTTAAAATTCAGGCCTAAACCCCAAAAAAGAAATGTAAAGTTTGGTTTGGACTGAGAAGGAGAAAAAAATCTGCGAATACTTTGCTTAAAATGCCTGTGTTAATGGTGAAGTTTTCCATTTTGCAAAAATCTGTGTAGTTGAACAGCTGCTTGATGGGGACAGGGACAAGAGGTTTTTACAGCTCCTGAGAAGTAAGTGACACATAGCACAGCTAGTAAAAGCTTAAGTAGTAAATTATCAAGTGACCTGAGCTGCCATTTAGGCACTAAAACTAGTGACTGTTTTAGGTTTTTTTAAAGATCTGAAATGGAAAATTCGATCATCACATCCCAGAGCACTTGGGCTGGTTGCCCCTCTGATCATGGAGCTTTCTCCTGACCTGCTCCATGGAAGACCAGCTGAGTGCTGCTGGCAAAGTCTGTTTACAAACATTCTTGACAAGAAAGTCCTTTTTATCAATTTTTCCATTGAAGATTGAGTCTTCTCCCTCAGCAGCAGGGTTTCAGCTCAGGGCCAGGCACTTGCTGCAATGGGAATCTTCCAGGATATCCTCTCATGTTTCATTCCTGATGCACCCAAAGTTTTGAATTGAAAATTATATGATAGAAAGTGAAGTTGTCTTTGGGGCACACACTAGAAACCCCTCATTTTCAGCCTAGGCAATGCATGCCTGTGAAGGCAGCTCACCTGCAGGGAGCCCTGCTGGAAGGGGACAAGGTGACAGCTCACACTGCTGTGCTTAACACCCACAGCTCTGACACTGTTAACACACACCTGAAGCTTTTTATTGCTCTTATAAAATGGGAGTTTAGTTATCTCACTCTCATGCTATATTTAGACAGAAAATAGCCAAAAGTTTCAAGACTAAAAACAAAACCTTAAAAAAGAGGTGCTACAGTAAAAAGTCTTTGACTCTGGAGACCTCTTTTTCATTAGAATATGACCAATGTCTGACTATCCTTTCTATTCCTTTGTCTTTTGTACATGAGACATTCTGATTTCTCTTAGGCATTATTATTCTGGGTAACAATACAGAAATAATTTCATAAGAACTCTCACTTCTTGCAGCATCAGCTACAAGTTACAACATAAAACCACCAAACCCTTGAAGATTATGTGAGAGCTATAGTTTGATGAACCATTAAATCAGGTAACCATTATTTGGGCTATTTCAATTACAAAAAATGTTTTAGTGCTGTCTTTTTACTGCACTGCTTACTTTGCATGATCCTGTTTTTAATCAGCTCCCTTGGTAAGAACTATGGATAAATACCACCTTCACATGTGTGCACAAGTTCTGAACTTTGAACGAATGAGGTATTTTAATACATATTAATCTGTTTACTTACTTAGCCTGTGTCTGGTCACAGCCAATAAATCCACAAATCCAGGCACTGCCAATTGTATGGAAGGCATGTAAGCACACAGTACACAGAGAAAAACCTGGAAATTTGTCAGCTCATGGAAAGGTGGACCTTCATTTGTGAAATAGGATGGTGCATGTGCTGATGTGCCTTCAGAGGTGCACTGCTGTTTGCCATGTGCTGGCAGCTTGTGTGATATTGCACACATTGCAGAGCAGGATGCTGCTCTCATCTCAGGAATGTGATGCTGAATTCACTGCTTTGCTGGGTGTGACCCAAGAGCACAGCCTCAGTGAGTGCATCCAGGTCTCACATGAGATATCAAACCAGGTGTATTGGGGGGTTTGTGTGATTCCTCCCCCTCTTTTCCCTGAAAGAACCTGAAAGGGGCTGGGTAAGACTCATGTACTTTACATGTGTGCAGAATTGCTTTCTTTGATAGCACAGTTGTTAATTAGGTACAAAGATATTGTGCAGCCTCACTGGGGAGATGTGTGGTACTGCCTTGCTTTGGGTGTGTTTGTGATGACTTGGTGTTAATAACTGTGTGCCTCCTTTGGGGTCTCAGAGGTAACCCACCTCCTGGGATGTTGCACTTTTAGTTTGAACTGTATGGTAAAATCATCTGACTTCTTTGGAAAGAGAAAAAAATCTTTGCTGTATTTTATGACACCTTCTGAATGGGGTAAAAGGCTGAGAGGCAGAATCCAGGCAGAGTGTCTTCTTTTTACAATGGCTTTTTTGATATTAAGGCTCACTGGCACACAGATCTGGGACAGAGCCTTCTGGGGTAAAGCTGTGCCTTAATTTTACTCAAAATGTGCATTAGCTGGGGGCTTGGGCTCTGTGGCTCTCCCTCCCTCCCTGGGCTCTGCTTTCTGTGAGTGCTTCTGGAGCTCGCTCCGTGCAGTGTACCGGGGGTCCAGTAACACTTTAGTGAAGACAGATGTTAGTGCTGAGTGAGCAGAAGCTAACAGACTTGCAGAGCAACCTTGGCAGCTTGCCCCATTTTTCAGATTTCAATGTACCTACAAAAACTTAGAAAAAAAACCCAGAAGAAAGCCCTCTCTGAGTTTTGGCCTAGAGCAAACTCTGCTGTAAGTAGTTCATCAAGACACACTCTCTTTAGCTCCTTAAACACACAGCTAGATCAAAATAAAGTATGAAGAGCATAAAGTAACTCACAGACACCATTTATTAACACTGAGGCCTGCTGCAGGAAGAAAGTGACCTAGTAAATAGCCTCCCTGAGTAGTAAAATAGTTGCAGTAAGGAGTTACAAGAACTTTTGTGAGCTGTAATTCCCTAAGGAAAAAAAGAAGAGAGGTTTTTACAATCTTTCATCTCTGCTTGAAAGCAGAAATAAAAAGCCTTCCCCTAAACTACTAGGTGCTTGTGAGCAGCCTGCTAATAATGTCATCTTCTGTCTGGTCTTAAAGGGAAAGGAGAGATATGGAAAGAAAACAAACCCACAAACAGTGCTGGTCAGCTTTATGAGTGCTGCAACTTCAAAGACTGGAAGAAATGCTCCCCAGACTGGCTGTTCTGAGGATCAAGAGTTCAGGGGCTTTAAAGGACCTTTATCAGAGAAAATTCAGCATGAGAAACTAACAGTCCCTGATAGTACTGCAAATAGATGTCTTGCACTGGCAGTCCTGCAAAAAGGAAGGAAAAGCCAACAGTATAAGGCTACTTGTTTTTTGCTAGAATATGTTGTATTTTAACAAAGCATATTTTATACAGGCTGCAGCATTGTGCTATTTGTGAATACCATCCTCTTTTTACTGGCAACTAAACTGAGACAGAGGGGAAGTGCAGCCAAAGTTTTCATAAGCAATCTTAGATTTGGAGATCCTTCCATCTGGGTTGCTGAGTGTGAGATACACAGACATGTCAATCAAGGTGCTCCAAACCAGTGTGATGGAAAATTTGGAGGGTACTGCCCTGTCCTGACTGGATGCTGTATGTCTGCTATAGGAAAACAAATTTCATAACCCAAATGGTCTCCTCATTAAACATAGATTCAGTATTTTGCAGACAAGCAGGGCTGTGGCAGTTTAGTCCTTTTTCTTTCCTTTTTATTCTTGCAGAGTATACAGCATTAGTTTTATGTGGCACATACAGAACTTTTGACAGTGTAAAAATAGTGCAGATGTGTAAGTTCTGTAGACACTCTTGATATCTTTGTCCATACTGAGCAGGAAAACAAAAGCAGAAAATTCATCCTGAACTATGTATCTTATCCTTGCTTATCCTCTCTCTGCACCCCTCTTTTTTTTCTCCTATGGCAATTTCTGAACTGAATTTAGCTGCACAGTGTCTAAGAAAGTTTACAGCAAATGTTCTAGCAATCAGAAACGTGATCAACCTCAAAATAAAGAGAATGCATATCAAAAGAAAAGCTAAAATAATTTCTCCATTTGCCACACAAACAGTGAAATACACTAAAAAATTGCATCAGATGGTGTGCTAGATATCAGCACTGCGCCTGCAAATAATGAGTTAACCAGTAAATTGACTGAAATGAGTTTGCCTTTTTTTTTTTTTCACTTCTGCGGACAACTGAGTCTCTAACAAGAACCACGTCTGTAATAAAAGTTATGATGTCTCTAGCAGGAACTGGTAGTGCAAATCAAACATACCATTAGCTTGTCAGGCTCAGCCAAGTGAAATAACAAGCAGCTGGGTAATGCTGTATGCTGAAATGGAAAACTGTTGCCCCTTAAAAGAAGATTTCCTCAGAGAAAATTAAGTATGAGGGGCAGCGACAGACCTGGTTATTCATGAGCACGGTGTCACGGGGAGGTCAGTGGAAGGACCTTACTTAAACCATCATTCTGGTTCAGGAAATGCTGCCTGACTCCTGAAGTTAGCAGAGCAAACTCTCCTCAATACCTTGATGAGTAAATCAGGGTAGTGCAGAAGTGCCTGCACCAGGGCAAACAGAGAACAAAGATGCAACATGTGATTTCCCATCCGACTGTCTACACTTGGCCACAAAACCCAAGTGCTTTCAATTCTGAGGAGATGGAGGGGAGGATGGAGAGTGCATGGGTAAGGAGGGAAAGAGGATCTTTTTTGTTTCTAAGGGTGTGGAAGAATAAACCTGGCAAGTGAAATGTTTCCCCATGCAGGCAGGGAATTGGATGCAGACTGTGCTGGGCTAGATGAGTTTTTGTACTTTGGGCTTTTGGCTAAACTCAAGCTGTTTGTGTTGTCACATGCTCCTTTACAATCTTTTGGCTGATGAAGCCTGGGTGGCAGAGTGGAAAATTGTTTGGGAGGTTTGTGTAGCCCTGTGTGTGTTCTGCAGCCCCAAAGCCAGACATTGTTTATTGAGTCCTGCAAGGGATCCTGGTAATCGCAGCTGATTTGCAAAAGCATATCTGTTGTCCATGTGTATCAATTAGATTGCAGTAGTTGTGTACAAATCACAGACTTGATATTGATCCTGCAGCTTGCAGCCAGCAGAGCACAATTTTATGCTTGTCTGGAGGGAGGTTCTACTACTAAGCCACTGTACTCCATTTGAAAAATTTTTTGCTGCCCCTGCAAAGATGCACCCAAATTTCAAATGCAGGTATGTGTCTAGCAACTCCCTCACCTAAATTCCAGCCCACGAAATGTCCATAGACATCTCCTCACCACAGCCACCCACTCAGCCCACCAAGGTCCCCTGCCTCTTGCCTGGGTTGCAAAAGCACCATGCCCATTTTTTGGCCAGCAGTCCATACAACAGAAGGTTGGTTCCAATTCCCAGAAGCCAGCTCCTGGAAGAAGGAAATATAAAAGGAAGAAATATTTTTTCTTATGGCTCTGAGTGCTGATGATTACTATCCTTGATGCTGGAATAGGCCAGAGGCAGAATAAAAAATGAAGGAAACAGCATTTTGACCAAAAGGCTTTGTTTTCAGGGAGTAATTCAAAATTATTTTCATGTTCCTGTGGTAAATGTAGACAGTGCTATCACCAGGGACATATCTAACCCAAACTGAAGGGACTGTAAGAGCCTTTCCTGAGGAAGATCTGCCAGGCAATTTCTGGGTTCCCTGAGTTACTGCCAGGCATTAGAGCCTTTGGTCTCCTGGGGGCCAACACTGGCCTTGCAGACTCAGCCTGAACTGAAGCTGCCCAGGGCAATTTTCAAGCTCCAAGGTTTTCAGACTGAAATCTGTAGTATAAAATACCCAAGAAGATTTTACTCCAGTTCTAATAACTAGAACTGGCTAAAAAAAAATGCTACAAGTATGTTGCAAGAAAAAAATCTCCAAAAGCTTTTCTTAGCAATTCTTTCAATTTTTTCTTTGATTTAAAAATACAGTTGTGCTATTCTTTTTCATTGAGCAACAAAAGAGGACAACTTCTTCCCTTCATCCTTCCCTGCCTCGGGAAAAAGGGAAAAAAGGGAGGGAGGAAGAAAAGAGGGTTGGTGAGATGATAATGACTTGAAATGCTTTTTCTTGAAAAGTTAAAACGTTTTGGAAAGAAAATTTCCACATTTCTTGTTGCTTTTGAAAGACCCTTTTTAAGAAAAGTGCTTTAAGCTCCAAGTATTGGCTAACTTTATAAACAAAATTCTTTCTCTGTTTTATTAAGGGGAGTAAACAAGGGACAAGTGATGGCTGAAGCAACAATTTTCAAGATGGTTGACACACGAGAACTTTTATCTTTTCAACTATTAACTTTGATTGGTTTTCATCCCCCCCTGCCTCACTTCCTGCTTTCCTCTTTCTCAAAATTATTGCCTTTCAGTTTGTTTTAATGGTGTTTATGTAATGTCATAAATATTCTTGTTTAGAACTGTAATTATTCCCTACGATTAATTCTGTTCCCTCTGAAAGGTTGTGCAAGTTTTCACTGGAGGGTATGTCTTTTATGTTCATGTGTTTCTCCATGTAAAATGCAAGATGTCCATTACTGAAGCCATGCCTGGGAAGGCAGGGTTAATGCTTTTCCTTTTTCCCGTGGCAATGTTTGGAAGCATTTTGTGGAGTGTTTAGTGTCATTCCTATTCGGGCTGGGATTAAGGTAATTGACAGGGCGCTGGGCCAGGGGTCCTTTAGCTGTCCAACTTCAGCTGCATGGGGTGGAAGCATGCCATGGCCAAAGTCACTTCCTTTCTTTTATATCCCATTAGCCTGCCTGTGTTTTTGATTTCAGAGGAATTCCTGTAAATACATCGACTGTAGCTGCTAATTGTGGGTAAAACATCAAATATGTGGAGGCGGTGGGAGTTTTCCCAAGGTAAGGGCTGTGGGACTCAGCTGTCTGTGCTCTCTGAAATGTATTTGCAGTAGGAGGAGATAATGATCAGCATTTTTGTGACAACTGTTCTGTGTTAGGTGAGGACAAACAGTTGAAACCAGACCCTAAATAACAGGCTGTGTCCCATCCAGCCCTGCAGAAGTGACAGTGCACAGAGGCCAGAGGCAAGTACATGGTGCCCAGCACCTTTACCTTTGGTGTTGTGCCTTACATAATGAGTTACAAGAAGATGGATAGCAAGACTTTCATGCCCTGGAGCAAAGAAGAAGAAGCTTGGAGGAACTAAGCAAAAGCTGTGTTTTAAAGAATGTGTGGAATATATACTTTAAATACACAAGTTGTCATCCTCATTTTATTTCAGGCATATTTTTATATGTTAGAATTTTTCACCCAATGTCTTAGCAGCTTGAAAGCCTAATCTTCTGGGAAAATTTGGCTGTCATCCTCCTAGACAGTTTCACAAGCAATCATGTTAATGCTCAGATGAATTGACTGTGATTATTGAGCATAAAATGCAAGAAGTTATGTGCTATTGTGGCAACATGTAGAGTTTAATTTTTTGATCATTTTTAGAAGCCTTGTAAGTAGCTTCTAGCACTGCCTGGGAAAGGGTTTGTAGTGGGGATCAGCCTGGTGTGTAACACCCAGAGGAGGAAGAAACGGAAAGCACAGGGCCCTGCTCTGGGCATCTGCTCAGAGGAAATCTGCTGGATGCCTGAGTTGGTCAGGTGCATCTCTGGGGAGAGGGCAACCTGCTGCCTGCAGAACTGAACATCGGACACAGCTCGCACCAAGCCAGACCATGGTTTTGCCATGTTCATTCAGATATATCTGTAGCTAAAAAAGACAAGGAGAATGGAACATTTTTCTAGAAATTGCAGTTTAAATAAGACAGTCTATAAAAGCAGGCAGGAAACCGCTGGGAGACCTCAGTGGAAAATCCCAGAAGAGGCAGATGTCCCCACAGGTTCCCCTTCCAGGCCCCTGTCACAAAGTCAGGATCTCATTAGGTCATGTTTACTGAAGGTGCTTGTGTTCTGTCTTCTGATTCTGCCAGAGACAGGACGTGGGGAGGACAAAGCCTGTCCTGAGTGACCACCGATGGAGCCAGCCCTATTCATGGATTAGGGCTGCCATGGAAACTCCGTTTGCAGAGCTCACCACTGCAAACATGCTGTGAACGGCCAGGTCAGCACCCCAGATTAAAGGGGAGGGAAAGAGCGAGTTGAGCAACTGTTTGCTGAACTCATTTCAGTAGCTTTCCTGGAAGAGTCCAATATTCCAAAAATTGGACTGCAGAGTTTTTAGTTAAAAGCAGAAAGAGGATTCCCCTGGCTTGA
Source organism: Cichladusa arquata (assembly GCA_026413545.1). NCBI lineage: Eukaryota > Metazoa > Chordata > Aves > Passeriformes > Muscicapidae > Cichladusa > Cichladusa arquata. The sequence continues at coordinate 15,420,164 of JAOTQP010001286.1, read as the reverse complement.
GAAAAGAGATGTGCCTTCTGGATGTATTCAATGAAGAACAGCAGCAGAGCTGAGCAAAGTATTGATTTAACTTCAGAATAACCTTAAAAGATCTAAAAGAGGTTTAATGATCAGCTGCATCCTGAAAATGAATCCCAGAGGCCTTATCGTTTAATGTAATGATTTACACAAGTCAGCCACCAGACTAGGAGTTCTACCTGGCATTGTGACTTTGATCATTGTGAGGCAAAACTCACATCTAGGTTTTGACTGTGCAGATCTGTTGGTTAGCTAATCCTCGATGTGTTAAAGATAGGATTCAATGTTTCACCACTTGGAAAAGAAAACTTTTCTGTCAATATCAAACAATGAAGTTAGCAGCAAAATGTATTTAACAAGCAGCTGTGTTTTTCTTCTTTTTTTTTCCATGTTTTAATTTTCTAAATTTGTTTGTTTGTTTTTTCATATCTGAAATTATATATTTTTTCATTGGATGTCTCATATCTGGGGAATAACGTGATTTGAGAGACCCTCTGCATCCTACTCTTGTATAGTCTTCCTTACATAGAGCAAATGTCTGTGTCCCAGGAATTCAGAGAAACATGGGTGCTTTCTCCATAGCCTGGCAGTACTACCCCAAGGGCTGCCTGTATGCTTTGAAATGCTCAGCTGGAGGCTGGGCACCTGGGAGCTCTGCTCTGAAGCCCAGTGTAGATGCACAGAAAATACCTGAAGAGCCAGGATTGGGATTCATCATCTCAAACTTTAGACCTGGAGGGAGCAGAGATGGCTAATGTGCTTTTATTAATTTCTTGCTTAAACCATTGTTCTCAGATGCAGCTGTGAATAGCACACTCAGTCAGTTCAGAAGGAAAAGCTATTCCCTGAACATCCAGGACAGCTGCAGTGCTCTGGTAGTGAACCAACTTACTCAATACCAATGTCCTGAGTGCTCTTACTTGGTAGTGTTTTTCAGCCAATAAGGAACCCATTTTGGAGAACTTCTGTTTAAAACTTATGTCTATAACAGGGAAACACAGTATTAAACTCAAAATTGAACCCACAGATCTTATTCCAGACAGTAAAACATTTTCTCTCTTGGTGGAAGAGGCTGTGGTTTGACATTCTTAGTTCTTCCTAAATGCAAGTTAACCAGTTTTTATCAGAGTTATTCCTATTTTCTATGAGGCAGTTGCTTTATAGTGTGTTCAAGTATCTTGCCAAGGTTAACTGGTTGGTCATTCTGAAAGTTTCCCATTTCTGCATAGTATAGCATGTCAATATTTCTCTGGTGCTCTGGGATCTCATAAACCCTTGTGAGTTTCTAACGGTCCAGCAGTTGTTCTTAAGCTGAAAACTGATTTTCCCAAATCCTTCCTTGTGTTGGTCTAATTTGGTCTAATGTGGAGAAGTTTGAAAGTTTAAAACTCCACTGAATGAAAAACTGTAATAGGGAAGTTCTGGAAATGAAGCAGTCAATGGCAAAGGCTTCACAATTTTAATCAGAAGGGAGCCCTGCATTCATGGGCACAAAACAGAAGAGGAGTGGTTGTGTGAGGCTGGGCTTTAGCAGTAAACACAAGAAAACATCCAAAACTCATGCAATGCATTTTTTTTTTCTGTAGAAATGTGAAGTAAAAGAAGGGAAAGTGCAAAATTTGATCTCAGAATACTGGTGTTAGAACCATCTGTGAAAAGGAGATTTGTAGGTTCTGCATGGGCCCTCTCACCTCTGCAGAGCTGCCACAGGATCTTGCCTTTCAGGGGCACATGCAAACCTCAGCCACCCTTGTTACCTGATCCCAGAGAAAAGGGAGAAAAATGTTTGTTTTCTTTTGTTCATATCCAAAGGGATCTGAAAAAAATTTCTCTCTCAGCCTGTGGCCTCTTACGTAGAAGTTCATGTGCGTGTGCATCTGGCTCGCTCTAGCTGGGATGCCTCAAAGCTGCCTCTTCTGCTTATAGAAATGTAAAAGTTTCTTGCTGAGTACTCTGAAGAGGTCCCTTAGATCCTCATTTACATATGTTTTATATTTCCTGTGGTTTTGCTTTTGGTGGTTTATTCTTCCCTCTCACAACTTGCCACTATCCCCTTCTTTAACCTGCCTGACTGAAAGCTGATATTTTCTGATTAGTTGTTCCAAGTCCTCTTCAAGTCATCAGTCAGAAAAGTAGCTGTGCCCATTTGGTTAAAAGAAGATATTTAATACCAAATTTTGTCTTTCCTGTGTTTAAAAGTATTTTTTGCTCTGCCCTCAGCAAAGATGAAAAGATGACCCTACAGAGCAAAAGTCTCCATTAAATCAGCCATTGGAGAGGAGGAAGACTGGGTTTTTCAACTGAGTTTATTTTGTTTTGTGCTTAAATATATTTTGTTAACCCATGTTGGGAGAAAAAAGGGAGGGAGAAGTTGCTAAAAGAAAGGCAATTGTGTCCTCCCACTGGAGCCCAGCCTACAAGCTACCCTTTCTTAGGAGCTGATTTGATTTCCCCCGGATTTTGCTTCTGCAGGCAGGGTGTTTTATCTGCCTTTTAGCCTTTGACCCAGAGGTGTGACCTTTTCACTTTTATCTCTTTTGGACTAAGCCTGGGCCCCGTCAGAGTTCCTTGAGAGGCTAATGGTAAGTGCAGAGCAGGAAGGGTCATTTCTGACAGCGAAGAGGAGCGAGCGCTGCGGTGGGTGATGCTGAGGTGCCTCCAGGCTGCTCTCCAGGACAGGTACCTGTGCTCCTGCAGCCTGAGCAGCCATCTCTGACACCCAGCAGCAATGACAGCCCCAGAGCAGGCAACTGAAGGGCAATCCCCACTGAACCTACCTTTGCCTCCCCCCTAGCACTGCAGCAGCAATAAATAAAAGCATAATCACTTTCAGGAGCGATGCCTGCTCACTTCCCACTGTGTAAAGCAGCCAGATTTAGTCTAGGTATAAATCATTTATGGAAATAATATTCAGCTCTAACTATTAGCCTTAATCTCCTTTCTGTAGAGAAGTCATTTCTCTGTCCTTGAATGCAAGATGCATTGAGCTTTAAAAATAAACATTCATTTCTTGTGTTTTAAGGATCCACAAAAGCTAAGCTCTAGCATGCCTTAGAGCAGCAACAACATCGACAGCACCAACTCCCATTCTGCCTGAAGAGGGAAAAGCAGCAGAAGGAAGCTCTGTGTGTGTGTGACAGGCTGCCTGGGAGGGCTCCTACTGGGTACCTTTTGTAATGCTGCCTGAGTGATGTGATTGAGTTTCCCCTTGCAGGAGCTGCTCTGTGTTTCAGGGCTGCTGAGATGGGTCCTGCTCCTTCTGCTCAGGACTGGGGGAAGGCAGCAGAGCAGGAGCCATGGAGCTCAGCCTGCCTCAGGATGCTCCACCATGGGTCTGTGTGTGTGTGTTCCACACACTCACTCCTTCAGGCTGTGATATTCCCTGACCTCCATGGGGAACAGGGAAAGGAAGAGTCAAATAACAGCTACATGCTGCGAGAGTCTTCCTTCTGTTTTGGAAAAGAAAGTGCAGGAAGGAGTCAGAGAGCCAGGGAAAATGAGTGGGGTGATTTTTGTGATTTTTTTTTTTTTTTAATGCTGTTCCAGTTTGATTCCAGTGGGTGTGTGTTTGGAGCAGGGCTTGTTTTGAAAAAAGAGACACAGAAAATTCCTGTAAAAGAGAAGATCTTGAATCACAGGGAAATCTGTCCAGCACACATTATGACGAGTGGAGTCTGGAGATCCCCAGTGCAGGGAAGTGTGGGGAGGTGATGTATTCTGTTAGGGAAAGGCAGAGTTTTCAGATGCTTGTTTTTTATTTAAAAAATTCCCACATAAATTTTCTGTGGAAAGCAAGGATTTTCACAGAATTTACTCACAAAAAATAGAGCTGCTCTGTATAAAAATCTTTCCAGGTTTAAATGAAAACATTTCCATCTTGTCATCCTAGAGGTGATGACTCTAATGATCAGGTAGCCTCTGGAGGGGGGATGTGGATGAGCAGTGCCATCATTACAAACATGGCTGGATAGAGCTACAAACTGGGGCATAGCATGTGCTCAGTATCCTGAAAGAGACACAGGATAACAAAGTCTAAAGAGTCCTCCCCTCTCCAGCTCACTTGTGCCCAAAAACCACTCTGTGCACGTGCAGTAGCTCAAATAGACCAGAGCCCACCAGAGTAGAACCAGTCACTCGTTATTAACACAGCCCAACAAAACCAAGATGCTTTGCTACACACAGTGCTTCTGCTTTTTTCTTTTTCCTATGACACAAATGCTCCTAAGCACAAAGGTGACTTTTACACCCTAGTGCACACGGCTCATTTCTTCATTATATTTCCAGTGTGTGCACTTTGGTGGAGTTTACCCATTTGCAAGAGCTCTGCTCTCCCCCCAGCCCAGCCCAGCCCACTGTGTGCCAGAGGCTGGTGCTCATCCCAGATTCCAGCGTGTGTCACACCAGTGGCATGAATTATGACTGGTGTTTGGGCATTGCAGACAGAGTTTCAGATCTCCAGCTCATCACTTTGATTGTCATAGTGCTCCTATTTGCTTTGCTGGTTTTATTTTTATTAAAAATAAAAGTGTTAAGGCAAGAAGAAGAAGAAGAAAAGTTTACCCAGAAATGAGCTATGAATGTCCACCTCTCACTAGTACAGAAAACGCACTTTCCATTTATTTCTTAAAATAACTTTTTCAAGATTTTTTTACCCCATGGAAGATTAAAAAAAAGCTTATTGAAACTTGTGGACAGATGATTCATTTGGTTCACACTGATTGTCTTCTTCAGGCTAATGTCTGAACTTAGCTTTAAGAAAACACTGCATTTCTCATCATGAGTTTGCCTTGCATGAAAAGTAAATAGTCCTACAATAGTTAGGATTTGTTTTGGTAACTCATTGTAAATCAATGCAAAGAATAATATCAAACAACAAAAATTATATTTTCCCTTGGTGGTTGATAATGAAATTTTCAAATGTCTGATGATGATTTCATCAGCTCTTCCCTGGAAGGGAAAAAAGCTTCTCCCATGTAAGCTGCTTTTCAGGACTGGATCCAACTGCACTATTCAATCTCTCCTTCTAGGTCTTGTATCTTCCTCCCTTGGAAGTTTCAGCCACCACAAGATCACAGTAATTTTGGACAAAGTCTGTATTGTTACTTCATCAGAGTAGGACTCAAGGCTGAGTATCTATTGATGTATCTATCTATTCTCTAGCTGTATATGTGTATCTTTATGATGAAGTGATCCCCAAGACCACAAACCTACAATCCTTCCTTCTTCCCCACCAAGGAATTTATTAAAAGCAACTGACTCCTATAAACAAAAATCTCCCATGTCCCAGACAGAAGAGAAGGGTCCAGTTTGGCTCTGGAAAATCCTGGGTACAACTCCCAGCTTTAGCACATAACTTTTCTGCAAATTATTGTACTTCTTTACACCCTGCTCATAAAATGGAGATATAAAAATAGTCAGTCACAAAAATGGTGTCACGTCTTGCCTCAAAACTTGCCATGTCACCAAACTGTGATTTGTTTACCCTCTGAATTTGAGCCTGTGAGATGTGAGAATTTTTGCTATTTTCAATCTTCTTTTTTCTGAAACCACTTAGTTAAAAAGATCTTGGGCAAGAGGCTTTTGGCAAAATGGGATTGTATGGTGAAATTCCCAAAACTGGCTCATGGGACATCTTCTGGCTTTAGGCATGACATGTACCTGACAATGGTGTTAGCTGGGGTTTTTGGAGTCATTTTTATATGGAGCAAGCCAGAAAATAGACCTTGTTAGGGATGCATAAAAATGCTTGCTGGGATGTTGCACTTCATTTGGGCATAAACCTGCTACCTGTTGGCAAAAAGCTTTAGATGATTCCCACTGCCTCTTTGCCAATGGACTTTATTTATACCTGGGAACTGGGAATTTCTTAAAGCACAGAGACTCCTCAGATCCATACTTGTTCTGGCTTTGTCATCAAATGCATTTTTGCAATCCCCACTGCAGACACTTAATTGCAGGATGATTCAGGGTTCTCTAAGCAGCCAAATTTCCCTATACAGTCAAAGAGGAGCAGTCTCTGCAAGGGTGTTTCAAAGCACAGCTATTGGCTGCCCAGTGCTAAGACAGTATGACTGTCTCCTTACCAAATAATTCAGCCTCTCACAAGAAAATCATGATTCAGGCTGAAAAATTGCAGGACTTCTTAAAAACAGGAAGGGTAATTTTGTTTGCTTTTCTTAGAACACTGTCAGGGCTTCAGGCTGCTCCTCTCCAGCCATGATGGCAACACATTTCCAATGTGATAGAACTGTATGTGGGCTCTTGGTTCCTGACTTTGAGCCTCCTGCAGGAGGATACCCTGATATATTACAATAAAAAGGTTCAGAAAGCAGCTGATGGAGAGGGTTTCTTGCTTTCCTGCAGACTGTTTGTCTGGCAGCTTGGCATCCTCTAGTCAGGGCTGGCTAGGAAGGCCTGAGGCCACGGCATCAATGGGTGAGAACCTCTGGCTGGAGTCCCTCAGAGTGCAACGAGCAGGGACCATGGGCTTGGTCTCCCTGGGGATATGTTCCCAAATTTCACATTAAACAGGACTTTCTGCATGGATTGGAGGAGAAATTTATTCTTTTCCATTTTGAAAAGGATCCCACAGGCTGGATCCTGCACAGATAAGGTGATATCCAAGTGCCTGATGCACACAGAGAACAGGGTCAACTTTGGTCTTAGCTTATTGTAATCACAGATTTTCAGCTTCAGGGAGCACACCATGGCCTTGCTCTTCCCCAGGGCAGGTTTCTGTTCAGTTATGCCAACCACTGCTGGAGGATTAAAGGTAGATTTTCCAATCATGTCCTTGGAAATTTGGTGTCACAGCTTTGATAACGCTAGTTTACAATGTTGGCTCTTTCATGTTATGTTTTGTATATTGTCTTCCTTTGATGATGTTCAGTCTGGTGATTTGCACTTATGCACTGTATTTCTTGGAATATACAAGGATTTCAGGCAAACAAAGTGAAAAAAACCCCACCTGGTTCTGGAAGTAGTCATTCTGTTGCCAGAGCCTAAAATGTGACAAAAGCCACATGAAAATTTTCATTAGCCTTTGGAGGGACACAAAAAATTTGGTTTGAGCAATACAAAGTTTTGGTTTATAAGGACCTATCATTATTTCAGATTGCATAAGACAAAAGAGAAATTCTTCATGAGACTTTGAGGAAGTGATCATCTAGTCCCTCCCCATTCTATAAGCTCTCTGTCTTCATTTTTGGTGTGAGTAGATCTGTAACCTGGCTTCTTTAATTCTCATAAAACTCCATACATTATTTTTCATTCCATCAATGCCACTGATAAAACTAAAACCAGTCTGTTTCCTAGGATAGAGTGCAATAAATGCTTTATATAACATCCTCCCTATAACATAGCCTGAGGAAAACTTGAAATGAGAAGTGGAACAGACAGGAAAAATTTGGGATAACATAACATTCACACAGGCAGTGGGAGGAAGTTTTGCACATTATAGGAAGGCTAAATATAGGCTGAGTCAAGCCATGGTTGTAGAAGTAGGAAATGTGCAATGAAAAATAGTTATTTTTCTGCTAAGCAGAGAAATGGAGTTTGGGATCCAGGTTCAAACAGCTGAAAACTGAAGAAGCAAAAGAAGTAGTGAGAGAGCAGATCAGGGAAAAGACTCGAGCCAGAAGGATTGACAAAATGTCAGTGTCTGGGGATTCAGAAAATGAAGCAATCCTAAGAAATTTGAAAATTAAGAATGGCTTTGGCACTGCGGGGCAAACCACTGAACAAGAGCCAAATGTTCTGTTTCCAGCACTCAGACACACCAACCTCTCTGCTTTTTGAGATATAGAATGATAAGAGGGTGTCTGAACCTGTCTGCATCAGGCAACTCTCTGAACACATTAATGTGATGGAATCTCATCTGCTTCATTTTAGATGGAGAAAGCTTCGGAAGCTCAAGATCATAAAATTACAGGACTGCAGAATCATTTAAGCTGGAGAAGACATCCAAGATAATTGAGTCTAACCTTTGTTCATCACCATGCCAACTAGACCAGAGCATTAAGTGCCACATCCAGTTATTTTTTGAACACCTCCAGGGATGCTGACTCCATCACCTCCCTGGGCAGTCCATTCCAATGCTTAACAACCCTTCCCACAAGAAATTATTCCTGATGTCCATCTTGAACCTCCCCTGGCACAGCTTGAGCCATCCTCTTGTCCTGTTGCCAATTGCCGGGCAGAAGAGGACAACTCCCACCTGGCTACAGCCTCCTTCAGGCAGTTGTAGAGAGCAAAAAGGTCACCCCTGAACCACTTTTTTTTTGGAGGCTAAAATCCCAGCTCCCTCAGCTGTTTCTTACAGGACTTGTTCTCTAGACCCTTCACCAGCTCTGTTGCCTTTTCTGGACACACCCCAGAGCCTTTCTTGCAGTAAAGGGCCCAGAACTGGGCACTCGAAGTGCAGCCTCGTCATGCTGAGTACAGGTGGACAATCACTTCCCAAGTCCTGCTGGCCCCACTGTTTTTGATACAAGCCAAAACGCCACTGGACTTCTTGGCTACCTGGCCACACGCTGGGTCATGTTCAGCTGCTGTAAACCAGCTCCTTCAGTTCCTTTTCTGATGGGTCACTTTCCAACCACTCTGCCCCCAGCCTGTAGCTCTGCAGGGATTCTTGTGACCCAAGTGCAGGACTCAAGGCTTGGCCTTGCTGAACCTCACCCCCTTGGCCTTGGACCATTGATCCAGCCTGTCCAGGTGTGATGATGAGATGAACAAGCTGGCACTCACTGGATGCATGTGGCTGGACAGTCCTCATGTTAAACCCAGATCTTCTCTCACCATGGGAGCTTCTGAGAGTTGCCTTGAAGAGCACTGAGAAGTGCTCTCAGAAAAAAACCCAATGTTTTCTCAAACACAGTTTGTTTTATGCACTGAACACAAGGCTCAGCAGACAGGGCTGTCGACAATTTGCTCTAAGGCAAAAGAAAAGGTGGCTACGAAAAGCCACTGGGACCCTGCTTCTATTCTAAAGTGCAGACATCTTCCCATGCCTGGCCTTATGGAGAAAAAGGCAATCTGGGCATTTTACACCCCAGCAGACCCTCTACAGCAAACAGGCATTAGCCCATGAGGATTTAAATACAATTTTGATTCTGATCTGCCTCTAATTCCTTTTGGTCCTTACGACTAAACTTTTTTTCTAATTGTACATGTGTAATGCTGGTACTGTAGACCTGCTGTCTTTTGGAGAACTAAACATCAGCAGCACTCAGGATGTGTCCTGGTACCTGATAAAGTAGGAAAACATCCTGCTGCCTACTCTGTCCAGGATTTGTTTCTCTGTGAAAATTCTTTCCCTTAATCTTTGATTTATGATTGTCTGAGAAAATACTTTAATGAGCATTGAAACACTGAACAGGACTCTCCCTTGGGGGGAGATGCTGCCACCCTGATGCTGCAGTCTGTCTTCTGTGCCCTTCTCACAGCCTGACTGCTTGATGTCAGGAAACCCTGGATGAAAGGGGGAGTCTAGTTCTCAGGAGAAGAACAAAACCTGGCTCATGAAGTGCTCTCAGTCTCACAGTAAAGTTAATTTATATTTTCTTTTTGTCTCAGCTCTTGAGAGTATTCAAGTGACCTCTGCCTCTAAACATTGGACATTACCATTTTCATTCTTACATCCCCATGTCAAAGACACAATTGAGCTTTCAAGGGAAATCTGAGAAACAGAAGCAAAAGAGATAACAGAGGCTTCTGAAGCGGTGGTGGTGACAGCCCAACTGGCTTCAGTGCATTTCAGTCCTCCCTATTGAGAATTTTTCTCACCTTCACAAAAAGGAGCAGTATCTATTACAGCCACATGTGTCGATTCCACAGATGCACCCTGTTGATTAGGTGAACTTTGTGTACCTGATCTGGTGGTGCTCAGAAGCCCAGACACAGACAAGATGTTCTTATTATTCCAGCCTCCCCAGCTCTGTGTTGCTACTGTAACTCAACCCCCAAAGATTTAGTGCTGAGGACCCTGTGTGCGTTTACCAGGGGCTATAATGCTGGTCATTGTCAGCTTCTCTGTGCTGGCAGTGGGGCTGCCTGCAGAGGCAAGCTTTGTGTGCTGCCTGGGCCCACCTCAAAACAAAATTACAGTGGGGATGGAGAGTATGGTAAACATTTTAAAGGATGTTGAAGTTTTGAAAGGCTGAGGATAATTGTGCTTTCTAGCTGAAGGTACAGCTGCTTCTGCTGCAAAACATTGAAGCAGGATAAATTCAGTTATCAGGCTTTCATACTACCTGAATCATATTACATCAATATATTTGGAAACAATCTGAAGAAATGGGCTGACACTGAGATGACAACGTTCACTGATGGGATCATCTTAAGAAAGCAAATTGGACCAGTGAGGCACAGAGGAATCTCACAGTCCCGAGTGACTGTGTGACAAAGTGATAAGTTGAACCCTGTCACCCCGACAAGGTTACATGCACAGGAGACTGGGCTGTGCAAATAACTGTGTGAATCCCTAGGGATGTGCAGCCAGCAGAAAATGAGGCTTTTTAGACCATGCCTGGAACACTGAATCCAGTTTGGGGCTCCCAGTATGGGAAAGACTTGATAAATGTGGGTGCAGTGGAGGCCACCCGGATGGTGGCAGCTGAAGTGCTTGTCCTTCAAAGACAGGCTGGAAGTCAGGGTCTGTCTAGCCTGGGGAAGATATGGCATTGGAAGCCTTCCAGCATATCCTGGCTGTGAGCAGGCTGTTTGGTTTGATGACCTCCAAAAATCCAGCCTGAGCTATCCTGCTATTCTATGATTCTTAGGAAAGTTAGCTGCAGTTATTAGTTTTGTTTAAACATCAGCTTTATACATGGGAGCAATCACAATAAGTAAACAGAACATTAGAAGACAATAGGAAGGGAGCAGAGAAAAATCAGCTATTTTCAACACAAATAAGAGGTTTTCCTGGATCATGAACATCATGTGCAAACCTGTTCTCCTGCTGAACAAAAAGGATAGAACTGGAAAATGTGGGTGGAAATGAAAGAAGGGTAATTAAAAACTTGAAAATAAGAGAAATTCATCTAGAACTATTCTTTCTGGAAAAAAGATAACAGGGGATTTATAATATAACAAATAAAGTCATGATTAGCATGAGAACATGCAAGAAACCAAGTGGCAAGCTCAAAACAGTCAAAGTGAACTGTATCTGTGTTGTAGATAGGGTGTCTCAAGAAAGCAGCCAGCTTGTTACTGGGTGGGAGAAAAGGCTGGATTCTATGGACACGATGTCAAGATTTCCATGAAAGTTTTTCAAAAAATGAAGAAAAAATGAACAAAGAAAATATAGAAAATCTAAATAATACATTAGAGAAATACTGCTAGTCAAATTAATTTAGAAAATGCAGATATTTACCAGTTTACAAGTTTATTAAAGAATGGCTTCAACTTCACTTACTGCCAGTCAGTACAGCTTCCTGGGAAGAACAGGTTAAAAATCTGCTATATGAAAATCAGAGCCTTTGCTACAGAGCTCAGGACTAATGTATTAGTGTATATAGCCTACATTCATTCATGTGTTTATAGGGATGTACCTTCCAAAAGGTGTTTTTCATTTACCTGGCTGTGCATGTGTGGGGCAGACAGGGCAGGTGGCAAGTGGGGTGTGTTGGCTTGTGGCCCCTGCTGCAGCCCTTGGGGCAGCCTCCTTTGCTGCTCCCTACTCAGTGGAACTCCACGTCATGGCTGCCTGCTGGAGTTCACCTGCCATGGCTGGAAGAGCCAGTGGTGCACGTGGAGATGGCTGCATCAACACCTCTGCCCACAGCACGAGCAAAGACATTCCCAGTCCCAGCAAATGTAAGCCTAACTCCTTGGATTGCTCCTGTTTTCCTGCACTTGATTCAATTGCTCAGAGTTTTATTCTTTTGTCTCCTCCAAATGAATTTTCAAGTCTGGTGGAAATTCTGCTTTTTTTTTTTTCCTGAAGTTTTCCACTTTATGTAATTTTAAAAATCTTCCATGTGAGTTTACTGGCAAATTTTGTCTCTGCATTTTGGAGTAAGACCCAAAACTGAAATTTAAGTAATATATTTTTTCACTCCCTGAAATCCTGGTCAGTTTTTCATGCACTTCACCCAGTGTACAGTTCACATAATGAGTGCATTTTGATGAAAGTCTTATTAAAATCTCTGATGGTAACAGACATAGGAGCAATCATAAAATAAATAAAACTGATCCACAAGAATTTTGTGAAAATCTTTGGTTTCTGATCTAGTTAATTGCTCTTGTATGCCCAATACTCCCAGTTTCATCCAGGACTAGGTTTAAATGTGCTTGTAAAGTGAGAATATTTTATTACTTACACGTTCCCATTTCTACAGACTGGACTGAATTCAGACTCCTTTGGTGCTATGCCCCAAAGAAATGAAAAAAAACAAAACAAAACAAAAATAATTCAAACATCTCAGTTTGAAGGTAGATTCTGCTTATTAACTCAGCACTGGGAAACTTGCATTAAAGAAAAAAATTGCCATTATAACCTTTTAATTTTATTCCACATCTTAAACTTTCTCTTCCAGCTTTGAATAGGTTCAGACTCAGATAGAGCTGATCTTCTCATTATTGATGGAAACTTTGAAGCTTTATCCCCTGACAGAGAGCTGAAGGTAGAGAGTCTGTAAAATTTTCCACATAGCACAGGGATATAGAGAGTGAAGAATTCAGAGAGGAGATGCAGGGCCTTTCTTATGAACTTGAAATCCTGGCAAGCAGCTCCTTAGAGTTGTAACTGAAAATCAATCTGATATATAATTAAATTCTAGTCATCACATATGCAGCAGGCAGTCTGTGCAGCTCTTAGGGCCATCGATCCGGAGCGCTCTGCCCCATCAGCAGCTGCCCCCGGCTGCAGCACCACTCCAGCCCACCTTCCAACACTCCCAATCATTTAAGTGCCTTGCACTGCCAGCCCGGGCTAGTCCCACAGTCTCCTTGCTGCCATGAGTCTTTCCAATAAATGAGCTTTGAGCAGGCTCCAGAGAGAAAAGGAAAGCAGGCTGATCAATTCTTTCCAATATTAGGTTTTCATTTTAGCTTCTGCCCCTCAATGGCTGCTTGGGTTGGATTGTGTTCATCAAGGTCTGTCAACATAAATTGACAGCCCTAGTTTAAGGGCATAGCTCCAGCTTATTTACTAAGTCAGAGAGAGAGACAACTAGCATTGATTGTTTCTTTTAAGAAGAGGAACTAGAATGCCTTTTTTTCAAATTATTTAGTGTTTTTAAAGCCAAGCTATGCAATTTATACATGGCTCTTGCTGATCTCCCTTTATTCCTGACAAAGAGAAAAATTATCTTGTCTGCTGCTCTAGACACTTCTTTTATTAGCATTAATATTAACTGACTTGTATTCCTCTTCAGTGCTACATTATTAATTTGCAATGTGCTCATCACTGTTTGCTTTGAGCAAGCTCACACACTGTCAACACAGAAACCCTTCCCAACATAAGAGTAAAATAACATCAGTAAATATCACTCTTATACAGAACAGGAACAAACTATCTAAATGGAAAACTAACCATGTCTGGTAAAACTAATGGGATTCTTCAAAAATGTCAGTGAATAGCTGGGCAGGGGAACTGATTGACATTATTTACTTGACTTGCCAGAAGAGCCAGTGATAACTCCCCTAAAAAGCCCCTAAGAAGGTAGGCATGTGGCAGGGGGGAAGAAATAGCCCAAATCAAACAGCAGTAAGAGCAGGGCTGAGAGCAAACCTGTGAGTCCTGCCTGGCAGATGGAGGTTGCAGGCACTTGCCTGTTAAGACACCTCCCAGTCCTAATTACAGGGCTGGTTTTCATGCTTATAATTTTAACTGTTCCTGCAGAAATTTTCCATGCTGGTGCCTGCCCCAAGCTGGTTTGTTGTTTCTAAAAGAATTGTCCCTTCAAAAGCAATCCAGTTCCCTTAGCAAGGAAAAAAAGTATTTCTTTGCTTCTTGAACAAGCAAACAAACCCCAGTCACTCTTTGTCTGAGACTCCAGTGCCCCCGTGCTGTGTCTGGATTGTGTGGGAGGAGCAGCAGTGCTGCAGGGGAACCTGGCCCTCCCAGACCTCTGCATCCTCCTCTGTCTGCGCCCTGCCTGTCTCCTCCCTGCTCACACTGCCCCACCATGCAGCATCCCAGCACGGAGATCCCCTCTGAGAGCAGGAACGGGATTCAGGGCAGTGTGGCTGCTCCTGAGACAGCCATGAGGGCATTGAGGGACAAATTTGTCCTGGTGTTGAGCATGACTCTGAAAGCAGGACAGGCTGTGGGGTCCAGACAGGCAGCTGAGTGTGGAGAGAAGAAAAGACCTTGCATGTATCCCTGGAGACAATGAAAGGATTTGGGAAAGGACAGCAATGATATACAGAAATTATTTTATTTGGGTGTTCTTCTGCTGTGGGTCGAGCTGCTAAAATGTGTCCTTGGACAGCAGCCAAGCTGGACTTTTGCAGGACATTGCTCTCATGTGAGTTGTTGTGTTAATCCTCTGCTCTAGGAAGAGAGGCATGAGCTTCTCTCAACTCTTGCATTTTTGCTGTTCCTGTAATCATTTACCCTCCCTGATTTCTTTTCCTGAGTTTCCCTGCTCATCTTACAGGTAGCTCTGTGGGTTTTTTTAAGGATGGGTTAAACCCTGCCTTTAAAGGGACTGGTTAGGGACAGGTTAAGCTGAGTAGGTAAGAGGGAAAATGTCAGAAAAACAGAGATGGGGAAGGGAGATCCGTTTGGGAGATGCTGTGACTGCAAATCAGGCAGACTGATGCTGTGATGGGGACCTGAGAAGCAGAGCTGTGGTCAGCAGCTTCTCAAGGAGACAGCTGGAGAAAAAGCAGCCTGGAGCAGAAAGGGTCAAGCCCTGGCTCAAGAAACCAGAGATTCTCAGTTTCATCATTTGTCTGACAACCTCATGCAAAGCACTGCATGCTCAATGCCTTTCCTCTGCTCTGTTAGGGCTGATGCCTTGCTACTGATGCTTTCATTTCTCAGTCTGCTGGAGTCCATGTACCACACACAGCTGTCACTGGGGACTGCACCAGTGTCACCAGATTGCAGCACAACTGCTCTATTTATTGCTTTTCCCAGAAGGTCCCTGCTGAAAAAATCAGTGTTAAGAAATACAGTGTAAAATTGTTACCTGCACTACTAAATTAAATGTTTCTAATGCATAATTACGATTTTTGCAATGATTTTTGGGACACTGAATAGTTCACCGGTTTGTGCTGAAGTCAATGAACGGTTTCTGCAAGAAAAAAGCTAAAAGGAAAGCTGGCACTATTTCCTTTTGCTAGTTAAATACGAACTTGAAGCACTACATTTGCCTATACTTTCCTACTTAAATGAAAAGAATAAGCATGCACAGGAACTTTTGATTAAATTGAACAAAATTACCTTCTGAGGAGGGATAGCCCTATTTTCCAGATGATCAGCTAAGCCTCAGAGTCCAGGGAGAGACTACCTGCTGAATTTGGAGCACTTGTCTGAGATGCCAGGACCTTAATCTTTAGGTGTTTGACACCAGAGTGTATTCCATATGTGCAAAACACAGTTTACATTGACTTTGTTCATGACTGAGATCTTGGGAACTTCAGCATATCAGATCCTCGATTGCATCAGGCAGCCTGGAAGAAGGACAACCCCAATTTCCTCTTCAGTGTGTGTGACAGCTCTGAGAGCCTCAGGCTTTCTCTGATCACTATCCCTGCACTGGGGCATCAGCCCTTAAAAAAAATCATAGTCATATTTCTAAACAAACCCAAGGATCCTGAGGCTGAATCCCATGTAGTGGATTTTGCTGCAGTGAGGATCCCCATGGGCAGTTGAAATGCCTATCCTTTTCCTCCTCATTAAGACCATTAATAGCACTTGGGTTTGTGTAGGCTGCCTGCAAGGAAATGTGCAGAGAAGTAGGATTTTTATCTTGACCCTTCCCAGAAAATTCAAGTCCTCAGTTGCAAGTTAGAAATGAACCCAGGGGCTATGGAAATACCAAACAGAAAGGGCTGTAAAACTGTTTTCCTTTAAAAGGAATAGAAGACTGTAAGCAAACCTCTTGAGCATCCTGTACAGCTTTCTTATGTGCTCACTAGAAACAGGTCTTTCCCTTGTTATATTCTCAAATGAGATTTTGTGTAACTTCTTTGAGTTGGCTGCAGCTGCTGTTTAACATGCTTGGGTAGGACTCATGCAGGGGCACGTGACTTTTTGACCTCTAATATGAACATAGAATCACAGAATTATTTGGGTTGGATGGGGCCTTTAAAGGTTATTTAGTGCAGCTCCTCAGTATTTTGAGTAGAGTCTTTTGGATTAAGTGATACCCACAGATAGGATTAGACTGGAAACTCCCCACTGGAAAGAGCCAACCCTTGGTCCTGTGCTTGCTGTGCCCCATTTCAGTACAAGGCCCACTCTTCCATGTTTGTAGTCATGTCCATAGCCCTGTGGTTCTCCCATTCTGCAGTCCAGGAAAACACTGCACCAGCAGCTCCTTGGAGTGCACTTCACTGGCACCAGTCTCTGGCCAGGTATCTTTTCCCCCTTTTGATGGCTTTTTCCATTGCTAGCTTTTTCTTTTTCTACAGAGTATCATTTTCTCATGACAGAAACCAGACCTTTTTGAAATTTGCTATCAAGTCTTGGCTCTTCTTAAAAAGCTTAAGCAATAAAATCATGGAACATGGTGCTTTTCCTTTTCTAGTGAATGGGCACAGAATATAAATTACCTCTCTCTCAAATTCCTCTGCCTGGCTCAGTCAGTTTTGGTTCTGAACTCTAAACCTCTGGACTTGAATAGGGATTTATATGGGAGTTGTTCCAGGTTTAAGTGTAGCTGCTTGTGCCCTCCCCCAACACAATTTCTGTTTGCTTCAACTTCACTTGAGTCATTTGTTTGCCAGTCACTTTCTCTCTCCACTCCTGGAAAGCCATTAGAATTGATTTCTGTAAGTATTTTAAATACTTTTGCTAGTCCCTGTAGGTCTGTCTCAGAGTCTGCATAGATTGCTGTCAGTTGGGATGGTACTGGGAGATGCTGCATTCATACCAAGGGAGAAATCTCTCTTCCCACATCCTTCTGTTTCACATTTCTTCTCTGGGCTTCTAAGCAGAAAATTTTCCCAATCCTTCGAAATAAATGGTCAGTGGAAATAAATATGAAATCTAGGCTCCATGGAAATCAATAGCAAAAAGCCTGCTTGACTTCAAAGGGCTGACCCAGAAGGTTAATGGCACTAATTTAATGCTGCACACAGGATAAAATCCACTTGTGAACCATGTACTGTACCTGAGGAGCCCAGGGTAATAAAGTGACATTGTTACTCGCTGGTTTAGTTGAAATAGAACCTCATTTTTCTCATGGCTTGGAAAATTGTGGACGTTGTCATCCTTTTCCTATAAGTAAGCTAATCCTTTTATTGATATAGTGCACACCAAGCACCACAGTGATTTGTGATGTGGGAAGGTCTTTTGTTGCAATTTCAGCATGGCCCTGAAAGCAGCTTTAACGACAGAAATGGAAAAACCAGTTACACACGCCAAATCATTATTCTGAGAGTTTCTCCAAATGGTATGAAGGAGTATAAGCCCTACAATGCAAAGAGATTGTGTAAAATCTGTAGGCAGCATGTGAATCACATTGTCATGCTTCTTTATGGCACACATGGCACCACACACTTTATTTAAGCCAGCGCCCTGCAGATCAAATCCATTTGGAAGAAAGGTGATCGGTTCTGTGGAGCTGCTGGACAGGAAAAAAATTGGCGTGTGAGACATGCCTGCAGTTGTCTGTGCAAATGTCAGGGCAAAACAGGAGTATTAGAAACACTTCAGAATCTGGATGTGAGGTTTTAGCTTTTGTCCTAACTGGACTTGGAAAGGTATTTCTGTAGTTTCAAGTTAACCAGTTCAAAGCCTTATTGCTTTGGGCCACATTTGCACAATGGAATTAAAAACACATATTTGAGGAAAATTGAAATCAAGCAGTTAATTACTAAGTTCAGGATTTTTTTCTTCCAAAAGAGGACAAAAAGATAGTAAGAAATAAGATCTGGGTGGTACAGCTATTCATTGAAACATTTTTGACATTCAGTCAAATGTCTTAAGTAATCTAACAAACTGGTGGGATTTGAAATTGCTTTTGTTCTTGTTAAGGCATTGTTCATCCCTGCCTGCATAGTCCTGCCTGCCCTACTTCTCTCTCCATAACAGCCCTGGTTTGTGCCTGGTAAAGAAGTGCAGGAGAAGCCATGGAAAGGCCCTTACAGCTTTCCTGCTGAAACATGCCTGCACCCCACCCAGACAGAAGCATGCCTCAGCCAACTCACTAGCCAAGTTAGAGTAGGCAGGTGGTAATGTCCGTCTTTAGGTGCATTTCACTGGTTTTCCAGCCTGAAAAGTGAAATCATTGCTGTAATGCTATTTACTGCCTTGCATTAGCAGCCCAAAGGCACCAGCATCTCGGTATGGCCGTTCTGGGAAATCCATCTCACAGCTGCCCTGAGTTTATTGTCACTCTGTTACTCGCCCAGACTACTGGGATATTAGGCTGGGCTTTGTAATAACTCCATCCTTGAGCCATGGTTATGGGCTTTGTCAGCAATTACATTCTGTCCTTGGTGAGCAGTCACACCATGTGCACAGAGGTTTCAACAGACTCTCCTGCCCTGCACAGGATGTTTCTTTGAAGGCTGCTTCCCATCACAGCTCCTGCTGCACCAGGCTGGGGATGGGAGGGCATCTCCCTTACTACCTTACTACTTACTCCCTTACTCACTTACTACTGCCTTTCCTGCCACTAATGAGGGGACCATGTGAAGGTCTCCAAAATCAGAATGGATTGTACTGACCTTGGAAACTGCAGATTTTTCAAGTTAAAGTTTTGAATTAATTTTTTCTGCCACTACAGCATGTAAAAATCTCGAAGTATTTTATCAAAAAGTCACACTTGACAGTGCTCTGTACATAATTTTTGTCCATATGCACATTTCACTCTAAAATCACCCTGTTTTAAAAAACTTTCTGCAGGAAAGGCAATAGCAGAATAAAATATTTAGTATGTGTGCTATGGTAATGAATACTTTGTGTAGTCAATTATAGCCTAACACAATTCTGATAATTTATATGATTTTCATACAGTGCTGTGGGTGCCTATCTGGCAAGAGACTCATTATAACATGGTGTGTAGTAATTATGCAAGTTATATTGCAAAATGGATAAAAAAAAATAAGTTCTGGCAAAATATATTTCTTAACTTCCTAAACTTTATGTTTATAAGTATTTGTTATGTATTCCAAAATTATTATGAATTTGAGCTTCACAGCATCATGGAAACATTTTGAAAAACTTGTTGGATCATGTCTCAGCTGTAATTTTTACAATAGGATAGTGGATAAATCCAAATTGTTATTTAACATCTTTTTCCCTTTTAAATACAAAAGGACTGTCTTCTTAAAACTGATCTGATTGTCTGGACACAGAGAATAAAGTCTTAGTTTATGTGACTACTTCATTTATATGTACATGTGTTCACCTGAGTTTTTATGAAGGACAGCATGACATCTCTATATTTTTCTACATCCCAAAGTACAAACAGAATAGTTTTTCCTGTTCTGAGCATACTTTCCTCAACCAGCTTTGGACTCTGAGAGCAGAGAAATTCACACCAACAGCTTTGTGTGGCCAGGAAATGTTGGACTGTTGTTGTTGCAAGCTAGCAAACAATGTAATAATATGTATTACCTGAAATATCATTAAAAGTCTCATTTTTTAAAGAACTGTGTGGGAGTGTAGAAGTGATCTTGCCTTCCACACGTGGCACTTTGACCTGCCCAGTCCTCAGCATTTGCTCTGTGTGCAATCCCTAAAGAGCAGCTTTGCAGGGATAGTAGTTGTGTGACCATATTTTCCCTGTTCATGTTGCTTCCCTGTCTTTAGTCCTATGAGAAATCCTTTAAAACCTTTAAACTAGAGGTTGAGTGGGAAAACTCTGCAATTCAGCTGCACATGCACACAAGTGCTGCCACTAGTATTTTTTGGTGAGTGCTGCTGTCTGCTCTTCCACTTAAAACCAACCCAAACATTTAATCTGTGATCACAGAACGTACCTGATGCAACCACAGCAATGGCTGTGATGTGTGGAAACTATTTAAAGTATTTAAGCATAATTTCATGACATTTAGCAACTGGAAACAACAAAAACCTCGTGTGATCTGTGTATACTTTCCAGAACATGTCCCCAGCTGGCAAAATGCCATTTCACTGCTTGCCTTGCCCCACTCCCCAGCTCTTATCCCTTCCACTGTTCAGCGACCAACAGGCAAGGATTTACAGTTTTCAAGAGTTTCTGCCTCTATGAAGACCAGGCAGATTACAAAAGGAAGACACAGAGATTAACATAATTTTCTCTACCTTTCTGAAGCTACTCATAATGGGTTTTTTGGTGTTTTTAAATTGCTGAGTTTCATCAACAACAAATAATAAGGGATGTCTTGTTTCCATTAGGGTTAATATCACAATTTTGCCTGATTAGTCTCAGTACATAACTCAGTGGAAACAATGCATCTTTTGTAATAAAGCTTCTACCAGAAACCTTGGATGTTTTACAAGAAGGAAACATTGGCTAAGACTGCAACATAAAAATGTGGTCTATGCTTCCCATATAGATGTATAGTATTAATACATGCTTCCATGCCAAAACTTGCTGGTATACCACATCCAGAATGGGATGGATGAGGGAAATTAATTTTTCTGCTGCCTTTCCATGCATTTTTTTTCCGAGTGAGTGATGTAGTACAATATACTCATGTAATAATATGCTTAAAATCTCTTATATTCAAATGGAGCAAAACACTCTAAAGTAGTCACTGCCTCCAGAACTATGCCCTTACGGTTTCAATTAAAAGGAAATTATTTGCTTTGTGAAACTTTGCCTGGCTCTTTAATTCTTCCTCATTGTCTGAATACAGCTCTAAAAAGCTTCTGTACTTGAAGTCACTAATCAGATTTCAGCTGGCAACAGTTGTATGTCATGTCATATCATGTCACACAGATATTGGGTAGTCAGTCCAGTCTACAATAATGAAAGTTTCATATAATTTTGTTTCTGGCCTTTCTAATACACAGTTTAGGCACTCTGCTGCCCAAGAGTATTTCCAGATTATTTTTTCTGGTACTTTCTGATGAAGTGGCAATTTAGTTTTTCAAATCATAGCATTGATTACATCAGTTTTGTGCCATACATGGGCTATTGATTCTTACCTCAAGAAATGAATATAAAAGCAAGCAGCAATGGCCAACTAGTCATTAATTGCAAACTTTCCTGTACTCCTTAAATGTCTGGAATAGTAAGTTCTTTCAAAACAGACTGTGAAAGGAAACTCCATCCAGCCCAGAATGCAGCGTGCACATACATCCCCGTGCCCACATCCCTGGTGTGTGGCAGTGGTTTGTGTGGTCGTGTCCACATGGAGCAGACTCAATTTGCTTCAGATGGTGGCCCCAGAGGCTCCACCTTCTGTTCTCTCACTGGCTTTCTTCTCAAGAGCTCAGTCTACCATTCCCTCATCTTCTGTTGTTTTTCTGTGCATTGGTAGCAGCTGTGGTGATCCAGGGCACTGCATCAGCAGCTTGTGGGAACTGTGTATTTCCTGCATCACCTCCAAAAGCTGCAAGGCACCACCCTTCTGGAGCTGCAGCTTCATGCTGAAGTGAGCACTTGTCTCTTCCATGGCTCAGAGTGAGTTATTGCCTCTGCTTTCAGGAGGGGCTCACGCCACACAGAGTTCAGCAGCCTCCTCCTGCCTTACACCGTGTTCCTACTGGGTGTGGAAATGCCTTCTTGACTTTTTCACATGGCAGTGCTTTCTGCAGCTCCACATAAAGAAATGAATTGCTGCTTCTTTAGGTATGGCAATGTGCAGCTGTGAGTGTCAGCTAAGCCGCTGAGTCGAAGAGGGATGGTTTTGTTCTAAGTGCCAGGCAGGGACAGATGTGTATCTTGTCAACTTCTCACTTTACCTTGTGATATTTCATTGCTAATTGGTATTGTGACAATGAGGGAACTGCTTCCAAAGGAGTCTATTACTTAGTCCAAAATGGCTAATAAAAATGTCCTATGAATTGAAATGTAGTTCAGTTTGAAAGGAAATTATATCTCCCTGGAGACTAGTAAATGGTTTGGGAAAAGTGTTCCACTGTTCTCGTCTTTGTTGCAACAATCTATGCTGGAAAATATCTTTTTATTACAGCTGGTTGACTTTAAAGACATACTGGTTCAAATATATTGATGGGCGAATAAACAAAGAACAAGTTCTTGTGAATGCTGCAAAATTAAAATCAATGAACTGTAGGTGCTCAAGACAAACAAATCTTCACCTAGTCAACATTTCCTTCGGCATTTTGCTGGCTGATTTTACAGCCATCAGCAAATAAACAACTTTCTTTTCTTTTCTCTTTTCTTTTCTCCTTTTCTTTTCTTTTCTTTTCTTTTCTTTTCTTTTCTTTTCTTTTCTTTTCTTTTCTTTTCTTTTCTTTTCTTTTCT
>JAOTQP010001286.1:15351510-15397501 GCA_026413545.1 Cichladusa arquata | reverse complement strand
TTTCTTTTCTTTTCTTTTCTTTTCTTTTCTTTTCTTTTCTTTTCTTTTCTTTTCTTTTCTTTTCTTTTCTTTTTTTTTTCAGGCTACTTGTTATTGCTTTGTGTTGTTGTCACCCATAATATTTTGCTGGCTTCTGTTATATTTCTTTTTATTCCACTGTCATATTTTGTCATATCAGTCTCAGAAATCTTTCCAAGAGCAGTCAGACCATCAAGAACATCTGGTTTATCTCTGTATTTTCCCTATGTTTGGTGTCTTCAGCATGATAGTTTATGAGTGATTTTCCACCTTCATTAGTCAGACCACTTTATGAAGATGGTAAACAACTTTATCTCCACTTACCAGCTGGAAACAGTGATGCATAGAGAGAATGAGTGCCTTCCCGAGGCAACTCAGGAACAGTGAGTTCAATAGTGAGTCACTGCTGAGGTACCCAAATGGTCTCTGGTCTCCTAATGCCCAGCCCAAGTCTGATGTGCCATGGCATGGCCCTGCATCCCTGGGAGAACTGCAGCCAGAGACTGCTGCAGCACTGCTGTGTTCCTTTGGCTCTGCTGGACACGGGTGTTATGGATGGGGAAAAGTGCTTACTGTCAGACTTCCAAAAATAATAATAATAAAAATAAGAAGTGCTTGTTAAAAATTTATATATAAATATTTACTAAATATTATCAACAAAACTTTTGATGTGAGAACTAAAGGCAGTTCAGCTGCAGCTCAGCAGAGAATCTCCAGCTGCCACCAGCTGCATCTGCCTTGCCAAGACTTGGGGCACTGGACCAGCTCAGCTACTTCTAAGTTATATGGATGCCACATCTGAAAATGAGCAAGACTGACGTCCAAAATCCCAGGACATATCAAGTCAAACAATATTCACAATGGGTGAGTTGTGGTGTGTTCTGAGAGATACAGACTGTGCGTAGACCAAATCCTTTATTCCTAATTATAAGGCAATACCCAAAAAGATGAGATATGGGTTTTATACTTCTCCAAAAGCTAAGGAAATCTAAATTTTCCTTCACCTCAACCTGGATTAATGATTTCATAGCTTGTCAGTAATCTTAAATAAGATTAATCTCTGGCCTATGAAATTTCTTGTGGTTCCTTTCCAGCAGATCTGGTCTCTACTTGCCTTGTTCTTGAAGCATCTGCAGCTTGCCATGGTCAGAGATCTGAAGCTGGAGTAGGATAGATATTTGTCCTGTCAATACAATAAAATAAAATTAAACTTTTTTGTCAACTTCCGTACTCATGCACATAGAAAGACAGAACAGAGAATAAGTCCTATAGTACACTTCTGGTAGACTATGTCATGTATTATTGCCCCAAATTTGTTAAAATCAATAAATCCTATCTGAAGCACAGAGCAATGAATAGCCTGGATTTGTCTCATTTGCTTAGGCTGTGATGAAGAAATGGAAGCACAGCATCTTCTGATGTGAATTGCATTCCTTGAATTAAAATTTCCTATTTTTCTCTGCTGGTGGAGCTTTTGATCTCTTGAATTGTTAAAAGCTGTCTCATTTTAGGGTGATACAGTTTAACTGAAAGACTTAGCTGTCACTCTTAAAAATCTTAATATTAAGAATTATCTGAACCATTGTGGGTGCCCTGTCAAGACTCCCCCCTGCACAGACCACAGCCAGTAAAATGAGGGCAGGAATTCTTTTTACAAAGGGTTTTGGACAAATATCTGATTTCTTATGAACATGGAAAGCATGCTCAGTATTTGTTGATAAAACACCAAAGAAGCAAGCTTGTTTTTGAAGGATATTTCCACTGCTTGTGTAAGAAAACACCACAGTTCTGTGTTTAGTGGAAATATGCCAGTGTGCTTGGGTGTCTGCTGCTGGGTTTCTAATGACAGTCCTCTCTACAATTGCTGCAGCAGCACAGCTCTGTGTGTATGAATAAATAATAAAAGCTGTGACTCCAGTATGGAGACTTTATATGACAGCATACAACTGATCTAAAGTCTACTGCAGCCACTGTCACACAAAACCAACTTTCTGGCTCCCTGTTCTAGGCCCAGGGCTTTGGTTTGTAGTGGGCATGCATTTTATCACCACTGATTTGTGAGCCCATGTAAGCACCCATGACATACAGCAGAGCCCTCTGAGTGAAAAAGCTTTTTGTTTTCTTCTCCTCTTCTTCACTGAGCATCTGTTTGGCTGCTGCTTGATAAGATGTAATTAAATTAATGAAATTTAATGCTTTGGATGCAGGAACAAAATACATAATTGTGAAGCAACTGATAAAAATTACATAATGTTATATGCAATCCCAGTTTAATACATGTGAAATTATTTCTGCAAGAGTCAAATGGTGTCATTCAAGATTACACTTTAATGCAATACAAGGTCTTTGCCCTGAGAGAGTCTAACTGGTAAAATCCCAGCTAGGCTCCACTCTGTCTGTTGCTTATTCTCACAAGACTATCATGAGGGCCATTCAGAGAGATGTCTTTTCTCTTTCAAACTAATGCATCATGAATAAGTGGAATCTTACTATCACATCCCTGAAATCCAGCTAGTATCATCTTTCTGCTTCCTTTTCATCAGTAATCTGACTAACAAGGTACCAGTTTTAAAAGAAGATCTATTGAGGAAACAGATACACTGATATTGCATTCTGCTGCTTGTTTATCCTGTATATGAGGAAGGTCTGAGTATTTTGTTTGGTGGTTTTGGTAGGTTTTTTTTAATACCTTGTCAAATCTGCCTGCATGGTCTTATTGGACAATTTGTTGATATGCCAGAGGAGAAGCTTTTATTGGCACCCTTCTGATGTTCCTTTTCAGGCCATTAGATAGATATCATCTTTGATGGGATTAGGTGTTTGAGGGCCTGGAAGAGTTAAGGTTCTTCTGTGGAACTGGAATTTGAAAACAAAAATATCACAAAAGCCAAAGCATTAATTCCATTTCCCTTTTGCATGAACACCTTTTGCAAGCCCCCATTATCACCAAACCTCCTGGAATAACAGGTGGACAGCAGATAGCTCATGGCACTTGAGCATGGTCTCCCCAGCCATGGGCTGCCTCCCTTCACTGCTTTGTCCATCGTGCCATCACTCTGCTTGTAGGGCTTTTTCATTTCAACCAGACATGAACACCATGCATTGGAGGAAAAGTAACCTCCACAAGCTCACAACTTTCCTTGAAAAATTTCTTAAACTTGCATTATGGCATGGTTTAACAAACAGTTGCACTGGTGTAAGTAGAAAGATGCTGAAATATAACATTTGGACAGAAATAACAATCTGGGGGCAAAAGCTCCTTAACCTTAACCAAACAAGCTTTGCTCTTAAGGAGAATGCTCCCCTAACTGCAGCCTGGGGCTGTGCTCTGCCAACCAGGCAGCTGTGGGAAATGCTTTTGCAACTGATGCCTGCTTTACCCTTTAAAATATTGCTGTTCCCAGTCCCTTCTGTAATAACAGCAAAAAATGAAGTGTGGACATGTTTTGTAAAACCCATGCAAACTGTGGTTCAAAAAGTTCTGGAAAACAATTATTTTCATCAGTCCTCTAAGCAGTTTCTTTGCTTCCAGGACCTTGGTAGGAGAGCTCCAAAATGGAGGAAGGACATCCAGTAGGACTACACCACCTTACAGTGAATTTCCAATTTCTATGGTAGCTTGAAGTGGTCTCAGATGTGTGAGGTTCCCTTCCCATGCAGCATGATGCAAACCCACAGGTTCAGTAGAGCCCTTCCCACGCTGTGCTCAGAGCTGGGTCTCAGCTGAGGCTTTCCAGAGCTCTGCTGCAGCCCTGTGCTGACTCCTTCTGCCACAGGGAACGTGGCCAGTGGCAGAGACCCTGTCCTGCCCACCTTGCCTTGTATCTGAGGCACAGGAGGAGGAGAAGCAGGGAAGGAGGTCAGTCAGGAAATGTCCCTGCTGGCATCCCTGTTATTTGGCTAGGGGGTGCTTGAACTGACAATTGATTGTCTGCACACCTTCACTGAAAGGAACCCATTTCAGGGCTCCCATTTTAGCCTGGCTTTTGCTGGCTCTAGGGCTTGAGAAAGAAGTCCCAGTAACACTGGTGATTCCAACAGCTGCAAGAGTCTTTGCATTTGAGATAATGCTTTGCTCACTAGGTTCAAAAATCTGCTTTTCTAAACTAATCTCTGCTCAAGCTACAGAAACTTGGGCACATGGACCTTGTCTGCTTTTGCATTTGTAAATTTCTTAATATACAGGGAGCTGATGCTCTGCCACAAACATAAGAGATGCAAGTGAAAGGGAAACCCCAAGGCTTGTCATCCTGATGTGACTAAATTGCACTGCCTCAATACAGGCTGCAAAATGTTATTCAGCCACTTGTGTATGAAGTACTTCCCCTACTACCCATTAATATCTCTCAGCAGCTTCCTGAGAAAAAGATTATAAACTGAATATATGGAGCAATCCCATGTGTGTGCTGCTCCAGGAAAACCCCAATCCTTCCTGAAGAACCTGGAGTATTTTTCCTCCTCGTTTCTCTGCTGTTATGTGCCCATCTTGACAAGTTCGCAGTTCTTGTGACATGATTAAAAAAAATCGGAAGTCTCAAAAATCTAGAGACTGCAAACAAAAAGCTAATCAGAACTGTTCAGTCCTCACACAGTATTACTCTAGGAAGGGTTATTTAGGTGTCTTACCGTGCTTTTGCATATCTTTCTAATTTTAGTCTATTTTATAATGTAACAAGTTCCTAGATTTGAATTGCTTGTCTGGGGCTAACATAGCATTTCTGCAGCATTTTACCCTTAAGCTATGACGCAGCCTCAGAATTAAGACCAGGTTAATACAACTTTGGAGTCCCTTTCAGACTATCCCCATCGGATGCAGGAGGGGCTCCAAACTGTGATATCCCATAACTCCAAACTGTGATATCCCATAACTCCAAACTGTGATATCTCACTATTCCCATAGAATTCACTTGTGGGGAAAGTTCATACAGCTAGTATCTGCTGGGCAGTGTGAACAACTGCTCTACCATAGCCTATAAAGTCAATCTCAAATATGTTACAGCATAAAATTTAAAATTATGCCATAGAGAGAAAACTGGTAGCTGTGATTCAGTTTTAATCTTACTGCTGACATGGGAGAAATTAGATTGTGATTCTGACTGTTTGGGATGGTGAAAGCAGTCTAAGAAGAAAAATCAAAGAGAATTTGAGGGACTGTGAGTGCAATGGATCAAAACAAAGCAATTCTCTTCTTTCCCCATCTCCCTCTCTGCCCTCTTTGAGCCTGCTGTAAGTTGCCCCCAGCAATAATTTTTTAAAAAGGATAGTCATGTTTAGTAGGACGGTCTTCTTCTAAACTAATGCCAGTGCATTGGTAATAGCAGCAAGGAAACAGACCAAACACTAAAAAAACTGTTCTTTGTTTTCTGTGGGAAGAAATTAAGATCTGATGGTAGGGATTTTTCTTAAGCAGCAGCAAGTAATTGCTTCAAAGCCATGTATATTCCAGCTCTGTATATAGTTATATTCTGTGATAGACTAAACCATTGGATTTATTCTATCTTCATTGGAAACAATGGGAATTGGATTACAGTTCAAGGATTTTGGTGGTGTATGGCTTTAAATAGATGAATAAGAGCCACTATTTAATGGTAATAAAGGGACTGAATGTGTAACTGTCCCCCAAATGTGTGGGATGATGACTAGAGGTGACTCAGTTCTGCAGGACTCTGAGTTCTTGGAGTCCTGGAAGTCACTTAAATTCATGCTGAACATACAGTGAAGGTTGCTCGTCATCCCAAGGCCTGCCAGCCTTGGTCACCTATAGACACTGATGTGATAACCAGCAGTCTGGAGGGAGGTGAGGGTCTGCCTGGCTGGCAGGAAGATGGATGAGCCCATGGTTGGGTGCCTCCTGCAGCTCCAGCAGAGGTGGCTGAGTGGCTTCTAAAGCTGCTGTTGCTTTCCCAGCAGGACAGACCATTCCTGCTTCCGAGAGCTTAGAAACAGGTTTTCACAGGAATTTGAGCTTTACCCTTTTCCTCCAGAGGAAATAAGCTCTTTTAGCATTCTCTAAGAAAAAAGAGGGAATAAGCACAACTATTTGAGAAATCAGATTTCTCTGATTTCCCTGCAGCTCCCTTCTGCAGTGGGGGGCTGAAGTGATATGGGAGGGAAGGGATCTCACACAGTTCCTGGTGTTCAGGTGGTGTGATACACTCCTGTAGAGTTCATTCCTTTACAATACATGTCATGGTAATGTATTATGTACCTGCTCTGACACGTTCCTGCAGAAAATATTCTAGTCACCAGCAACTGACCCCATGTGAATTGAAAGACTTATTTATTAGGAAATCAGATGAAAGGTAGCTTTATGCAAGCCAGCTAGAGTTGTGAAAGGAAGCCACATTCTAGATGAAAGGGAACACTTAGTCCAAAGCAAAATATGTACTGTGTTTGGTCACATCCCTGGCATGACGGAGGATGGCTTCCTACCCACAAATGATGATATTGTCTCCAGATAATTGCTCCCTTATCAGATAAATCACTGAATTTCTCATTAAAAAATGAGTATATTCTTCTTGAAGATGATGTGTGGGTGGGGACAGAGCCCTGCCACGACGCCAATGAACCCTGCCAGCTCTGCTGGGATGCTGGGCTTAGTGCTCCCAACAGTTTCCTTTTGTCTGCTTTCACAGCCACTTCAGGCAGCACTGAAAAAGTCCACTAACCCCTGTATCTCTTGGTTGTTCCTGCTGCAACACTGGGAGCTGTGTGTCCTGGTGCTGCCACTCTCCCCCTGCACCATGTGAGGAGAAACCGTGGCCTCGTTGGAAACTGCTGAAGTTTGTTCAGATACACATTTGTGTCTCTCTGTCACACATCTGTTCGTGTGCCTAAGTTAGAAAGGGACGATCTGAAGCTCTCACAGAATCCAGCAGCCACGTCTGAAAAGTACAAGTACATACTGCTGGATATTTGGGAAAGCTCTGCTGTTGAACCCCGTGGATGTGCTTGTATGATGGACGCCTATAACTCTCTGTAGCACACGTGTCACTCAGTCTGCAACATCAGAAGGTCAGGAAGTACTCCACAAGGATGGGAAATGGGAGCTCAGGGTCATTTCTACCATCTGCCAGCAAACAAAACTCTTCTACGTCCGGAGGCAAAGCTGCAAGTGTATTTCTGTTCATTTCCAAAACAAAATTAAAGATCAGAGAACTCTGCACTTTGAAACTTGCCCCGAAGTGGACGCTGGCATAGGTGACACTGAGTGGAGGGGAGTTGGCCTGTAAGGGAGGGTGTGCCCAGCACAGCCAGGTACTCCAGACTGATGTTCCACCCATATGCCCAAAGTAGAATTTCAATGAAAATGCAGAGAAGTATATACATAAGAATCAAAATTTCCCAGTGCTTAATGGGAAAGTGATTTTATAAAGACCTGGTTGGTCAGGCTGGTGCTGCATTTATGTCTCTAGCATGGCCTCATTCAGATGGTCTCTATGGCTCAGAATGGTTTTTATCACTTTAGGCAGAGTAATTCTTCCACAAAAGAACATTTTTGCAAGCAGCAGTGGATAGTATCAATGAATTAGCAACTTCCTGGATTTTGCTTTGGTTTTAGATAATTAGCTAGCACACAGGCAAAATTAATCCACTCTCTTATTAATAGTCAATTCACTCAGTTGCAGGATGTATGATCAGTAATTTTATTTTAAAATAAATAACTAAATAAATGTAGATTGCTGTTTTTTATTTTCTCAATTTTCCTCAGGAAAGAATCAGAGAACTACTGCTGATGGTTGTCTGTTTCCCCAGAGAGATTTCAACACATCTTGTGTTCTCTTTTTCGTGAGAAGTGCTAAGTGTACAAGCATCTTATCAGATTAATTCTAGTGGGAGGCTTTACAATTATTGTTATGACTGTTTACTCTAAGCACTGATGGGAAATTTAGAAAAAATTACTGTGACGAAGTTCAAATGCAAGAATTTGATAATGGAGAAAATATAACTATGAACTTATTCATCTTAGACTAATGTCACTGATTAAAATTGAATTAGTACTGATTTACACCAGCCTGAACTGAATTAAGTCAATAATGCTCATCTCCATTCAAGGAAGTACTGTGAAAACATGCTTAATCAGTACAACTAATGGGGAGAAGGTAATTTCTTTCTTACTGGTTGCAACTTTGTCTATCATGAATGGTATGGTAATTCCTCTTTGTGCTGCAAATGAGCTGTCAGCCTTTCTAGCGTCTGCAGTAACTTTCAACACTGATTATATTTGAGATCAGCTGTTCATTTTGACTTTTAACACTTAACAATTGTATGAGAACTGCCATAAACTGTTGGGATCTAATGCCCTTAGTGATCATAAAGGAACTGGTAATTCAAGTCTTGTTTCTTGTTTTTTAAATAAAACTTTTATCCTACCAGTAGTTTTCAGGGATGACTGTAGCTGGAGCACATTATCTCATTTTGAATTTCTCATTTAAACAACAAAAGAAGCCTTTTCATTGGCAAATATTGCAAATCTTTGGATATCTGCTTTGTGCCCTTAAGGGACAGCTTACTGCAATTGTCCAAGTCTGTAGATAGAGGACAGGATGCTGTCCACATAAATTAAAAAAAAAACCCAGTTTTGCAGCCCTTAAATCAAAAGTAGTCTCCATACTTTTTCGGAGCAGCAGCTAAAACATCTTCAGGCATAATTTATGCTGTTGACAGCCGTTGCATATATAACACCAGGAAGTCTGGTTTTAATTCCTGTAATATTCCTGGGGAGGTGGGTGGCTTAGTTAATAAACTTGATCTTTCACCTTCGGAATCAGATTGAGTTCCCTTGTTGCAGCATGCCTGTCTTTAATTTGGATGCTCGTTTGCTTACAGAGGTACCTGCTGACCTGCAAGGAGCAGAAATTGGTGTCTTACACACGTCTCCAAGGCCACAGGCAGATGTGCAGTGAAAGGAGCACAGAGTGGCCATCTGCCCCGGGCAGGATGCCAGAGGGGCATCCTCTGGTGGCCAAGAGGGCTGCAGGCATGGGTAGAGGGGAGGAAACCATGGCTTCTCACGGTTCCTGGGGTAAGGAGACATTCCTGGAGTGTTTAAGGCTGCAGGTGGATGTCCTGTCCCGTGCTGCCATGCTCAGGGTGCTGGCAGCACCCACCTGCTCCAGAGGGAGCAGTCAGGCTGGGATGTCAGCAAGGTGGCTGCTCCTCCAAAGGTTGTTCAGGGCCACAGGGGCACCACTGAAAACACTGCCAGACAAAATTCAGCATTTACTGAGCGTGACCCTTGCAAGACAGAGGCCATCAAAAGCAGGT
The DNA here is from genome assembly GCA_026413545.1 of Cichladusa arquata. Lineage (NCBI taxonomy): Eukaryota > Metazoa > Chordata > Aves > Passeriformes > Muscicapidae > Cichladusa > Cichladusa arquata. The sequence goes on along the minus strand of JAOTQP010001286.1, from coordinate 15,388,216 downwards.
ATATTTTAAAGTGACTGACTCCCATGTGCTAGTTCAAGCCCCAGCCTCAACACTACATAAACAGGAAACAAAGCTCTTCAGTAACAGAGAATATTCCACCTTGGTGTCCACACACACATGGTCACTTCCCAGCTCTCATGTCCCTGAGGCATTCAGGCTCCTTCACGCCTCAGATTGCTAGGCTGTCTCTTGGATATCCACCACTAAATACCCAGAAAACAGTCCCTAAAACAAAGGACAGCCTCAGATTTTGACTCCTATTAACTCAAGACACTTCAGTACCTTTAACATTGTTGGTTTGTATATATAAAAAGAGGCTTCCAGAGGAGAGCCACTAAGCTGGTGACAGGCCTGGAGCACCTCTCTGATGAAGACAGGCTGTGAAAGCTGAGTCTGTTCAGTCTGGAGAAGAGAAGGCTCTGGGGAGATCTTATAGCAGCCTTCCTGTATGTGAGGGTGGCCTATGGAAAGGGAGAGGGACATTACACAAGGTCATGCAGTGACAGGACAAGGGGAATGGCCTTAAGCTAAAGGAGGGTAGCTTTAGACCAGCTATTGTGAATAAATTCTTTACTGTGAGGATGGTGAAGCACTGTAACAGGTTGCCCAGAGAGGCTGTGAATTCCCTATTCCCAGAGTAGCTCAAGACCAGGCTGAATGGGACTGTGAGAAATCTGGGCATGTGGAAAATTCCCTGGCCATGGCAAGGGGTTTGGAGATAGATGATCTTTAATATCAGTTCCATCCCAAACCTTTCACTTTTTCAGGAGTTGAGAAAGGCATAGAGCTCCCCAAGCAACAGAATTATTTTAATTTACAGGCCCTGGAAATTATTACAATAATTATGATTTGAAATGCAGTGTTTTCTGGATCACTAGGCTGATATCTGAAAGTGCTAGACAGGAACCTAGCCTACCAACAAGTGTCTGCTTACTGAACTTTCTGTGCTCTGCCTGCACAAAGCAAGAAAAGCCTGTCTGTCTGCTTTAGATTTCGAAACCCTAGACCTAAGCCTAACCTTAACCTGAAATGTACCTGGGTAGCAGCTCAAACAGGAAGAGATCCTCTGCTCCATGTGCTATATTCCTCTTACATCCCAACTCCCTGACTGGCCACTGCAGGATGCTGTAGTAATAATACTCTAAAATTCCTTCAGCTCTGGACTCCTAAACAGCTTCAACCTCAAATGTACTCAGGGGACCAACCACTTCTGTAAATCATGCAAGTGCCCCACTAAAAGCAGCTCTCTGCCTGCCTTTCTGGGCTCTGCAGGTTGTGACAAGAATAACCAGTCTGGCTGCTTTTGCTTCTCTGACTTAACTGATTTCAAGAATGGCCCCATGGGCTACATATCACTTTAGGGGTAAATTTCTCATGACAGACATTTATGCACTTAAAGACATTTTCACTGAGACATGCTCTAAAGCCTGGGCAATAAACCATGGGGGCTGAAGGCTGTTGTGTCCTGCTATATAACTGCATTTTCACAACACATTTCAGGTTAGAGGTAGAGAAAAATGAAGCAGCCAAACAAGTTATGCTACCTGTATCCTGCACAGACCAGAAAGAGAGGGGGAGGATTCACACTAAAGGGAACTGGGGCTTCTAATGTAATTATGGTCCCCTGGGAAGTTATGATGTTAGGGATTAGATTACAATTAGGGATATGGGGATTTAAAGCATCTAGACAGTTTCTCTGAAGGGCACAGAGAGTAAGAGGCATCTGTTTATGGGGCTTAAGGCTGGAGCTATCTTGGAGTATAATTACTAATGTCAGGACTATGGGAGAGTACCTAAAGCAGTTAGAGAGCCTCTCCTTCTGCTTCCTGCAGCTTCTAAAATGTCAGAAAAGGACAGAAGTTAGAGATACTCAGGTAAGGCAGGTCCTGTCTGCATAACTGCCTTGAAGGCTGGCTGCAGATCCCAATGTATTTAGAGTTATTTTTCTGAAGAGGCTTTGCAGCAACAAGATTTTGGGAAAGAAGAGTTCTGCTTTGGAGAGTTGAAGTCATTACATCATTGTGGATGACGCAGTGTCATATTCCAAGAAAGGATTCCCTCAGGACTAAGGGGACAGGCTAAGTTAATGTCAGGTTTAAGGTTTGAGTTGGGCAAGTGAAAGAGTCTGTCCTTGATGCTCTTTGCAGAGCTAGGAGGATTTTATGGAGAGGAGTTGTATTTGATGGTCAAGATCCTTTTATTATGACTTCAGGCATGTAAGGCCTTTTGGAAACTTATGAGCTTATGCATGGAGATGGTTGTGAGATCCAAATGCTTCCCCTGTGGGACTGTGAAGTGGGCAGGCAGAGGTTAAAAATCTGATGGTGAACTGAAGGCAGTCTGTCCCTCATGTCTCTCTGTACATGGAGATGCCATGTACACCCATCTGGGATTGGTGGTTGGGAGTAGGGATGAAGGAACAGCCAAACATGATTTTCTTACTGTGCAAGAGCTCAGAAGGATGAGGTGAGAAGAGGAATTTGGTATTCCTGAGCCCTCCTGTGATGATTTCAGGGAAGGTGCTGCTCCCCACCCACCTGCTTTTGGGGTCCAGGTCTTGATGTGCCGTCCTGCACACTCCAGGCAGTGAAGGTGGAAGCAGCTGATAGAATGGTTGAGAAGCTTAGTTTCAGTCTGAAATAACTCCTGCTAAAATGAATTTCATGCTTGTTTTGGGTGGGGATTTGGGGTAAAGCTAGAGGGAACAGAGTGGTTTCACAGAACCAGACACAGCCAGAAAATTCATTATTCTTCAGTACTACACAACACAGGAATTTTTGATGAGAACAAGAGCTTATACTTGTATTGTTATTTACTTTTTGGGACACATGGCTTTTTAATCATCTAGATCATCTCCCTATCTTTCTAGAATGAACAAGGCACAGCAAGACCAGACATTCTTTCTGCTGTAGTTTCTTAAAATGCAACTCTGACACACACACACACCATCTCCACTTCCAACCTTGGTTTGAGGTATTTTATATATATAAATGAAAATCACAAGATACTGTGAGAAGTGTCCAGTCAGCCCAGTTGTAGTTGAAGTCATAAACAATCTCCTGGATTCATATTTACCCCTCATCCCTATGATGCTTCTCCACCTGAAGGATGCAACAAGAAATAACCCATCTGATAATTGTGTGTCTGTAACCCTAACCCCAGCCTGAAGGGCACTCACATATTCAGAATTCAGAAACTAGGAGTAAGTCTAAGCCCTTCAACTCTATTATTAGCTGCTCTCCTCTTAGTGTCTGCAGGTTGTTTACTAATACATTTGCTACATGAATCCCCAGCCCAAAAGGTTCCCCTGCTCTGACAAGGGTAAGTTTTGAGTCTATTTGTTTCTCTAGCCCTAACTCTAATTTTAAAATAGGATTTTCTCATTGGACAAAGTTCTACCTTAGAACGTTATCTTAGGTGACTTTAAATTTTAATTTCTCAACTCCTTTCTTAAAAAAAGTCCCCAACTTTCTAGATATAGACTTATGTAAATGAAAATATTCTTCTTTTGACTGCTTTAGGTCAGAACTGTAACTCTGCACAAGGAAGCAGGAAATGCCTACCCACATCTTCAGGATCTGGATTACATGCCTCAGTCCTAATCTCAAACATTAGGTGCACTAATATCTCAATATAAGGACTTGCAACATTGAAATGACTCCCCACTGCAATTTTCTAAACACTTCAGGGTGTCATAAGAATGATGTCTGTATTTTTAGGTACTAGAAGCCTAATCCTGATGTTTACCATTCTCCCTTAATTCTGGAAAAAAACCCAACACCTGCTTTGACATTTCCTGAATGTCTGTGACCTGCCATGGAGCTGTGCCACTTCACACAATCCAGCAGATGTTTTCTGCTATTTCATTCTGCTGATGACTCATGCCAGAAAAGTTGGGAAGTTCTGTTGGGCACAATGCATTTGGGAGCAAAACTGAGAGAGAAGAGCTGCAGTGCCTGAATGTGGCCCCTTCTCTGTGCCCTGCACGTGCCTCCTCCTCTGCAATTCAGCACTGACAAAATGGTGAGGAGAGAGACATCACTGCTTTGGTATCCCTGGCACCCCCAGGAGTCAGACTAACTGTTTGTGTTACTCTTTTGATTGCCAGGTCCTGTTATACTGCAGGGGAATTTCTTTGCACCTCTGTTGGTTTGCCATGGATTTCATCACAGTGGGGAAGCAAATGGGCCAAGTTCAATCAAAGAGAATTCCTTATCTCCTGCAGACTGTCTCTGCTGGGGGGGAGCAGCTCTCAGTAGTCTCTACTGTAGCAGGCAGGATTTCTCCTTATTGGTATCATCTGGGTTCAATTAAGTCTACATTCTTTATCTGGAGAATTCAAGTGCAAATGTCCAGCTACTTTTGGCTTGTGTTACCATGGACATAGCTGGAGAGGCAATCCAAAGACATCTGTGACTGTAATTCCACTGCTGTTGCTGAAGTAGGAATTTTCTAAACTTTATTCAGCTTTTAAGGAGATGGATAGATTGAGATTTAACTTACATTAGTCATAGGTGCTCTTCAGTGAGGATATTTTGCACACAGTGTCATTTGTATTTCGTGACAAAGCCAAACTTCCCACCACCAATGATTTAAAATAATATGAAACCAAAGTGTAAACCAGCTGAAGAGTGGAAACAGCATGTGATGATGTAGGTCTACTTAACAGGGCTCCAATAGCACTCTAGGCCTGGATCCTTGCCCATCTGAAGGCATCCTTGCAGAAGACAAGATCAGCTCTCACATCTCACCACCTGGGATAGGGAGGGATTAAAAGGATGACTACATCTCACAGCCCAGAGGATGCAATGGGCACCTGATGCTGATGTCCAGCACAGAGGGGTGTGAGCTGCAGTCTCCACATTTCAAATGGGTGCCCTCACTTCTAGACTTTAAAACTGGGAATGAACTGTCTTTAATTAAATAGATGTTTAGAAAATTTGACTACTGTGCTTCAGTTGGAGTAGTCTCTTACCTACTTGGGCTAAGAGCTCCAATGGCTTCAAAAAGTCAAATGGCCAAACAGGGATGCCTACAAAGCTAGAGAATGACTTAGTGCCTCAGGAGGATGCAGTTTATGAGCTTTGAAAAAGTCACCTTCCCTTCCTTTGTCTTTTAAATGGTCTCACAAAATACTACTCTGACTCAACAAGAAATTCATAACAATCCCTGGATTTTTATAAACCAGCATTTCCCATCATTTCTTTAGCATTTCCCCTTGCCTCTACCTAGTCCAGTGCTTTACTGTGGGATTTGGCATCTTCTGGTTCTTGTAAAATTGAGACCAAGCATGATGTGCATAATTCTTATGAGGGAAAGGCAAGTACCACTTCTCTGCTATTTCCTATGAGGAAAGGCTAAGAGAACTGGGATTATTCAGACCTGAGAGAAAAATACTTCAGTGTGATCAAATTATGGCCTTCCAGGATCTGAAGGGAGACTACAAGAAAGATGGAGAGAGATTTTTTAGAAGAACATGTAATGACAGGACAACAGGGAATGGCTTCAAACTGAAAGAGAGTAGGTTAGATTAGATATGAGGAAGGAATTTACTGTGAGGTTGGTGAGACACTGGAAGAGGTTGCTCAGAGATGTTGTGGGTGCCAAATCTCTGAAAGTGTTCAAGGCCACATTAGATGAGGCCCTGAGAAACTTAGTAGTGGAAGGTGTCTCTGCCCATGGCAGGGAGCTTGGAACCAGATGATCTTTAAGGTCTCTTCTCACCCAAACCATTCTACAATTCTATGATTCTATGATACAGAGATTGTTTCATTGGTCTGTATTGCTTTTTCCCTTCACTTTTTTTTTCCCAAAGACCACTGCACCTGTAAAAAAAATCCAATATTTTAATTTTGAACTGCTCTAGTAGAAATCCATTAAACAGTGCATGATGAGTACATCAGGCAATTCACAGCAAAGCTTTCCATAACATATAACATATAGTAGCTGTCGGTACCATGAAGTGTGTCATCCTTTGCAAAGTGACAGTTCAAGTGCATGCTGTAGGCTGGTGAAAAATGCATGGTGTTTGGAGTTAATTTAGCCAGCACGGAAAAAAAAAAGTTGCACTTCTGTATGAAAAAACTCTTGGAAACTAAATTGAGAGGTGAGATGGACCTTTGGGTGGAAATTTCTCTCCCAGAAGAATCAGTGCTCCAAAAGCCTGTGCTCAGGACTAACCAAGCCCTGAGCCAAGTCCAAAAGGGCTAGAGAGTCCAGGTCTCTGAGACATGAATTGAGGTCACTGAGGGCTGCAGGCTTGCCTAGACCCTAAGGAGGCTTGCTGGTGCAATATATACAACCTCCTGGCAATGGGAAGTGTAATGTCACATCCCTTCATTTTCTCAGGTGGCTTGTCCATTGAGGAATTAAAAGCAGCTACCTAAACATTTCAAGCACTTATCAGACAGAAATATAATTTGATCCAAAGTTCAGCTGAGCTGCATAAAACCTTAATTTGTGCAGCTGAGCATGAGGTCAGTGTGATCTATGAAAGCAGGTCTGTGGTCAGAGGTAGGACTAAACCCATGACTGGTGCTGATGCTCTGCTTGTCTCCACCTGCTCTTCCCCTTCCCACTGCCTCCCCACACAGCTGGGTTTGGGGACGTGCCTGGGAACAGTGGTGCTACAGCTTAAATGCAAGTCTGTGTGCAAGCATTAATCTGTCTCACGCTCTGGTTTTTTGAACCCAAGTTCATGCTCATTTTGAGCATTTAGAAGAGACCAGAGTGTGAGTTGGGCAGTGAAGTTTAACAGCTTGATTGATTTTTTCCTGTTATCCTGTAGCAAAGTACAGCCCTCTTTCAGTGCAGACAGGACAGATCCTTTGTGGATGTGTTGTGTAGATCTGCAGTTATGGCAGATTTTTCAGAGGTAAAGAAGATTTTGGTCCATGACTGTAACTCTGGTAAATGCAGTGCAGTGTCTTGAGATGACTGCTGAAGTTTCTTACCAGCCTTCAGAAATGGAGTGAGGCCATTTCCATTCCTAATTAGCTCTATAGAAATTGAATTAGCTTGAGTTTCCGTGGAGAGCAGAGCTGGCTCTGGAAGCGATTCTGCTTCTGGCCCAGATGCTAACCCACATCTGTGCTGTCTGGGTCTTGCCTGGGCTGAAGCCAGACACCATGTCAGTAAATACATATTTATTGCTTTACACACATATCCTTGCACAGGGCATAGCCCACATATGTATGTACATATATTTGTCTTTGTACTTTACACATGTGAATTTCTTATTTTCTGAGGAGGACATCTTAACTGGAAATAATGTCTGGAAGCAGATGGGCTGAGAAGCCTTTGATGAGCAAATGGTTATTGTTAGTTTCAGCAACAAGAGCAGTCATCAGCTAGGGAGAGTGACACTAAAATTGAATAACGATGAGTTTTAGTATTTCTTTGCATAGAAAAAGGCTGGGTTGACTGAGCTCTAAAAACCAGTATTCTGCAAATGTTTTATCTGCATAGTGAAGTTTCTTTTCTTGATCTGCCTTGGAAAAAAGTCAGATGCATGCAAGATTTCAAGTGTCTCTGAAGCATTTGTTAGGGCTTAATTTGCTTACAGACCTAACAGAAGTTTTCAGAGCCAGTTTTGTTCCTTTAGTAGTCTTTTGGTTTATTCTCTTCAGATTTAGTGATTAACATTACATTCTGAACAGAGCACAGCCTTGTAACCAACAGGTGGTAAATCAATTTTTTGGGACACAATAGGCAGCACAAGTCAATTTGGTATATAAGCAATCTTTTAAATGAGAAACATAGTCAAAATCATTGGGTTTGTGGAAGTGAGATTCCACTGCAGTGGATGAAAAAGCAGCAGGAACACTTCGTAAGGATCAGCTCCTTAGGGAAAGAGATACCAAGTGGACTTTGCATGTTGTAAGGTCCAGATTTTCTTTCCATTAAAGCATAATCTTCCTTTTCTTTTTTCTTTTCTATTTTTTTTCTTTAATGTGACTTCAACATATGATTTCATTACTGTTTCATTCACTCAAAGTCCTATTTAGAGAAGTGGGTCCCTAATGTATCATGTGACATTTTCAATGTATTTCTAGAGATCCATCTGCAATTATGTGTCCTGGCTCTCCTCTATATTAATCCTAAAAAAACAAAAGATAATTGGGTTAGTCTAGTGATTTTCCATTTACAGATCCACATGGGCCCACAGGATTTCTGTGGTAAATTACAACAGGTATCTTCAGAGGATTCCTAAATACAATTTCTAATACATAATTTTAGTCCTACAATAAAATTTTCTTTGAAGATAATTTCCTGATTTTCTTCATTGAAACAGAAAGGAAAACTCATGCTTTAGAGATTTTTTCAATACTTTGCCCCTTTTATAACTGTAAGAAGATTAAAGAATTAGCTGGATGTGAGGTCAGGTCGTTTTGCTGTCAGTATCTTCATAAAAGCAAGTGCATGCTCATTTTGGTTGTATTAACATTTTGGACAGTTTTGTTGTCCAGGTCCATTCATTCTTTGATGCTGGACTGACATGATGGGACGTGCTATGAGATGTTACTTCTGATGTGAAACTGTCCAAGAATAAAATGGTTTTCCAAGTCCCAAAACCATATCTCGCCTCTTGCCATGTTGCCATTGTGGTCAGTTCTGTGCCTTTTGGGACAGCAAGGCAACATTCCAGCTTTGTGAGGAATATTTCACTCACAGAACTCTAATAATCTTCTTTGTTTGAAAAGTTCATTGAAGGTAGCATCTGCCTTTGAACTCCTACAGCAGCTGTGCATAGGAGATGAGACAAAAGAGTGGAAAGGAAGGGTGTGTATACATGGTGCTTGCCTCTGAATATTCACCTACTTTTCAAATTAGACTTATTTGCTGTCTCTTAGTCCCCATCCACTGGCCCTGGGGGGCTGTGGCCACACAGCCCAGGGGGGCTCTTGCCATCAGGCTATTCCTTGGGTGGCAGGATGGAGCTGGATGCTGGATTTTGGTGACTGTCCTTGACACTCTGTCACAAATCTAGGCAGCCAGACAGATTTTTAGACTTTACCTCCAGAATTTGTATTACCTTGGAGGTACAAACCGACTGGAAATCCTGCAGACTGGACCAGTGGAGATTTTTTCATGCTGAGCAGAGAAGGGAACTCATCCACAGTTCAGCTGAGCTGCAGTGAGCTTTGGCTGTCAGACCTTCCCAGCAGGCTGGACTCACCTCCATAGTGGGATGATGGCTCCAAAAGGTTTAACCACCTTTGTTCCCACTCTCTGGACATATTTTGGCTTTTGCTGGGGATGTGGCTGCCTCAGATAAAAAGATCACAAGCTTGCATTGTTCTTAACTAGCAGCATTTCTCTGTAATTCTCTAATTCAAAGCAGGCTTTTTTCACTTTTGTGCTCTCTGTACAAGCCACGATGATGATAGGATTTCTGAAATCAAAGCTGAGCACTGAACTGAATTAGGAGAGGAAAAGCCACACTGCCTGGTTCGGGAGAGCAGAGAATAATTGTGGAGGATCTTCCCAGCCTGTTTGGCAGTGGTGGTGAGGGAATGGTTTTCTTCTATCAAACTTGTTTTATTTTTATTGCAAAATAAACATTTTCTGGGCATTGCATGGCAATTACTCACTCTGCCCCTCCAGGGATGAGGTCGCACCAACCACACATCAGAGAGGAAGGCAAAACTTTCCATTTAGATTAAAACTTGCATCAAACAAAGTGAACATCAATGGAGCTTGCTGTTTGCTCCTCTTAAGACTGGCTCACACTATTTCTCTAAACACTGTGTCTGCATTAACAGATTGGGCTTTAAACTTTGATTTGACAAATAAACTGCTCTTCAACTTTTTGCCCCAGTATGGCAATAAGGCTTATTCCATATTCCTTTACCTTCTTCTTTTCAGGAAAACTTGTTCACTGGGACAGGCCAATTCATTCAATAATTTCAGGTATGGTATTACAAAAAGTTAATTAAACAGGGTAGTAAATTTATTTTAAAAATACTGGTTATTAGCTAGGATCATTCACCATGGCAGAACATAACAAAAAGAGTAATTAAATAAGCTATTGGAAAAGTAGTGTGAAATTGAGCCTAAAGGAACCGTTATCTTTCAGACTGATCTAAATTTAAACTGCTCAGCCCTGCACACAGACAGAATTATTGTAAAGTCAGAAATATGTGATTTCTCAGCTCCTTAGGATTATCTTTCCAAAATATCTTCAGCTAATACTGAAAATAATCAAGTGATACCAAAACATTTGGTAAAAGATTAAGTTTTCCATGAAGTAACAGCTGCCCAGTTAACAATTGTTTCTTGCTTCACAGGAAGAAAGAAAATGCCACCTCAGGGTGACTAGTTTGCTAATGCTGCTTAAGTAATGGTTACCATTTCACTTTTATTGTGCTCTTGTTAATTAAGTCCCACAATTAAACAAAACAGAAATTCAATAAGAGGAAATAGAATTCTTAAGCTATTAAATGCTATACATCTGTGAAATCTGGCTGAGAAAAAAGGTTTCAATACTTGATTTAGTATTTCATAGTTTTTTGTTAAGTTTTAGAAACTGAAAAAAAATCTTCCTTCTTCTTGACCTACATAGCCAGGATAAACCTATTTTAAATGTTGTTGAAGATAAATAAAGAAGGAGAAATACTGTCTGCATGTTCAACTTAAACAGACTGTGAGATCAGCTCAGTTGGTCAGAGCATAGTGCCAGTAACACCACGGTCATGGTTTTGAATCCTGTATGGGCCATTCCTTAAGAGCTGGACTCGAAGATCCTTGTGGGTCCCTTCCAACTCAGCACATTTTGTGATGTGTGCAAATCTTGGCCCTGGATCATATTGACTCACAGCTACCCATTGCATTCACTGTTTGTGGCATCTCTGGTCTTGCAGGCAGAGCCACTGCTGAGGCTTGGTTACAGCTTCAGGCCAGGTTTCCTGCTCCCCTGCAGGCGTCTGTGAAATCTAAAACAAGAAAGCAGGCATCTATCAAACACTTCAACAGAAAATCATAGAGGATCTGAAATGTCTAATTAAGCAACAGTTTTTCTTTCACTTTGTTGAGCAGACAGGTGTGTTAGCCTATTTATTATCCAGGCTGCTAAATGTGTAGCACTGCAGATTGCCAGCATTGGGGTGTGACAGCAGTGGGGTGTGACAGCTGTGGGGTGTGACAGCTGTGGGATGCTCTTTGAGTGAATGGCAGCGACCCCACACACATGAACTTTGGCTGTTTTGTTCTAGCACCTTTCTATTTTACTTTCCTGAAGGTTACATAGGATAAACATTTTGTCTCAGAAACATTTGAACAGTGGCCCAGTGGAATATGCTTCTTTTGCCAGTATGAATGAATTATATTAAAAATTGTGCTTGGATAGCACACACTGAAAAGCCATGAAATTATTTTCCAGAAAGTTTTCCCAGCTTTCTCCATGGCTAAAGGCGCCCTTTTACTCCCACATTCTTCAAATTCCAGAATTCACTCCGTTTTATATTAGTGAACTTTTTAGTTTGAGTAAGGACATGTACTAGTTGTATTATCTGGCTGCATCTCTCTGACAAAAGCTGAAATCGGCATCAGCTTACCTTTCTTGCACTACACTTCTTTTTTATTATTAGAGATGACTGACAAATAAAAAAGTAATGAGCTTATTTTTGCTCCCCTGTGATATATAAAACTGTTATCTTTGCATTAGAAGTTCAGTCTCAATCTATCCTTAAAAATGCTACATGTTGCTGTAGGAATGAAAAATTAAACTCAGCAGTACCCAGAAACAGGAAATTATTCTTATCCCACTGGGTTTGCAAGTGCAAAGCCTGATGTGTAGAACAACTGTTCCTTAAAATCCAGAACCATGGAAATTGCATCATGTATTGCTTTCTGTTTCATGTGTTGTTATTTGATTCAGCTCTGTTCACATCTTTTTGTTTCGATTTTTTAAGAATAATGGTAAACGAACTGTGAAAATGTGTGTGATGTTTCCATGGCTAGTCCAAATTTAGTTATAAGGTTTTAGCACATGTTTTACAGAGGCATTGTAACTAATTGATATAAACAGATAGAAATGGATGCAAAAATGCAGTTTTGAGTGCATCAGGCTAAGCTGTGCTAATTAATATTTAAACATGAAAGTGACAAAGATTTTATTATTCTTGCAGAGGTACAAACATATCTTAAGTTAAGTGTTAACCTATCTTTCTTAGGCCTGTGATAGTTCACAAGATTAGAATATCACATTCACAAAGTAAAGTAAGTAAAAATGTCCAAAAACATAGAAGTGATTTTTTATGGAATAGGTATGTTATGTTGACTTTGAGTAACAATTTTCCAAGCTTACATGAAACCACATCTAGTTCCAACTCCCCTGCCATGGGCAGGGATGCATTCCACTAGACCAAGTTCCTCAAAGCCCCATCCAGCCTGATCCAGCCTGGCTTCTTCCTCATTGGCAGTACTGCTTTTTAGATAGGGACAATAGGGACAAAAGCACAGAACTCCTCAGCCTTCCTATGCTGTCTGTGAGCAGCAGTAAATGGACTCCCCACTGCCTGGTTTCTTTGCCCTGCAAAGCTGTTCCATTCCTCATGTGCCCACCCCGACCCCCTGTGAGCCTCCTTTGTCACTGCCTTGTCACTGCCTGCATCACTTTGGTGTCTGCCCTGCTCTGCTGCCCTCACCACTGCACTGCATTGCTAAAAATACTGACAGAGCACACATCATAAGAGAGCCACATTTTTAATCTTGGGCGTGTCCATTTATTTCTCTATAAATATTTGAGTTAAAATTTAGTGTAGTACCAATCCAAACACTTTGGAGAAATTCAAATAAACTGCATCAGTCAACATGGTTGCCTTTATCAACAAGAAATGTCATCTTCTCCAAAACAGAAATGGTTTGTTTGACAAGATCTGTGCTCCTTGAAACCCTACACGCCTGTGCTGGTTCTGTGGTATTCTCATAATATTTTTTTTTTTTAGACACAATATGTTCCATTATTTTGCCTGAGTAGAGAAGCAACGTAGCAGTCAGTTCCTGGGTAGATCCTCTTCATCTTTTTCAGTCTTGGAAAAATAAGAATATATCAAAGCCAGGCAAAATGTCAATGTGTTTACTCCTAAAGTATTAATTTCAGCAATTCCCCAGCCTTTAGGACCCTCTGGGGTAAGTTCTTTGGTCCTTTTGATTTAAGAAAATTTAATTTTAGTGGATTCTGGCTTGAATCCTCCTTCATGAAAGATGATTAGCTTTTCAGTGCATGTATGTTTTAGGAATTGATTTAGGTCTCCCATTTTGTTCTGAAGGCAAAAACATCTATTAAATATCCACAGTCCTTTTGTTGGAGTTCCTTTTCTTCCTAGCACATTTTATATTCTCCATTATTAATGCCACTGATGACTGAATATTCATTAATTTCTTTACCTTTTGTCTATTTTATCAGTTGGCTCCAATTTCAGTTTGTACCTTAACATCTTGCTATTAACTTTCCTTTTATATTCAAACACTATTGTTTCACTTCGGTTGTTCTGGTCAGATCTCCTAACCAGGATGGTTTTTTATGTTTTAGAATAACCATTTTTCCCCTTTCCTTTCTGGATAGTCAGTCTGGGTGAATCCAGTAGTATGTCCTTGAGCAATTTCCAGCTTTTGCTAATATTTCCCACTTCAAATGATGTACATTGCAATGGCAATGAATCAGGAACTGACAGACAGAATTAAAACCAGTCTTCAGCCCTCCTCAAATTTGTAGGAGAAGTAATGGAATAAACAATGTCAGAATAATTTAATACTGAGAGAAGTAATTGAATTATAGTGCTTTTGTGTACATAATGTCAAAACGCATAAAAGAAAGTAAGAAACCCTTATGTGGAAAGGAAATACAGATTTTCAACAAAATCAGTTTCAGAACATCCAATTTTCCTACAAAACTCCTTGTTTTGTGAATGCAGACAATTACTCACTTTCTTGCATAAGACACAGCTGAGGGCTTGGTGCTCACCCTTGGATTGAGCTAAAGCACAGTGCTGAGTCTGGACTGATGCAGCTGGGGTTTAGTGCCCAAGGATCTTGGAAGAACCCTCTTTTAGGATGTGATGAGTTACCCCTGGATCTGTCTTCCCAGTGAACTTCACTCTATTTTATGTTGCTTTATTCTCCTTTCCTTAGCTCACCCAGTTGAGGTGCCTTCAGTTGGCTGGCAGGAGTGCCATCTGCAGGGAATGCTGCAAGGGAAGGTGGCACAGGGCCACTGGGGCTGGGGGCTGCCAAGCCACATGGTGCCTGAGCACAGTAACAGGCTCACAGCCAGACTGGGAGGAAGCTTGGGCGTAAAGCTCAGTGAATTTGTTCTATGTCTGGATTCTCAAGGAATCTCCTCAAATCTGGAGGTGCTGAGATGTCTTTGGATGCACAAAAGTGAGACTAAAGCATGGCAGGAGGCTTTGGCACAGCTGAACTAAGGCTTAGGGATGTCACTGATGTTGGACCAGGGAGCCAGAGACATGCAGGGTCCATGCTGCTGCCCTTTGGGTCCTTGAGGCAGCCTCAGCTTTGGGCTGTGCTAATCCTGGTACCGTGAAAAATACAGGAAAAGGAATGGTTTCATGATAATTTGTACATAGTGGGTGCTCTCATCTCAGTATTCAGGATACAAATTCTAGCCTGAGAAGGGGCCTGAGGGATATTTTCCCACTCCTCAAGGATGTCCCTCCACACCTCTCAACATGCTGGTGACCTGGGGTGTGTGTTGCAGCCATGCATGGGAAGTTGGTCTGGGAATGTCACCTCTTCCTCGTGGTCACCCCCAGCACAGCAGAGGCCTTGTAAGCTGGGGCATGGGAGACTGCCCAGAAGCACTCCTACCACCTCCCCAGCAATTTAAACACTCTTTTTATCATTTCTGGTGAAAGTCCAGATGTTTTTCCTCATCTGTGCTCTCTTAGGTTAGAAGTGAGGAAATATCTTCATAAAGGCAAAGGCCACATATTGCTGAAAGGAGACCAAATAGGAGGTGTGGAGATAAGAATGACTAGAAATGAGAGTTTACCTGGGTTGTTAGAGAGCAGGAGTCATCCTGTGCTTGAATGGGTCTGCATGCTGTGAAGCAGCTTGGGTGGAAAAGACATGACTGTGGGGTAAGCACAGAGCAGAAATTATGGATTACATCTGTGCTTAAAATGGGACAGAAATATCCCAGGTTCTTGGAAGCAAACCAGAATATTACCTTTACAAAACCTTTGAAAATGCCCATATTTTTGAGGAGTGTTCATGGTTAAAATCCTATTAAGAGCAAAATGCTTTATTTCCTCTTGAAATTTATAATTTAGGGGATATCTCAGACTTTTTTCCCTATTGCTACATTCTATTCTATTACTGCTACAGAGATTAAACTGGCTTCATATATTTTAACAGACTATTATCTCTTTGTATCTTGTTATGTCAATCTTTCTAAAAACACTTACTGATGTTTGATATCTTTCCAGAGTAACGCTTTCCATTCTATAATATTATGCATCTGATGAGGGAAAAATGTTAATTCTTAAAGAAGAGCGTGTTAATGTATTTCATGATTTTATAATTTTTCCTTACTATTTTATTTTTGTGGTGAATTTAGCTCCAGTTTGAATATTTTACTACGCACAGAAGAAATGCCACGATCATTAGTGTAATGCTTATGATCCATAACTTATTTTCTGGTAAAGTGTGTGACAAAAAGCCAAAACAAAGTGGATTATTTAATCAATGTACCAAATGTATGGATGGGAAAGGTGAGCACATGCTTTCAGGACAGTGAGAATTTTCTCTGTATCTTGTGAAGAATTTCCAGGCCACCCCCCTGCTCTGTTTTTAGGGAAGTTTTGAGGCATACCAAACCTGAAATGCATACTGTAGATTGTCAAAGGCAGCACCAATTTCACTAATGGCAGACACTTTGCTTTCAGGTTTTCCTAATACTTTAAGAACCAGACTACATTAAATACTATGTACAACTTGTGGCTGCAAGCCAAAAGGAAGCCCACATGACATTTAGTGCCCTTGTCTGCAAGCTGATAAAAGAGTCTGGATCCTCTAAACTCTTTAAGTGCTCAGTGTCAAGCTGGAATTCAGTAACTGCAGCCCGAACAACTTATGTTATTTAAAAATGCACACTTAGCTCTAAGAGGTTTCCAAGCACTCTAATGCTGGGATATTTGAACAGAGTAATAGGGTGCTTTTAAAAAAGCTTTTTATTTTGCAACTTTATGTTCTTCATCTTGTTCAGATATTGTTTACTTTAGAATTCATCTGATAGACTCAAAATTAAACATGCTACCCAATATAATGGGACAGGGCTTTGACAAGCCTCAGGAAACTAAAAATGTTTGAAGTGTTTAGATTTTACTATATCACAAAGTAAATTTTGCACAGTTTCAGTATGTGCTCTGGGATCACATAAAAATGCTAGACAGAATTATTCCTGTCTGGTCATTTGAGTTACCCAGACCTGCTGGTTTGTAATGTGCAGATGAACCTGTGTGTTTGCTCCTCCCAGGAGCTCCAGAGCTGAATAAAAGTGTGCTGAAATCCCTGTACAGAATAATCCCAAATGTCACTGTAGCAGGCTCTTAGTCCATCCTGGATAGGAGCTAAATTGCCTGGTCTTTGTTTTGCCTATGCTCCTAACCCACTGCAGGCACTGCTACATCTTGCTTGAAAGGAAATCATGCTTGTTTAGCTCCTTTCCTCTTCCTCTGTCACTGTGGAACCATGGCAGAGTTGGGGGATCACAGCCTCTTAGTAAGACTTTTCATAGTCCTGCACTGCATTCTTAATTCTTTTAGTTAATTAGCATTTAAGTGAAACATGCTGTGCCTGCAGTGTGGGCTGAGCATCCTCCACAACCTTCCAATGAATTAATGGAAAATTGAATTTCTGAGAAAACAAACTATTTTTGTGTCTGACTCTGCAGCAAGAGGAGAATTCACAGCTGAAAATAAAAAATAAGGCTCTCACTGAGACTGAAAATAATTTAATTCTCAATGGACTTTCAGAATTCCTAAATCCTACCCCTCTAGGGAGCTGTAATGGATGTGCTTTGTATCTCTGCAGAGGGTTGTCTGTCAACTAGTTTATCTCCTTCTCCTGTCCCACACCAGTGAGACCTGGAGCACAAGGAGAATTCCTCTGGCTTAACATCAGCATTTTTAGGAAAATACAAAATGGGAGATGATTACAAATTACTTTGCTTCCACTGCAGTAGCATCCAGTGCAGCGTCTGAAAGATAAATTCCATACACTGAAACGTGACACATGGTGCTAGAGAGGGCACAGGAAAGGCTCATCCATCCAGACTGAAGCTTCCTGCTGCTCTGAGATGCAGATGCTGGCAGCTGGGGCCAGCAGTCAGCCAGGTGGATCCACCTGGCCCTTATCCTGTGCTTCAACCAGCTGGTGGTGTCCAGCTGAGCAGCATTACCAGTGAAAATCCTGGGAGCAAAAATGTGAGAGGATCCTGGGAGTTCTTTAAAAGAAGCTGCTTAAATCAACAAAATAAATGTGGCTAGGGAAGTCAGACAGGAGAGAGGACAAATTTGTGTTAAAGCTTATGCTGGTGCAATGGTGAATGGTGAACAAGTTAAAAAAAATAAATAGCAAGTACCTATTTCCTCCTCTCTCCCCCCAAATGCCAGTGAACAGAGATTGCAGGTTCTGTAGAAGAAAACAATCAAGAGGGAAGGCAAAAACTTCACTGGTGTTACAAGCTGGCAGCAATATGAAGCAAAGGACATTGAAAAGAAAAGCTTTTTACCTGTATCAGGAACAAGAGAAATGGAAGCAATGATACAGCACCATTATTTGAAAGAGAGATAATAGTGGTATAGAATAAAATATTCAATAAACCCCACTATTTTCCATTTAGGAAAGAGCAAGATAATGGGCTACTACCACCTGGGGATGATAAATGACTGTAATCTGTTAAAGACTAAGTGGGCTGTTGGACAACAGCTATTAGAAATAAATATTTTGAATAGGTGCAGATTAAGTCTCTCATTTGCTGGTGTTTATTTACTATAAATCTTGAAATGCCACATTGATTTCAAAAGTGCCAAAGAAAGTTTAATTTATAATATTTTAAAAGATATGTTGGTGGGTTGGATAGTGTTAATCTGAATTCCATATCATGGAAAAGCTGATGCTGAACTCAAATACAGAACATTATCCAGAGTCCATAATTATTTTTTCCAGGATAAAATTTGAATTTTCTGGGTAGAAGCAAAAATATGGAACAAAAGGAAAAGCTATGTCCTAAAAGCAGTATCTATGAAAATTATTTAGGGGTTTTGTGGCTGAAACCAGCTCATTGTAGAAGGGCTGTAAAGCAAGAACACCTAACATGACCTGAGTATAAGAAGAGCAGATTCTGGCTGATCACTCAGAAGAAAGACAGGGATGGCACTGCCATTTTGTTGAATTACATTTACAGGATATTCAAGGGCTCTTCCTAAGCAAAGAAAGGCATTGAAAGAGGAGAGGGAGAGAGGAATTTTTATCTGTGAAATTTATCATGTTGAAGAACAAATTGCCAAGACAGATAGGGCACTCCTTTGCCTTCATACCCTCTGAACATCAGATTTGCAACAGAGGCAGTAAAAGTTAATGCTGAGAGCAAAGTGGGGACAATGTGTTGCTGTTTCACTAGACAGGGTGATTGCATGACCCACGTGTGTAGGAGCACCACTGGTTCTGTGAAGGGAAGGGATGCTGGAGTTGGTGATGATGGGGTTATCTCAAGGGAAAAAGAGACAGTAGAAGGCAGAGGGGAGTTAGCAGGGGTAATCAGATTGGATAAAATAACCAGCTAAATCTGTGATTTGTAACATCCTGGAGGGTTCCACCCAAGGTAAAATAGCTTGTAGCTTTTTGTTGAGACCCAGGATTGAGAGGCTACAGCAGCTGCTGCCTAAGAAGAGCTTTGCTCCAGAAGAGGTCTGTCCATTGTCCATGTGAGTTCAGCCAGAGCAGGGGGGCTGTTCCCTTTCCCTGTGTGGTTTCCACCAGGTCAGTCATGGGATGAAGCTCACTGCCTCCAGCAGGAAAGGCTGGAGGATGCAGGGTGCTGATGCTGTGGCCTTGGAGGGCCTTTGTGTGTGGTTAGGGCTCGTGCTGCTGCTCAGACACAGTCAGGCCACTTCACACATCTGACAGGAGCTTTGAAGTCTGCAGTCTCCATTTCAGACCTGGTGAAGGGCTTGAATGCCCCCAGCCTTTTCCAACTTGATCAACTGCTCAAATAAAACATCTGATTTCTCCCCACAAACATTGCCTTACTTGTTTCTAGCTTTTTAAAGTTTATGTTGCATGAGGATTTGTATCACACAGAAATTGTAAACAGAAATTTGTTTAAAGACAACAGGGGTTTTTTTACCTTCTGTAAATTCAATTTTTTGGGATTTGTTTGAGGTTTGTGTTTTTGTTTTTAATTTTTATTATTGTTATTTTTTTATTACAAACAATAAAATAACAGAATTTTTGGAGAATTTTGTCCAAGTTTCCCGAAAAAATGCTCAGACCTGAAACATTTTTCTGGATTGAGTTGAGACCTTGAAATGAAACCGCAAACCACAATAATTTCTTGTGGTTTCTAGTAGCACTGGTATTAATATCACCTAGGAAGGGTATGCCATACCTCTGAGCTGCAAAGGCAGGCCTGCAGCAGTACTTCAGTCAGACCACCAGCTGCTCAGTAACCTCTGCACAGGCTGAAGTTCTCTGGGTGTCCCAGAAGTCACCACCACTGGCTCAGCTCTAGGGAGAGGGATTAATGCTTCTTTAACTGTGTCGTAAGTAGAAAGTTTCAAAAGAGAAAAATATCTAGAGAATGGAAATACCATCATCCTTAGATATCTGCTCTAAAATTTTCCTGTCAATGTAATTTCGGGGTTTTTGGTGCTGTAACTTCAGAAATGTTGCTTCCCTTATAATTTACTTTCTTGATCCCTGGCTTACAGCATGGTCTTCATATCAGAAAATATTTCTTTTATTTCTATCTGGACGAGACTGGCACTGGCTAAATCTACAAGTCTGATCCAACGACTCTTGCAATGATCCTTTACATCATTACAGAGAAAACAAGAGGAAAATATTTTGATTAAACAACAACAAAAAATTACACTGCTATTAAAAATCTAGGAGAAAATTATGCATACATAAATTAAAACAATAAAAGAGAGAGAAAGTAGTTGCATAATGTCTTGTGTTCATGTGTTATGGCAAGTTCAAGTTGTCTTTAGAGGGATGATTCAAATATACCAAGTTTGTGCCATGCACTACAGGGCTCAATGAAGGTCAAACTGTTCTGTGAAAAACAGGATCCCTAAAATTGCATCTGATGGAAATGAGGTAGAACTCTACTGCAAGTATTCAAGGACATGTATCTGTGTCACATTTGCCAAAATGGTTTTGTTGTTGTTTTGTGTTTTTTAATTTTTAATTCTAAGATTCAGTTTCAGAACTGGTTCTAGTTGTAAAGGTGAGAAGCACACTGAGAAAGCATCTTGCAGAGTAGTAAAACCATATAAATAGCACCCAGTGTGTGCTGGATGAACTGGGCAGGTCCTGCCTGCTATGGACACTGCAGCTTTCCTGACCCCTGTGCCATGGAGCCACCTGTGCTCTGCTCTGGGGAGACCACAAAAGCCAGCTGATAGTAACACAGCTCTGGCTCTCCTTCTTTCTCACTTAACAGCAGCCTTTTGGTCTAAAAAGACTGATAAAGCATAGTCTTAGAGCATGGGGTCAGAACAGCTGACTCTATTATTGGAATTGTTCTGCTCTGATCCAGAACAGACAGCAGATTTTTGCTTCACTATTCCTTTACCTGCAAATTCGAGGCAGAACCCCAGAGGCACGAGGGTTGGGAAATGTTTAAGCTATAATGCTGCAATGGTGCTGTTATTATTTAAGAAGTACATCTTCTTCTTCCACAGGGGAATGAAATTTAAGACTAGTCAGATGTGCTTTTCTAATGCTGCAAATGGAGGAGACACTGTTGCCCTGGTGGAAATCTGGGAAAATGCTTTGGCTGATGCCTCCTGGGAGGGTGTTAACATCTGTCTGTGAAGCACAGGCAGTGTGTGACCTGTCACAAGACAGTCATCTAGTCAGGATCCCTGTTTGCTGGCTGCTGAGGCCAATTCTCAGGTGTCTTACCTCAGGTATGGCTTTTACTCACTGTGTCAGTTCATGTCTTATGAGCATAGTAGTGTGGAGTGACAGAAAAGACAAATAACACATCAGAGAATGAGAAATGCTGAGATTTTGGCTTGTCTTTATGGCTGTACCCCTGCAGTGAGTTGCATTTTTACAGCCACTACAGAGTCAGAAGCACTCAGGAGTGTTTCCCAGTATGCAGTACCTGGAAACAAGGAGTAAAACCTTTCCAGAAGGCAGAAGCTATTGATTTCAGTGAAAGGATTTCTTCCTAAAATGTACAGCCTGCTAGAGAAGATTTCCAGTAGTCTTTAAAAGTGCCCTAGAGGTTACCTGAAGTGAAATGTGTATTAAGACTAAGATGAGGTGTTACATCAGGTGAGATAAAACACAGATTCCCTCTGGTTGAAGCCATGATAAGCCTGTGTCCTAGGAAAAGAATTCTGCCTATATCATGTAAGTGATTGCTTCAACCAAATAAAAATTTGGAGAGAGATTTCTTTAGTGTTCTGAAAACACTTAAAAGCAATAACATTTAGGTGAGGTGAAATGTTTGATGAAAGTCTCCAGCTCATGCTCAAGAAAAGTCTTTGAAGTAAGAATAGCAGGATTTTATTATTCTGGAGGTGTATAATTTAGTGTAAATAGACATCTCATAGAAGCACAGGGACAGGAGGAGGATGTATATTTGGAAAGTACATTTAATATAATGTAATAATGTATTGCACTACACAAAAAATCCTCTCTTTAACATGTGCTATAAAAATTGTTCTTTGATGCTTTCTGAAGCAAGAGCTCTAATTTAAGTCTCTGTCTTTCTTGTTCTGCTGAAAAGAGAGGCATCCAGCTGCCTCACAGGGAAGTCATTGCTTCTGTCATTAATGAAACAGGATTTGTGATTCTTTCAAGTCCAAGAGAAGGTCAGTAGTTTTTTTGACCTTTTTTCTTTACTTACATAATAAATAAATGGTTTGGTTAAGAACCAGTTAAACATCTCTTGCTGCTGTTTTACTTTGAATTTGCTCTTTTGGAGGAGGACAATTAGCTACTGTGAATGCAGAACACATTTAGCTGATGCATCACTGAAGCTGGGGAGGATTTTAAATTTTATTTATTTATACACCCTTAATACCACCCTGTGCTCCTGCATAGATGAAGAAGGGAAAAGCTGCATCTGTGTGGGGAGCCTCACCTCAGAAATCAGATTGCAGGTGCTTGGCATGTTGAAGTGCTGATCTTTTGGGGAGTGGGAAACAAGGGCGGAGTTTCGCCCCAGTTTCCTCATGCTGTGTCCCCCCTCTCGTGCCCTGACCTCTCTCTGGGTGTAAGAGCCTCCTGCACTCAGCACAGCATGGCCTGTCCAGAGGAAGCTGAGACAGAGCAAGACACAAAAAGTGAGGATTTATCTCCCCTTTCCATCAAGACTGCCTGAAAGAGGATGCTGTTTCATTACTGGTCCTGCAGGACCAGCAGCTGCTGGTTTTAACAGTGCAAATCAGTACATTGCTTTGATGAAATCTGCTCCTCTTTTAGTCCCTGTGAAAAAGCTTAGGCCTGACTAGCAGACTTCCTCTGGATATAGGCAAGCATAA
Source organism: Cichladusa arquata (assembly GCA_026413545.1). Classification (NCBI taxonomy): domain Eukaryota; kingdom Metazoa; phylum Chordata; class Aves; order Passeriformes; family Muscicapidae; genus Cichladusa; species Cichladusa arquata. The sequence continues at coordinate 15,365,468 of JAOTQP010001286.1, read as the reverse complement.
ATTAAGGCCTCTGCCTAATCACAGACTAGGAGCCTCAGCAATTCTTTGGTATTTTTTCAATTTATAATTGATAGTGCAGTTGTGGTGTGCTGCTTCTGAGGCAGTCCAACTTTGAAAAATACATTTCTCCACATTCCTTGCCTTTCCACCAACTATGTGTTTAGAGAGGTTCTCTGTGATGCTCCTGAGGCTTTGGGGACTGAACACACTGGCTGAATCCATCAAGATTTCTGAAATGGGACCTGCAGCCCTCCTTGAGAATGGAGATGCTCTGAAATTTGAGAGGCTGTTTGCGCCCTTGGATTGCAAACTTGTAATCCAAGGGGAATCAGCTGGGGCAGGGATGCATGCAGCACTCTTTTCATGGAGGGCTAACATGATAAAGCTTGTGAAAAAATGAAAATCACAGTTCTGTGATCTACCAGAAGCTTTCACATGAGTCTCCTGTGCAGACAGAAGAGTGAGGTGAGATGGAGCTGGGTAGGAGACATAGCAGATGTGTCCATAACAGGTCACTGAAATCAAACACAGTCCTCACCTGTGCATCTCTCACTTTTGCCTGCATGCACATGCTTTACTTCATAGACTGAAACTAATCTTTTTGTTTCCTTGTGCCTGGTGCTTTATTTTATTTCTTGTTTTTTTTTTAGGTTGGTCCTGTGCTCTCTATGGACTTTATGTTCTGTTATTTTTTCTGAGCCATTCAGTCCTTAACACTCTTTCATTCTCTTTCTATCTTTCCTCTCTCCCTCTCTTTATTTCACTCTGCCTCCCCTTCACTTTTTGTCATCTGGCTACTCCCATCATGATATTTTATAAAATAAATATAAAATTAACTGCCTCAAAATTAACTGCTTCAAAATCTTTCCCGTCAAAGATCTCTCTGCCCCGTGTTGCTGTGTTTGATTCATCCTGTGAGACAGGTCACCTGCAAGTGTCCTTTTTCACTGGATTTTGTCCCATGTAACCCTGCTCAGATGAGAATGCATTCTCAACACTTAATCCAGTCAATTTACTTCCCAAGCAGTCAGCCTCTGCCTGCTTCCCAGCTAAACCAGTCAAACCCTTTTGCTGGTTCCCTTCAGTTTCACTGGGAACATGCATGCCCTTCTGTCTCTCTTAATTACTGGATTCATCTAGTCTTTGTTCCCTGTCCTCACATTTGACTTTGTGAGCAGTAATTACCTCTTACCATTGTTTCAAAATCCCTAGTCAGTTTGTGAAGTGCAGCTCCAGACATGCCATGTCTTAAACATCAGCCTTGCCACAAATATGTAGTGTAAGAGCCCAGCTGCTCTCTATGAGCTCTGCAGGTTGATTTCTCCATGCAGTCACTGTCACCTCCTTTCCACCTTGTCCCAGTCTCCTCTTGCCCTTCTCAGAGCCTTGTAGGCTCTCAGGTATTAATCCCATTTGTGGTTTCATTCTCCCCATAAGGACCCCACGGTTCAGAGGCAGCCCCTGGTCTGGGGACAGGAGAAGAGCAAGGCAGAGGCACTGGGATTTTTGTGAACTTATGACAATTTTTCAAGTGACTAGTAATGGATTTCCTTCCAAGGACTTGTCTGGACTCCTTTTGAACCGGTTAAAACTACTTCTGTCCTTTGCATGCTCCTTCAAGGAGTTCCCAGCCCTGCAGCAGTGCAGCTGTACTTCAGGGAGTCACCTGTCCTAATCCCAAAGCCTGCTCCTCAGCAGAAAATGGTCAGCTCAATGACCAAAATCTGGTGTATGAAATCAGGACTCGTTTTCATGGTGTTCTCTTTCTTTATCCTTAGCTACACCACTTCACCTGACATTTCATACAGTCTCGTGAGATGTGTCTGCAATTTGCCACAACCTGCCCTTATTACTTTAAGCAATTTTGTATCATGTGTGACCTTTGTCTCTCATGTTATTTATGGGTATTTTGAACAGAACAGACCTCAGTGCAGATCCCTAAAATTTCCCCTGGTACCTTCCTTCTATTGAGTTAAATGACCATTTTGCCTGTTCTCTGTTTCCTGCCTTTCAGCCATTTCTCAATGCCAGAACTTCCCACTTCCCCTAGTTTTGTAGTTTCCCTAGAAACTAAGGGGATAGATTTTCATAGATAACCTTCATCGATACATTTGCTACTTCTTTCAAGAACCTTGAGATGTTGGAGAGGCAGGATTTCCAGAAGCCATGTTGGCTCTTACAAAGTAGATCATATCTATCCAGATCATACTGTTTCAAGATTTCCACTAGTTTGATCTTTTATTAAAACTTTTATTGCTTTGGCTGGTACAGACCTCAGGTTTCCATGCTTCTAGAACTCCAGATCCTTCTAACCTCTTTTAACCTTGGTGTCCCTTTCGCTTCCTGACATCCCATGGTGGGCCCTAACTATCTCAGTAATTGAGTCCAGACATTCTTAAGTTGTCTTGAACCTCTTGCTGTCTGCTCCTGCTAGTCTGGTGGTCTCCATCCCATCAATTTTTTGCCATGATTCTTCCATGCAATCCCACTAAATTTGAGACACACTCTGGCCAAGTCCTCTCCCAAGAAGGTTCCAGTGTAGAAATGTCCCAGTTTTTGCTACAAGAACTGTGGACTACTGGAATTCACGCTGCTTCCCTGCAGTGGTCTTGTCATTCCTGAGCATGGCTTTTAGACCTCAGACTCAGCTGGCCCCAGAGTCAGACCTCTGCCAAACTTGATCCTGGTGTCTTGAAACAGTGCTTAGAATCATCCTCGATTCCTTTTATGCCATTGCTCCTTATGGCCTAACTATATTTTTACATTCAGCCTGCTGAATTTACCATGACCATTGGGTAGAGCTCTTTGAATGACACTTTTGGAAATCAACCAACCTCTCTCACCTGGTGATTTAGTCAAGTGAGCACCTACCCTTTCTCAAGCCACTCCTGCTGGATACTGTGCATGTTATTCCACTTCAGGTGTGGTGTGTGCCGCCCAGCACTCACCATATTGCAAGAAAGATTTCACTGCCTTACCTTCTGTGCTCAGTTTCCCATTTATGCAGTTTCCTTCTTTGCATTTTAACATGTCTGTGAGAGTTCTGGGTTTCTTTTGCTCAAGAAGGGATGATGGATCAAAGTGTGTGATGGTGAAAAGACAAAGGAGCCTTTCCTGATTGAGATCTTGAACCAACCCAGTGCATCTCTCTTTCCTGAGGACAGGGCTGGGTGTTGGCAGAAGCATCCCAAAATCTGACCTGTGCTTCATGTCCCCATGTGGTAAATAGCAGAGCACACAGCAGTGACTGAATCTGCCTGGTGCAACCACATTTCTACTCATGCTACCCCTATAGTTTCTCTCAGCATTCTGCTGTCAGTGCTGCTGTCCCTGCAAGACAGACAGAAATATAGACCCCATGTAAAATTATTTCATTTTATGCCAGGAAAATACAGGTTTAGATGTGCTTAAATATACGAGTGGTTTTTGAAAAGGTTTCTGAGAATAATGTAGCCAGTACTGGCATCCCAGATACTAACATCTATCTATTTTAATTAAATTTATAGTCTAGTTTCTGGTCTATTTCTGTAACTCTTCTTGCTGAAAAATCAGTCAAGATGCACATTTGCCAGCATTTTTCTCTTAGATCAGTAGTGTTCGTCAACATAAAAATATTTCAGTTCTGCTTCCTGGTCAGACGTGCCTTGAAAATTATATACTTTCAAAATAAAGCATAATTGTGTACATGAAACTAGTGTTCATTTTGTTTTATAACATGCTTCTCATAGCCTGTGGTCTCCTGTCCTCTTTACCCTCTCCCCTACTCCCTTCCAGCAATTTTGAGAAAGAAATAACCTCAGAAGTTTGGAAGTGTAGCATTTAACTGCCTGTGCCATTTCTAATGCAATATCTGCCCATATTTCAGCCAGGATGATGTAGCATCCATCACTTCAGCACAAACAGATGCATTTTCACAGCCTTCTTGGGCAGAAGAGCACCTCAGCCAGCCTGTCTGCCCTAGAGTACACAGGGCTCATCTGACAAGACTGAGCCCTGCTGAGCTGGGGGTGTGGGGGACAGGGCTGCACCACCTTTGGAAATCAAAAACAAAAGGAATATTGGACAGGAACTGAAGGAATGAGCATCAAACAATCACCTCCTCTTCCATCATCTCCTCCTGTTGTCACTGTAATCCCAAAACAAGCTGCCTCAAAATGCAGAGAGCCTTTCAGAAGATTATCTGTATCAATGCAGGCTTTGAAGTACGGGCTGCTGGCATCTCATTACAGACAGAGATCAAACCTCTGAGATTAACGTGGTCCTGGGCCTGCTGGACTTCATTCACACATCACTGAAGTGCTAAGCTATCAAAGTGCAGGGCTCTGTCTGCGTGTTACTTTCTCAGCCATAAATCCAGCAGCACGGACCCATTGACTTTTATTTTTTTTTTTAACAAATGAGTCCTTTCGGCTGTAAAGTGGCTTTTTCTTCATGGGGCTGAATACAGTTTGGGAAATTGAAACAGCCCAAACTGAAAGATAAATTGAAGTAATATCCTTGATGTATTTGGGCCGGATGTTGACTGTATCATTTTATTTTGGCAAAGCAAACAGGAAGCCATTTGAACTGCCCACTGGGGACAAATCCAGGGTGTAAAGGGCAATCCTGGTGCCAGGCATTTTCTGCTCTGTTCTGGGGCTCATGGCAGTGCAGGCACCGTGCCAGGACTAGCCACTGCCTGCACATGCTGCTCTGAGTTAGCTCAGAGGGAGCAGGTCCCCACCAGCCCATCCCAGGCCACCAGTCCCTTGGACAGCAGATGCTGAGGTACAGGAGATTGGTTTGTTTCCACCTCAGAGTGTTCTGAAGATGGGAGATGACTACAAAGCCTTTCTAACTCCTGTCCCACAGCTGCATTTAGTACAGGGTTGTACTAATAAGTTGTGCCAGAGCCTAAAGGCTCAGATATGTCAGCTCTCCCCATCACTGCAGCAGCAGCTGGGAGCTCACAGAGGCCATTCCTTGTTTCTGGGCTGGAATTTGCAGACCATGCTTATCCTTCTGCTGTCATTACCATGTAGCAAACTCAAAATGGTTGTGAAATGCAACACCAGTATTGAGAGATAATTTTATTCATGAAATCTACTTGCATGCTCCCAAGCCCTGTGAGAGATGGCTGCCTGTCTGGATGGAATTTTTCTGGCTGGATCCACAAGTGTGCCTTGCTGAAGGACCAGTGACAGGATTCTGAGAGGATTGTGCTGGGAAGGTTGTTTGACTTTGAAGTTAGGGTCACCCACATGCCTAGCAGGCACATCAACATCATGTGCAAGATGTAGCCACCCAAGGGAGAACGCAGATGACCAGGTTTTTTGGAAGCTAGCAAGAAAAAAATGGAGAATCAGCTACAACTGCTAGGCCAACATAGCCCTGCATACACAGTCTTGAAGGTAACCAGGAGCTGGTGGAGATATGTCAGTATCTCAATAGGATGAGCTCACTCTGCCTTGCACCTCAGAAGAGCTTGGGTGGCCAACAGCCTCCAGTTTGCAGCTGGGTTGTACCTGTGTGTGTCACCAAGGTCTGCAAAGCACCCTGCAGATGGGCCTGGCTGGGTGCATTTTTCCCCAGAAATCCTTTCCTTTCATCATCTGAAATTGAGAATTTTCTTTTAAATCACTCACACCAGCAACTTAACAAAATTTTGACCAAAGAACCACAGATAGTCAAAAAAAAAAAAAAAAAAAAAAATCTTGAGGTGCTCCTGTTTCTGTCTCTCCTTAATATGTGAAAAGAACAATAGCCATCAGTCATCTCTCAGCATTTTAGTTCCAGTTACACCACAATTGCTGACATCACAACATTAGCTTCTGCTGTTGGGAACAGCCTGTGAAAGGAGGAATGGGAAGCAGAAATATTGGAGACAGCTTACTGTGGGAAAGGACCTAAAAATGGAGGAATGAGGGGGAAGGGAGGAAAGAAAAGCATGGGGACAAATGCTGTTTCTAGACATTTAAGTATTACTTAACAGCATATTCTTTTTAGAAATATGAAAGATTTCTAAAAATCTATTTTTATCCCTTCTTCTGTTTGGAGTTGTTAACAGTACAGAGTGACCTCTGTTTTGGCCAGACAATCTTGATCAACAGCATTGGGTTAGTGCTCTGTCCACTGGAGACCACTTCTGTGTCAAACCTGAATGTGCTCCATGCTGTGTGGAAATACCTGTGCTAGTTTTCACTTCAAGGATTCATTTCATGCACCATAAGCCTTGGCTTGGGATACACTCTCCAAAGGTGGGACACTAGTATTTTTGTCCACTCCCATCTCTGCTTCATTGCAGAGAAGATCTGCTTAGATCTGAGCCTGACATCAGCCAGATTCAAAACAGATATGTTTATTTGGATGGGAAATATCAAGTTCTAAAGTAGAGCTGACATTTTAAAAAGGAACAAGAGCAGGAAAATTTTCAAGACATCAATACCCAGTGCTACTCAATTCCAGGACAGAATAAAGTAGGTGAGGCCAGACCCTTTAAGTCTGTGGCTCTCCCAAATTCAATGTTGCTCCCAGCAATGACAAATATATTCTTAAAAGTCCTAGCAAGGGAAAGCCAAGCCAAGCAGAGTGTACTTTCAGTATGCAATTAGCATAAATATACTTTCTGCTAAACTGCCCAGAATTAGAAACAAAGAGCTTGAGGAGGTTTTAATTGTTTCAAAGGGAATACATGTCATGGAGAGGAAGACAAAGGGGAGCTATGTCCAAGAAGACATGAGACAGGCCAAACCAGCAATTGCCTGAATCCAAAACAGTCCCAGAGGCTGTCTCTGAAGACTTGCCAGTGGACTCAGCATTGGAATTTGCCAGGGACTTATCCTAAACCCAGCCACCAACCTTGCCACTCATGACAAATGATACATCTCAGCTGGCACAGTGAACCTGCCATGCTGACTGTGAGAATGGCCACAATTACTGAGTTTATTGCTGAAGTCCAGCAGATGAAAGAAGAAACATCAAGCACATCACTAGAAGTACCACTTTTAAGATGAATCTTCATAACTGAAAGATTACTTAAGAACAAAAATGTTTGCTTGAAGCTTTTTTTCTCCTATCTCGTGGTCAGCATGGAGATTGGCAGTATGTGGCAATCTAGTGAAGGCACAGGGAGACCTTCAAACCAAATTGATGAGGATGACAACTTGCTCTAACCCTGCTCATTTCTTAGCCTGCCTTCGCGTGGGATTGATAGCATTTACTCAGATCATCTCTCAGTGGTCTGCAGATGAGACTCAAAACATCAACTCCTGAATCTGCAAACCCCATCCCACACTGCACTGAGAATGTCTGTGCTTTCTGGCTGCTGTTAGCAGCACCATGATAACCATGACCAGATCCCCCACTGTGGCCATGCGAAGCCTGTGCAGGCAGTGATGGGCAGGCAGGGCAGCAGGTGGGGAAACTCACACTGCCTTTCATCCCCTCTGCTTGTGTCTGCTGGGATTTGGTGCTGCACATGCTGCAGGTTTGCCCTCTGGCTCCACGGTGCTGGCTCAGGTCTGCTGTCCTCGGGCTTTCAACCTGCCCTGAGTATTCACAGCCAGGATCCTGACAGCTTTCTGTGCCAGGGCCTTTTATGTGATGCTGCAGATGAGCCCTTTGTCCCCAGCTCAGACTTTCAGACTCCTCTCAATCTAAAGTTTCAAAATTGTCTCTTGGACCAGCTCAACACTCTTCCTACCCCCACCCCCCAGATGAACAAGGTTTATTTGACTTGGAAAAGAAACAATAATTTTCTTCTTAATTATGAAAGATGTGCTGTACAGAATACCTCTTCTAAGACTGTGCAAAATTGCATTTAGCAACAATGAAGTTACAGTGAAGTGATCTGGGCCTCAGAAGCCATTTGTCTAACCTTCAAACTGGTTGACAGTTTTCATCACTTCCCTTTGTCACTGAGACTTCCTTTGTTTGTCTGTACCTCTTTCTTCTATATGAGATGCAATCTTTACTATGTAGACATGAACATAAATATTTGGACACAAATGGAGAAGCTTTCAGATGTTTGCTAAGAAATAAATCTTTCTTGAGTCCTTGGTTCAAGATGGAAGCAGGAAGTAATTGCCCATGAAATTCCCTTTGGGTTGGCAAGAGGAATAGTTACTTCATACCTGCCGAAGGATGGCCTTGGGTAAATGGGCTGCTGGCAGTAAAATTTATGCTCAAGAGCAGCACTTTGGTGAAATGTTTTGTGAGATTTTGTTTTCTTTCCTAACAGCTCGAGAGACTCTAACAATGAGAAATATCAAAAAGCTTGTGTTCATGTGTTAAGACTTTCTTCCAGTGGCACACTAAATGCCAAGGGGAATGTGTTTCCATGTCAGAAGTGCCGAAGTGTAGATGTAACAGATCAGTAGTGGCCCTTTTCCCTTTTAGCTTGGGCTGAAGTGAAAGGAGAGATACTACAGTCTCCTTGCAGGCTCTGTACAAGATGCATAAACAGCCACAGTCTCTGCAGCTCAGTCCTTACCACACCTGCCCCAGCTACATCAGCTGAGGCAGAGACTGCCCATGGATGTGTGCAGGTTTGGCTGGGCAAAATGCGAAGGAGTCAAACCTTCTTTCATGTGGGCTATGTGCAGTGGCATTACTTGGCAATTGAGAGTAGTGCATACAGCTCAGCTGATGGTTAGCAATTGAAGTGTCAGGAATCTGGCCTTGTTGCTGTGCTTTTAAACTTCCAGGCTCATCCCATTCTCAAGAGGGAAGGAGTCTCCTGTTTCACTGGTGTAACTTGCTTGCTCAGCTTTCCTACATTTCAATGGGTTTCCATTAGAGACATTTTTCCCTTTCAGTTTTCTGTCTAGTGAGGAAAAAGCACTGGAGATGCTTGGAGAACATCTGCTTTGATGCTCAGTGTCAGTCTAATTTCCAGGCATCAGATGCTCGTGCTTCCAGAGTCACCTGGAAATCCTGAAAGTTTTCTTATGAAATGGCACTAAAAAATGTTGAACTAAAAATTTTACATAAAGGAAAAGTTGCACATACATATCTTCTTGTTGACATTTCTTGTTAACAGTTCTATTTAGAAAACAAAACAGCATTTCACAAAGTATTAGAATTTCAATTTCAGTTTGCAGTTTTCTTGATATATTTTTCTCCAACAAAATAGGAGGAATAGCTTCCATCCATGGCTGCAACTGAAACAGCAATGCTTCACCCAAGTCTCTTTGTATTTTGGTTTTCTGGGAGGGTTCCTCCTACCCATCTCCATGATTGAGACTCTTCTCTCTGCTTTGCAATGGCCAAGAGGCTCAGGAGCCTTCTGAGACCAGCAAGGTGACCTCTGAAGTGCCCCTGTCTGGAGATAAGAACAGCTCATGGCTCCAGCTCAGGAGAATGGGGAGAGGAGTGAGGTTTGTTTGGGTCTTTTAAACCCTTTTGTGTTATTTGGTGTAGAGGCATGAGGTCACCTCCTCTTGGATTCCTTGTCTAAATGCCAACACCTGGTAGCTGAGGACACCAAAGGCACAGCAATTTAGCTTCAGGAAAAACAAAATTTGAAACAGGAGAAGCAGATGCCAAACAGTAGCTGCATCTGGATTTTGGGTGATCGACTCCACATGTATTTTCCCATTACTACAGAATACCCTAGGAAAACATTTTATTCTTCCTTTGCATCCCAGGATTTCTTCATGTCTGAAACCTGTCTTGACCATGCTGAGTGAAAAATCTGTAATCAGAACTGGTGAGAATATACTGGTAGTGCAATGGTTACAGTGCTAATTGGAACCTCTTCCCACAGGGTAGCTGTGAGAAGACATTTCACAAAATACATGCTCCACAAGGCAGGGAATAGAAGGCAAAATGTGCAACCTGAGGCACAGTGTGCCCAGATCCCAGGGATCTGGCTCTTGCTAGATTTCACTTATTGAAATCTGGAGGTCTTAGTCATTCCTAGAACTGGTAGCTACCAGACAACAAATTGGATGTGAGGCTGTTCTCAACTTTTTATTACTTTCTTTTTTTAGTGCTATTTTTTCCTTTGAGCAGATGTTTTTAATACAGCATCCTGAAATGCTTACAGCTGTCAGTGTCTAATGAGCCTCTAACATGCCATTTCATACTATCAGTTTATATTATTAAACCATACCACTTACAGAAAAAATGTTATATTTGTACCATTTGCAGTATTTCTGGAATTATCTAGTTCATGTCTGTCAGAATTTATTGTCAATAATTTTTATATGAAGGTTTACATCTTGGGGAAGAGACATACACAGACATATACATATTTTTTTTGTTACAGCTCAGTAGGAGTTTAGCCAACCAGAAGCTCTTCTGGCAGTTATTGCAGCAAAAACATATCTGTGACTTGATAAACTAATTGTACATGTTCTTGCACAGGAGTTCTTGGTCCTTGGATCAAAAAAGTGAGGAAAAGGCAGTTTGATTCCTCACAAGAATAAATCTGCTCCTATATATAAAGGCTAGATAAGTTGTGTGTCTGTGCATTTTCCATGTTCTTTTTAAAATTACATGAAAGTATTTTAGTAAACAAAATGTGCCTTTAATTTCTTTAATGATACTTCTGGATCTGTAAATAAAGACAGTTATAAGAAATAATAATAAAAAAAAAATGGAAAAGCCAGATATTTCAAAGAGCAAGATCTTTGATTTCAGGGCAGCACCAAAGCAGTTTTCTGTACAAAGCACTTGGCCCCCAGCAGAAGCCACTGCTCTGTAGTTTCAAAGCACAACCATCACAATGAGACTCCTCAACTGGGTGCATTAAAAGCCTGAGACCAGAGCAGGCTTTGAACAAGTTTGAGAAATATGTTCCCAAATGCTGGGGTTGCTATTAAGTGATCATCTTTACTGTGGGACTCTTGGTTGAGGAAGAGTTGTGCATGGTCCCAAATGTTCCATTATAATCCTGCTGGTCTGCCCTGCAGCCCTGCACTGGGGGTGTGATGTGTCACCCTGGGGCTTGACAGGCATGGCTGCTTTAAGCCTCTGAAATGCCCTTCTGCTGTCTCCTCAGAGACAAGGTACATCACACCCTACAGAACACAGTCTGTGGGTGTTCAGCTCTTCTTGGAGGAAAACTCACTGCTAGCACCCCTTCCTCAACCTCTTATTTCTGCCTCCTTGTGGACACTGCTGTCCTGTGTCTCCCCAAGGCTGTCCCATCCTCCCTGCCTCTTCTAAACCCCAGACATCCCAAAGGCAAGGGGCCAGTGGTCTAAGGATGCGATATGGCCAGCGTAGGACAGCTTTCAGCCAGCCTGAATTACCTGGAGCTCAGCATTACTGCTGGCCTGGCCTGGTTTTGAAATATTGCCTAAGGTACTGAAAAACAGCAGATGGGGTTCTGCACATCACTGTGAATCAGAGGAATTACTGAGCAGCATTCCAGCAGCGTGGGAGGATCTCTGACACTGGTGCCTGGGCAGAAGCAAACCTCCAGGAGCTGTGGGAAGTTACCCATGGCATCACCTGGCTGGGAAACAGTGCATAGAGAAAAAGAACCCAGAGAATCCTTATCCCTGTGATGGTATTGCTCTAGAGGACTGAGCCTGAGTCCTGGCCCTGGTGGAGGGGACAGAACTGCTTGCTGTGTTCCTGCCCATCACAAATGCTGTCCTACGCCCAGGCAGTACCATAAACCTCTTGACCATCAAAAATTTAGTTTGCTATTAGTTCTTGCAATATCCCTGACATCACGGTGAGCTGTCTGACCCAAGTACAGAGGCTGACTGGCACAAAGAGGAGCTATTTCTATATAGAAATACTGTTTCACAGTGTTTAGTGAGATGCTGTGCTGGTCTGTGACAAGAGCCATAGGTGTCCCTGGAAAAGTACATTGCAAGCAAGAGTAGACACCACAGCGTGGGAGAAGAACCAGGCAGGCACATTATTTTAGACTCAAATCTCAGCTAAAGTAATGTGTGATACAGCAGTGTACCACATCCCACATGGGAACTCCGTGGTGCCCTCTTTTCTGGAGTAACAATAATTTGGGCTTGAGTAGGGATGATAGACACTTTGTGGAAAGGTGTTTCTGCTGAGATGACAGCAGAAAAACATTGAGTGATGGAAGGTACACAGTGCCTGAGCCTCACATTGAAAAGACCAGCTCACTGGATTCAAATATATTGGTAGAAGAGGGCACAGAGCACCACAGAAGTGCAGGCACACAGGCAGGTGTGCACACCCTCACACACTCACAGAGCCCTTACTGTGATGGAAAAACAGGGTAAACCCCAGGCACAGTGGGTGCCTTGGGCAGAGCCATCTCCTTGGGATGTACACAAGAGCTCAAACAGGTCACTCTCCTCTTCTCCTGGCAGGACAGGGAAAGAGCTGAAGGCATGGGGCACTTTGAGTTTTCCAGCCATGCTACACTGAGTCTGCTCAAGGCCATTTCAGGCAACTGTGTGTACATGTGGAGGGGGTCATTTATTTTACTGACAAACCATGCTGAGCAATGTATTTGACCACACAACCTCTCCTTTGATGGTGAGCAGTTGCTCTCAGCCTGTACTGAGCAAAAAGTGTCAGCTCCTGTATCAGGCTTGGGAAAGGGCATGTGTGCCCAAAGGGCTTGTCCATTTTTTACAGCTCTCTGCCCTCTCTCCACAAACCTTGCCTTGCTACCACAGCTCCCATGGATGGTCACCAGGGATTTACAAGTGACAAGAAGCTCTCCAATGGCCCATGGAGTGGGTCAGAGCTGGGATTTGCTCTGTCAAAGAACAGCCCCTATTTGAAGGTCTGGATCCCTATGGCTGAGGGAGTACTGGAGGCAGCTAAATTGTGGGCGTGTTTATTGGAATTACAACTGGCTTTATACAGACGGGTTAGCCTGGTCACTGGGAATTTGTATGGGTAATTATGGGCTCATTATTATCTTCCCTGCAGGGAAGACATATGACCCAGTAGTCTGAGGAAAAAGTTGGGCGCCAGGCACTCCTGGACTCTAATCCCAGCTTCGACACTCCCTTCTCTGGCCCCAGGCAAGTGACTTAACTTTGTGCCTTGGTTTCTCTGTCTGTGAAACAGGGATAATATCTCTGAGGAGTGTTGTGAGGATTAATTAGATAATGTTCACTTAATGCTTTGAAGATATGAAATGTGAAATCTTATTATGCAGCTTGGAATGCTTTCCAGGCTCTTTTGATTTCTGACCGCACGCTTTCATTAGCTCACCTCCTTCCCCGCGGAGGTGGATTCGCTTGGGAGCCACCCCAGCTAATTTGGGAGTTGTTTTTTTCCAATAGCTTGGAGCAGTTCCCAAACACTCTGACTCACAGCAGCTCGCTGGAGAAGCTGCCTCTGCCACCTGACCCTGCCTGGGGAACGCCTCCGTGTGTGCTGGCTTTCCAAAGACAAGCCAGGGAGTGGCTGCAGACAGGATGAATCAGGTTTAACGGTCTCTGATGGAGGGATGGATTTTGCCAGGGATGGATTTTGCCCTCTGGCCTTCTCCAAAAGCATCTGCACTGCTGGGGTTCCTGGCTGACCAGGCACGCGAGGAGCAGCTTCTCTAACCCTGTCCTGCCAAAGGTGCAGATGCTTTCTAAGCATTTGATTAGACCTCATTTTTGTCTTGATACTTTGAGGCATGGATCTGTGACATATGAGATTTTTTTTAAAGAAGTGAAATTATCTCTCTAGGTCTGCTTCCTGAGAAAGTTATTCCTTGGGAAAATGCGGTTTTCTGCAGTGATAAGTCACTGTGCAGGACACAATAAGGTCAATTTTTCCTGATTAAGAAATAACCAAAGTAAGTCTTGTTCCTCAAGTCTGCTGTTTTGAATAGTTCAGTGATACTGAGCCATGTGAATCAGCTCCTCCTGGGGACCTGTCCCTTCCCACTTGCTGCACATCCCCATCCAGCAGCTCCAGCTGGAGCACAGGACAGCTGGAGTGCCATGGGTGCCGTGCCCAGCCCAGCTGGAGCCCCAGGACAGCTGGAGTGCCATGGGTGCTGTGCCCAGCCCAGCTGGAGCACA
>JAOTQP010001286.1:15307947-15344781 GCA_026413545.1 Cichladusa arquata | reverse complement strand
CCCAAAACCTGGCAGTTCCACCTTCTCTAGCCAGTTTTTCTATATTGCCTATTTTTATGGACTGCTACTCCCACCCTGATCTGACAACTTGTTCACATTTATGGGTCCCTGTAAAACCTCATTTCCCTACAATGTCCACAAAAAGAGATGCTAAAAAGTGACTCATCTAGATTGAAGCTTTAGGTGCTTCCTTCATTTGGATTTTCCATATGCCTGTGTGCTCCAGTTTCATCTTTGAATATCTATGTCCTACTTTTTATGCTTTGAGAAAAGTTGAAAGGAATAACTTTTTGTGCCTTGGGAAAGGTGGAAAGGAAAAAGTGATTAATAATAAACTTTTTAAAGCCATAACTGAAGAGTATAGGTCCAAGGATCAAAACCCTCTCTAATTTAACTCAGAAGTTCCTGACCAGGAAAGGTGAGAGATACAAAAGAAAGGGTGTCTGGAGCTGAGATGTAGAACCTTCACTACCAGTAGCCAGCAACCACCTCAGGGGGGAAGGGAAATGTTCTGAAATGGGACCTGCCTGCTGATGTCCCGTGGTTCTGTGTCTGGGGAGACAGTCACAGCCCCCCAGCATCCCCTGTCCTTCCTGTGCAGTTTCCCTAAGGAGCAGCAGAGCCTGAAGGCTGGTGGAGCCTGGGCATGGCTCCCCAGTTTGGCACCAGTTTGGTCCAGGACAAATGGGAGCAAGGAGCAGAATTGGAATCCCCTCAGCTTATGTGCTCACCACAGTCAATAATGTGCACACTGATCCTGTAGTCAATGACAAGCTCCTCTCATTCTATGTGCAGGCCACGGGAGCAAAATGCAGGGGTAAAAAGGGAAAGAGAATTTAAAAAGGAAAAGAGAGGGCTTCCAGCTTGTCTCAAGGAGGTGCCTTATCCTGACACAGCAGGTAGAGCCACGCTGCTGTCCCAGGTGCATGAAGTACCTGTGCACAGCACAGCCCAGCTCCAAGGCCAGGAGAGGGTTTGGGTGAAGTCATGGAGACAGCAGTGCTGCCCAGCCTGTTGTGTGAAGCTACTCACACTGTGCCCAAAGCCAGCACGGCAGTGTTCCTGGCCCAGGTATAATAACTCTAGTAAAGGGAAGTTCAAAGGTGAAATCCCAACTCCTAAAATTCATCCATCTGTAGCCATGTTTAAACATGTCTTGGTTGATTGATTAGCTGATACCTGGCTCTCTGACCAACCACAAACTCCAAAGATTCAGCACTCAGTAACCTGGAAAATCCCTGGTCTTAATTGAAAAATGGCACTGAAACCCCAGGAAGAGTTAGCATGGTGTCTTGTAGCTTGTCTTTGCTTTCTGAACACAAGGGCTCCCTGTGTACAGGCAGGCAGTGGTCACAGACAGGGGAAACAGACAGTGTCTGCTCATCTGCCCACCAAGGACTTTTCCTGGCATTTTTAGCTGCTGTCCACACAGCATTTGTTGTCTCATTCCCAGGCAGCTTCCAGAGCCAGCAGGCAGCTTGGAGAGGGTGAGGTACAGCAGCAAGATGGTTCTGTGTGGGAGAGGGGAGGAAGGACAACCTCTCTGCTGCCTGGGTGTTTACAAACAGAAAGGCTGATTTAGAAATCAAAAATAGCTATGGAAACTTTTATTTCAGCTTACACTTAAAGAATCCCCAGCTTTGTGAAGCTCAGGCTTTATTCTGAGTGAAGGTTCTTGCACAATCATTAAAGATGTGGGCTGTTTGTACTCTTGAGCAACAAACCTCCTGTAATTACTTGTGCAAACTGAGTGTGTGTGAAGCTTGCTTCACTTGGGGGGATCTGTGGCTCCCCTCCAGCAGGGAGGAAATGAACTGCCAGCCCTGCATGGGGCAGCAGGGATATGGGAGAAACACCCCGGAATGTTGCAGAAGAGTCAGCAACATTCAATATTTTTCTATTGGCGAGCTCAATATATTTCAACCAGCTTTAGGAGCACTGCAGAAAAGGTTTCTGGAACAGATGCTACCCTTCTGTTGTGTTTCTGCAGCCTACATCAACATCTGATCCATTACTCTGGTTTTCTGCTCAGAAAAATCGGGAACTAACTTGCTGCATAGCACCAACTGTTAATTTTAGTGACAGCTAACTTAACAAGGCATGAACAAAACTAATTATTTTATTTTCCAAAATCTGCTGAGTTGGAATATGTTTTGAGGGAAATCTTACATGGATATCTTATAAGCACTCACACTTCCAGCATTCTGGGAAACTTCTGCCCAGTTTCTAAGGATAATGTCATGGGTACTGTTTCTCCCATTTGTCCCTGGAGCCACAAGAAATTATATTGTGAGAATAAAATGCTTTCTTTAGACACTATCTGCAAAACATCCTCCATCTTTGGACACTCTATGCTAAACATCATCCTACCAGTCTCACCTGTGCTCTCTTTCTCTGGCCATCACTCACTAATCCACCCCCATTGCCCTGTTCTGTGTAAAACATGGACACCATCTTTCTGTCCTTCCTTTTGGGAGTGATCTCTGTGCTCCCTTTACATACTCTCTTCCTTAGGCTTTTTTATGATTCACTTCTTGCACAGGTCTCCATCCCTTCAGAGCTCTTTTTTTCCTGTTCACAGAGCAGAGGCTGGGAACAGAGAAGGCTGGCTGATGCTCACCTTGAGGATGGTTTCCCCTGGATGTCCAGGGCACCAGGGTTTTTTAACAAGATTTTCCAGAATTAGACCCAGGATCTGAAGTTTCAGGATTACATCCTCTTTTTTTCCATTATCACAAAATTTTTCTTTGTCTATTATTCTGTAATTAACTCTAACCTACTGAATTCCAAACACTCAAGCTTGAGAAAGTATCTGATAGGATTCAATATAAAAGGATCATGGTAGTTTTATAGTCACCCTGGCTATTTAAAGCATCTGGAATCTCGAGTACCTCAGTGCTTAGGGCTTTGGCTTTTATTCTCTCAATTAATGAATATCAACTGAGCTGAGTGAGGTGACTTGAATTTCCTCCTCCTTGTGTAACAAGGACTGTTGGATTCTGTCAGATCTTCTTTCCATGAGTAGACATGATTGGTCATCACACACGGAGGCTATTGCTTTATAGATCTATGTTGATTTTATTTTATTTTTTAACTTCACCTTGAAAGAAGTTTGGCAGATGATTCTTTCTGCAGCCAGCCATGACTTCTAGAAATATATCTGCATTTCCACAATGGTAGTAAATAATTTTTCCGTGCAGGTGATGGTTTGTTCCACACAAATTAGCTTATTTAGAATATATTCCTTAGCACCTGTGTAGCCAGCTCACGTTGGCAGAGCTCAGAGTAAGGTCCCAGCTAAGATTTTCTTAGGATGTCAAATCTTCCACCTTCTCCTTGGGTAAAGGGACACATTCACTAAGCTGTGGTTGCTGCAGAGGGTTACATTGTCCCTCTGTTCTATTGCCACCAGGACTCAAAATGGGTAAAACCAAACACAACGCTTTTTAGCAGTATCTCCAATCCTTGAAAGACCTGGAGTTACACAGCAACTTTTGTTGTGGTATCACTGTAATGGGGCACCTATAAGATACTGTTTCTTAGCAAGAATTGTTTCCATTTCCTTTCAGACACTGGCACTGAGCTAGCCAATGCATTTTAAGACGCTTCAAGCAGGAAAAGCATTCCCATCTCAATTCCCACCAAGATTTCTGGAAGTGGACATGGGTTTGCTGGCCAGTGACAGAGACCTCTTAACACCTAGAGAGTGTTTCTGTGCCTTACCTTTTCACTGCTGCTGCCAGCACATCCTCAGACTGAAAGAAAAATTCAGCCTGATACACCTCCTTCCTGATTTCTGCTCCCTGGGTTTCATTGTAGGAGGTCTGGAGGTGTCACAGCTCAAGACGTGGTTGCACAGCATTGGAAAACCATTGCAGAGACCAAGAATCATGCAGATGTACATCCATGTTAAGCAAAGCATCCTGAAACCTGTTTCAGAAAACAACTGCAGACTGTATAGTGCAATGAACACTATTATCTTTCAGAGTAGTAAAGAGTGAGAAAAGAAAAACAAAAACCAACCAACCAACCAAACAAACAAACAAAAAGTCAAAAAGCCTGGCTACACAGCAGCTTTTATGAAGAGGATTAGCTCAGTCCAGCCCTAAGCCACTGCAATTTCTTTTCTATAGGATCTCAGAACTGGAATTCTTCTCAAGCGCTCCATAATATGCCATTAATTATTCCTGAAAAACTCTTTGTAAAATGAGTTTTAAAAGTATGCTGGTGCCTCATTGTTGCCGTTTTTATGATTTTACAGGCACAGCCTCCCTCAGCAGTGAGGTCTTCTCTGGCTTTTATCATCCAAGATTACGCTGGTGCTGACGACTCAACAAGATCTGACAAGATCACAGCATGGGGCAGTGTACCTGCAGGTAAAACAAAGGTCAGTTTGGAGTCGTTTTCTCACAGTCTGGAGCACACAAATGTTCAAGTCTTGGATGTCTTTCAGTGGCAAGGGGAGACTGGTAGCCCAATAAATGCAGTTGTGCCTGTTGGAGGTGCACCTGGATCTCCTCCATGGGCTGCTGGTGGTCTGCAGACCATCATCAGCACAAGCCCTGAGTGCAAATCAGTTAGTGGCTGAGATAATTTAGCAGCCAGCTGTCAGATGCAGGAAGAGCAAGCACAAAACCAAATCCTTCTTGAATCCTTCACCCAAGAGGCAGTGAGTTTATCCCAACCTGTTTTAATCTGCAGGGTCCACTGTGACCCACTGTGAGGAGAAAGCTTCCTGTACTGCTGGGAAGAGTGTTGCCCTCTGTGCCTGACCTGTCCCCATCAGATCTACTCAGAGATAATTCACTGTGGCTGAATTCTGCATATTCAGAGGAGGACTTGGTCTCCATTGTGGACTTTTGTGTGCATACAGTCTGATTTTACAGTATGGTTTCGTTCCTATTTCCATTCCTTCAAAGAATCCACAGCTTCAGGTGTTCATCCTTGTGAATGTCCTCTGTTGCCCAGTTTATTTCAGCCCCTTGGTAAGGCTTTGACATAGGTCAGATCTTCTTATGGTCATCTTTAGGTCACTTATCTCTGCTTATATTGTCAGGGGATTGTACCAGATGACCTTTAAAGGTCTCTTCCAACCCAAATCACCCGAGAATTCTATGATATGATGCAGTCTCATATAATTTTCTCTCTCAGCTACTGTATCTGTGTTTACACAATGCAAAAATGCATTTAAATAACCATGAAAAAAGGCACAAATCACCCAGTTACACTCAGCCTAGGTAGTGCAATCCCCTTTTCCTTCTCTTGCTGGGAGCACTACAAGGGCAGAGGTGCAGCATTCATGTTATCAAGTTCTTTCCAGAGCACTGGATTACCATCCCTTCTACCCCCAGCATACCTTGCCTCTCCTATAGACAGCAAACCCTTCTGGGTCTGTTTTGAGCTGGTTTGGCCAAGCAAACAGCACAAATGCTAGCAAGAATAACATGTTTTCTTTCAGGAGTTTTTTCTATGACTTCCCATAAATCTTGGCTATGATTTTCTGAGCTCTTCCTTTCCACTGGAGACTTTGTCAGGCACAGACTGAATTTGTAAGACGTATTTTCTGGAGAAGAAATCTGAATGCAGATAACTATGTTCCCTATTGCCCAGTCACAGCAAAAACAGCACCATAAAGGCTGGGACCCATCTGAGCCCCCAGGTGCAGGTTTGGGCAGGGCTTCAGAGAGGAATTATTGCATCATAGGCAGGGCACTGCCCTCAGCAGAAACTCTGGACCCAGTCGTGCTGGAGGGGAAAACACAACCTTCCTGAAATGGGAGTCAGCCACCAGGAGCATGACAACCAATCTGAGAGTGACCATAAGTGTAGCAAGGATAATTTTATCCCTTTACTGAGCTCTGCAGAGACATCAAGCCTGCTGGAGTGGGGCTGTGGGTGTGCTTTTGTGCAGCAGAGCTGCCTGCAGTCTGGCAAAAATTCTGCGGTGGTGCTGGAAGAGAGACAAAGCCAAACTGCATGTTAAGATGGTTGCTGCAGAATGTTTTATCTACGTCATCTTTCCTACCACTTTCTGTAATGTAGAGAAGGGAGACTTCCTCCTGTGACTGATTATATTATTATTTATTAGAACATCTCTGGCACTGGCAGGTTGGAGCACCATCCCAGGGCTTTAGGAGGTGTGCAAGCACTGTGAAGGCAGCCCTGCCCCAAGCAGCCCATGCTATAAAACAGAATAATGGGGAGATAAAACAAGGAGATTGGGAAGCAGTAAGAGAAACCAGTGGGACAGGTTTGGGAGGCATGTCAGCCAGTGATGGCAGCTCACCAGTGTAATTTTAGGGGAGCTGTGCTGGTAGAGGTGTGATTTGAGACAGGTTGGCTTTGGGCTGTTTCTAATGGGGGCTCCTCACTACCCAGGAGACAACAAGAGCTTGCTGGCACCAAATGTGCTTGGGCTTTGCTGTGTGTTGGGGGACTGGCAGCAGTGGCATCTGAGAGATGAGATGCTCTGAAGGCCTTGGAAGCCAAGGCAAGTAGATACAAGCAAATTCCCATGCAGTGCCCTGACTGATGGATCATTTTCACTCTGAGGATCCAGGGTGTCTGACTCCGGCAATCTGCAGGGCCATAATATTGACCACAGTTTCCCCCTCCCCCTCTCCTTTAATTTTCCTTCCTTCCTTTGTGCAAACAAAGAAAATGCACTGGGAATTCTTTTGAAGACAGCATGGTTGGGGTTTGCACTGGAATTTCATAAGGAAGCTTATGAGACATTATAAGATGTCTTTAGAAAAAGACTCTTTGAACCTTTTATCTTAATGTATTTACCTCTAGAATACACAGGCTTTGCATTCAAGAAAAGCACTTTACAGGGAGAAAATTAAATACATAATGACTTGCAGGAGACAGCAGACTATATCCTGAGAAATTTTACTGTGGGTTAGCACTGGGGAAATTAAACCACTGACATACTCTTGACCTTGATTTTGGCATTTCTGTTCCATGACATAAAACAATTGAGTTAGAAGGAATATTTTATTATTGACTCCTATAAATAAAGTAGGAGCAGGATGCTGTAGATCAGTATCACTCATAATGGTGTAGTTGGTAGAAAATTCTGTTTCAATATTTCACGTCAATTGTAAGAGCTCATATTGCCTTAGGTGAGTGTGATAAAAAAATCACGTAATAACAGGTTATTGTGCAATGGACTGTAAAACCATCAGAAAAGGATGTAAGCTTTTTTTTTTTTTTAAGTGAAAACCGACTGAATAAAGTGCCTGAAGTAATTTCTGTTAATTTTCTGGCGTTCCTCTGGTTACTTTCTAGTACATGCTGAAGACATGCTGTAACTTCTGTTAGCAAAATACTGTTGAGTTACATGAAATAAAGAAAATTATTATGTACAATTGGATGAATCACATTAGTTAGGAAGGCAGAAAACTTCAAATACAATGTGTTCTTCTAACAACATATATTGAGAGAAAATAGTGAACACCAAGCTGTGTGTTTCATGGAGAGGTTGACTGAGAGGGCTGGTGGGGTTTTCCTTAGGCAATGTGACAGCACTAGTGTTTTGACTTGGTCAAACATTCATTGAACTAATGAAGCTGTGTCTGGAAAAGAGGAGATTGCATTAGGTTGGTCTGAGGCACCTTTATTCAAGGTGTATCCAAGGCCACAGAAGCACAGCACACTTGGCTAAACCTGTTTCACCAAAGCCCAATCAAACTGCAGAGCAGATTTTGGCATTTGGCATTCTTGAGATCTTCTCTGCAGCTCTGAACAGATGAGGATGTTTAGTACTTTTTACAGCAAAATGGACATGTGTGTACTCTGACATACAGATGATTATTGACAAAAGATTCTCCAAAATCTATGGCTTCAGAGGCCTTTCTGATAGATGCAGGGTTATATATAAAATTAAATTACTTAAAAAGCATACTGCTGTAGAGTTGCACAGCCCACTTTTTGATCACCTATGGATATTTCACATGCACTTCCCAGCAGTGGCAGTACTGTTATAGGATTTCTTTGTCTTTTTATTGTCATGCTATCCCTTTAGCCTAGAGCAAAGTATGATGACTGAAGCTATGGGAAATAGTTGCCAAGGTAGGTCATGGATCAGGTCATCTCCCTTACTTTGTTAGGAGAAATGTGTCCAGAACTGCTGGGGAAAAAAAGGCAACTCAACAAGGTGATCCCTCCAGGATACCTACCCCAAAAAACTTGTAGTCATGTGACATTGCCTGAAGTAAATGTAGAAATACAATGGAAAAGAAATCTACTGGTTTGCAATTCCACAGAACAGTACAATAATAATATGAATTTGGCATGGAATAAATTATGGGTTAAAGTTCTGTGCTAATTTGTGCCTCATAAAATAGTGAAAAGAGCGCTGAGGCAACAGATCTGTCTCTTCTGAGTCACTACTTCAGCTATTACATATCTGAATATTGTGAATCAGAAATTACATTGGGATTTAAGTCTTCAGCAAAACTGATGTTCTAGTGCCTCTAGTTGCTCTCCTGCCAGACTCACACTTTTCTGTTGGAACATGTTTTGTGAGGTCTTGCTTTAACATCTGCTCAACCAGTTCCTATGCAAAATTTTGACTTATAAATAAAACATGTAATATATACATATGTGCTGCGTGTGTAGAACTACATGCATCCATGTAGATTTTGCTGCTTTGTGAATTCCTAAAGGCTTTTAGAGTCAGACTGCTTTGCTTTGGTGGCCAATGCTGCAGGCAGACAGCTCAATGATGAAAGAGAGGAGTGATTCCTGCAGCTCTGTGTTGCAATCTGTGCAGGCAATTCCTGCCTGCTCAAGGGGCTGATTGCACAGAGGCTCCCAAATGGAAGTCAGGAGCCAGACTCACACCAGCTGTGTCCCTATCAACTGATCCTGGCCACAATTTAATCTCTTTTCCTCCCCACTGTTTATGACGTGTTTTATTTTGCTGCTAATGTTTCTCACCTGATGTTCAGATTCACTCCTGTGGTAGCATCACAGCACCCAGGCCTGATCCTTGCCACCTTCTGTCAGCAGCCAATCCAGCTGTGCCAGATGGCTTAGAGCTAATGGAGAGACTGCTTCCATTATGACTAGCCCCTGTGGTGGATGGATGCAGTTGATAGCTCTAGTGTTAGCTAAGATGCAAAATTCTGCATTTAGTTAATGTAATTTAGTAATTCTGCATCTCCCACTGGCTCCTTAGTTCTCTGAATTGATTTTCCCTGATACTGCTTTCTTATCCGAACTTTTATAAATGGTTTTCCTGTGCCACTTTTGCTTTGCTTTCAGTGGATATGCCTGCACTTTCCAGTGGCAAAATCCTCTTTGGAGAGATGGTGACTGTGAAAATCCCCAGTCTCTCCATACAAAGAGACCGTGAGAGCAAGCTTGCCTGTACAGCAAAGTGTTCCCATAAATAGCAGGCTTATTTGGTAAAGGGTGGTTTTGTTAGGCAGGGAAGGGAGAGACATTTCACTGCAATTTTGTATCACTAGATATTTAGGTTCAGAAATATCTTTATCCGCTTTGGGAATGCAAAACTTCCTGTTTTGACTTGCTCTAAATATATATAATTTTTAAATTACAGGTTTACGTCAAGAGAACAATTTAGTCAAGTATTACTTTCTTTGGAGAATACATCCTTGTTGTTACTCATAAATTAGGGCATGCATTCAGGCATAAAGTATGTATGGATATATTAAAACCCATGATCCACATTATGGGTTTTCTGCTGGAAACAGTTCTTTTGGACATGGGTGCAATAGATACAAAGCTGGCAAAATGGATGACAAAGGAGGTCTGATTGGAGGTGAGGGGGGTTACCAGTCAGGAAGGATGAGAGGACATGTTGG
Organism: Cichladusa arquata; assembly: GCA_026413545.1. Taxonomy (NCBI): domain Eukaryota; kingdom Metazoa; phylum Chordata; class Aves; order Passeriformes; family Muscicapidae; genus Cichladusa; species Cichladusa arquata. The sequence continues at coordinate 15,334,948 of JAOTQP010001286.1, read as the reverse complement.
AGATTTTGGAGTTCATTCCTTGATGTAGCCTGTCTGCACAGCAGAGCTGAGCTGGGCTGTGATCAGGGTGTGCTTTGCCTTCTGCAGTCCTCTGCTCAGACAAACTGGTAACTTCAAACTGGTAATTTCACAGGGTGCAGCAAAATCAACTGAGGTTCAGCCTTGTTTAGCCACCCCAGGACCTGAAAAACAGAAATTTGTCCTTCTGTATTGGGTTGTGTCTGTACTGAGTCTTGCTCTAATCCCTCGGTTGCAAAAAAACCAAAGTATAAGTTGCCCATGTTGTGGATGTCTTTGTTAAGGAAACTCTCCCATCTGGAGGCACCCAACTCAAGCTTTTATTTTGTGACTTAGTTATTGCACCAAGATTTAATCATTATTCTAAGGACTGGAACATCTGAGACTCTGCTATGAGAAACCTGAGGTTGAGCCAGTAGGGAAACCTGGTCTCACTGTGAGAGTGGGGTGTGTGTCACTGTGAGGGGGCTCAATCCCACCTCAGGTGGTGTGAGTGTGATGGCCAGAGTGGCTCTTGGATGGTTGGAGGGGGAGGTTGCCTTGGTATTCCAGCTAGATGTGTTTCAGATAATACTGTAAGAGGTTTATCCACCAGGAACAGTGCATGACTCCAGCCTACATTTCTTTCAAAGGGTAGAAGTTGCTACCTGACCTCTAGACAAGGACAGGGCAGTTTAGGGATGGAGGGCTGCTGGGATTTTGTTCAAGGAGCAGCCTGCTCCAGTAAGAATGCAAAATGTACAAGTGGAGTAAGCTTTACTCCAGTTCACACCTATGAGAGTTGCAGGAAGGATGTAGGTGGCTCAGGCAGCTCTGACACTTCTGACAGTTTTTTCAAAAACTCACCAGTCAGAGAGAGATTCAAAACTTTGTTCCAAGGTTCTTCTCAGTCAAAAGTTTGGAGGCATTTGTTTCATGCTAAGTTTACCCCCAACAGCTCTAATGTATAATCATGAGAAGATTGTGCCTCTAAAAACAACTTTTCACATGTGTTTTCTGGTGGTTGCTGCAATTCCTGAGGTTTATATTGATCCATGAGCAACTTTGTCATGAAATGCAAGCACAGTGCTTGACTGTATTAAAAGAATTATCATATGCAAAATAGCATAATTACATGGTCTCCTGAATACTGAATAGGGGTTATCTGTATGCAATTCAAAATAACATGCTTCAAAATGTGTGTTTTGCTCCCATGTGAACTGCCATAATAAAATCTGAACTCATCCCAAGGGATCTTTGTGGGCATCAGTATCACATCCAGCAGCAGAAGGCCAATGCTAAGACCTTGAATACAACCTCTGTGTTCCTCTGGGGCTGAGAATGGGAGTCAGGTTATGGAAGGCTAATTCTGCTGGGCTTTGAACTGCTTAGTGCACCTCCTCCCATGGAACACAGCTTAGAGTTAATACAAATGGCCTGGTTGTGTCTTTTTGCTGCAACAGCCTTGTGGAAGGAAGATGGTTAATTTGTATATCCTGCTTTCACTTTAGGGCATTCTATGAGATAAAAATAGGAGAAACAGCCATTGCCATTGTCCTGCCCCTCCAGAGTTGCATTTGGTGTAGCACAGGCAGTGATGTGTTTTGGTGTCACATTGGCTGATGTCACACGTGTAAGTTTTTGATAGAATCTGTGTGTTCCATGTGACAAGCTCAAATGCTCACATCCACTGTGTACATGCCTAACTCTCAGCCTTTCCCTAATTTCAGAGTAATCTGCATTACTCTGTATAGTACATCCTACACAAACCTGCCCCAAGGAATATTTGGTTCCCAGTACAGAGGATAACAACATCTGTTTGTGACCACTGTGGTGAAGAGAAATTGCCATAAGAGTTTGGCAATGAGTTTTGAGTTTTCCCCATAAAGCTGATTCAGCAAAGCTGAAATGAAATGGCCTGTCAGAGCATGCCAAAGGGAGCCATTTGCTGCTCAGAGAGCTTGCAGTGTCTCTTTGTTTTCCCCAATATCTCAACCCCAAAACTTTGAGGAAAATGATAACAACGCCTCATTATGTTTATGTAAAAGAAATTGAAATTACTGCACACAGCTATCAGTCACTGGCCTGGCCTCAGCCCAGAATGATTTTGGCTAAAGAAACCTTTGCAACAAATGTACCCGCCCTATTGCTCCACTGAGCTGTGAAATCTCTGAACCAGGGTCTCTGCATCACTGGTAACATAGGATGTGTCCAGACCCTGCTGAGCCCACCCATGCTACAGCAGACCTGGGTCTAGAAGATCCCCCTGCTTCCTCCACTTATTTAATCTTTCTCATATCATTAGATATCCCCTTTGGAGCCAAATTAAAAAAAAAATGCCCATCCTATTCCTTTTCATATTGGCAATGTTCTTTTGTCCAACACATACATACATGCACATACACACAGACAAACTGGTTCCAGCTGTTATAAATTATAGCACAGAAAATGCTTTTTTCTTTTTAAAAAAGTGAATGGAGGATCAGCACACAATCCAGACAGTGAGGGAGTAAATGTTTCTCATTAGTGACTAGATCTTTCACATGTTTACCTGCATGCTTGTATTCCTTAGCTAGTTCCTTGCCATCGGTCGCTCTTTTTTGTTGGAAAATTGCACTTAATGAATTCTCATCTTTTCTGGAAAAAACATTTTGGTCCACATTTTTGGCCTGAATCTTGGGTTAGCTCAGCAACATTCATAGGAGCAACAATGTCTTTATTAAAAGCCACCACTAAAGTCTCTTACCAAGTCTCAAAAGGAAGGTAAAAATTTTGCTGAAAGGCTGTCTGTGACTTTTGCTGTCTTACTTATTTTTCCTTGGGACATATCCAGGTTTGTATTAAGATATTTCATATGTAGGAGAAATGGTATTTCTTTTCTCTAAGAGCGTAAGTTACTCAAGAGGTCAAAGAAATGTCGTTCTTAGAGTATCCAGAAAGATTACAGTGGGTAGAGAAAACAAATTCATTCTTATCTTGTTGGACTGTTCTGCTCCTGCATGATGGCAAGTTTCTGATACCATTGATCCGTTTGAAATGTGTTATGGATTTCTGACACTAATAATAAGCAGCTGAAGTGTTGAATAGCAGATGGGATAGAAGCAGACCTGGTACAGACCTACCAGAGAGGAAAACATGTCATTCACAAAATATGAAATCCATGCCTAATGTCAGTTGTTTGCATTTCTCTCCTTATTGGTCCCCAGCCTTCAAACCTGTATGTTGGTCATTGAAGCATCTCTTCTGACAGGCTGATTTGTGCTGCTGCTTAGGCAATATAATGAACAGTAAAATAAAGCCAAGTTCTAGGAATATATTAGAACTGTTGCCAAAATGTGCTGAGAAAAAATCTGCTAAAATTAACAAGTGCATTGTTTTCCTTGAGAACATTATCTGTCCTGAAAATGAAGTTCAAGACAGTCATGTTTAAACCCATAGGCTTGGGCCAATTTCTAATCTTGTTTATACTGATGTAATTGACATCAGAAGTTGGCTTGCAGTGTGCTTACACTACACCTCACTGCCATTAGCAGTAACTGCAATAGAACTAAGGGCAATTTTTGAATACGTTCTACTTTACGTCATCTATCTATAGCAATGTCACTTAGCAAATGAGACGTTTCTTTTATCTGTCTGCAGAAAATGCATAGATCAAATTAACCCCCAGCCAGAAAGAAGCTAACAGACCTCCCAGCAGAATTTTAAAATAGTCCATTAGCTGAAGTTTTTCTTTGCAAGAAACATTTCTCTGTCTGTAAGTAATTTTTGCTTCAACCACAAAGAATACATTGGTGCACAGAACATTTCTTTCAGGAATGGCTAGTTAACCTAGCAATTTAAAACTGCTCGGAGTGTGGGAACAGTAAATAACCTTGGTTTCTGCTTTTCTAAGTCTGTTACAGAAGAGCTCCATGATCTGTTAACTCCTTAGTCTGTGTAATTCTTTTTGCAGAGACAAGACAAAGTGCTTCTAATGTCTTCTGCCTGTGCCATATTCCAAGCCTGGTATCAAAGACCAGATAAAAAAACAATGCAGTCAGGCAACACATGCCAGAGAGTCCCAGTCTGATCGTACACAAACTGTCAGGAGTTTTTTGAAAATATTTCAAATAAATATTCTGGGACTTGTCAAAAATACATAATGGCTGAGGTTAAAGAGCACATAACCTGGGAAACCAGACCTCTTTCAACTATCCCCCTATTTTCTGTACATTTTTTGTTCCTGCCAGCTCACTGCTAGGAATCTAGCAGCATCTCCATCAGTACTGCAAGGCAGTAAGTACAGGGTTCTATAGAGGCAAAAAAAAAAAAAAATAGGTCTTTTCTAGCCTTAACAATTCTATGATTCTTTGCTCTCCACATTTGCATATATTTGCAAATACATTTGCCTGTATTTAAACACTCATGCACATTTATGTGTGCCAGGGATGTTGAGATTGGATATTAAGAAAAATTTCTTCACTGAAAGCACTATCAAGCACTGGCACAGGGTGCCCAGGGAAATGGTGGGGTCACCATCCTTGGTATTTAAAAGATGTGTATTCACTTAGGGACATGGTTTAGTGGTGGACTGGACTCAGCAATCTCAAGGGTGTTTTACAAACTAAACTAAGCTATTCCATGATCTCTGTGTGCTCACTCTCTGATGGCCCAGCAAACAGCAGCACTGCTGATTCACTGGCACAGCTTCACCCCGTTCTTGCTCACCGGTTTTCACGGTTTGTCTGAGCCAAATGCCAAACATATTTGGCTCTGCTATGCTGTGAGGTCTGATGAGCTCACAGAAAGGAAAATCCCCTCAAGACATTGCAATAGAAATTAACCAAAATACTTCCTCTTGGGGAAATGCCCTAGCAGGCAGGAATCAAACGTCAAAATGTAGATTACAGAAAGTCCTTCCAGTCCAGTGCCATATATGGATCATAACCAGCAGGATGATCCCAATCTGGATCAAAATCAGCACAGGCAAGGAAAAGGGCTTTCCAGAGCTGAATGTGAATGTACAAGTTGGCAGATAAGAGTCTTCAGTCTTCACTTTGAGTCTGCACATTTTGTGCTGGTTGTAGGTTCATTTAATTTCATTTGGGCTTTTTTAGTTCATTTCACAGAAGGTTTTCACGTGGAAATATCCATGCTTTCCCCTTTATCTGTTTAGCCATGAGATGGTCATCCTGTTACCTGCAAGGAATCATCAACCTGATAAATCTTGACCTAGTGGTGACTGAACCTGTCAAGTCCCCTATTTGCATTGTGGCAGCACAGCATACGTGGGCAGAATGTCTTCAGCTCTTGGAAATTTTGGCTAGTATCCAGTAGCATGAGCTACTGCAAACTCAAGCACAAACATTAATTTCTCTCTGTGCTGGCTATCAAGCCATGTGTATGGTCCTGGGTTCAGGGACCCCAAGCTCCAACTGAGGACTCTGGTAAATACCATTTAATTTGCACAGTTAACTCTCTGTATGTCTCTGTGTGAAACAGAACTTTCTCAGGAGCAAGCTCTGGCAGAACAAACTCACAAAGCATCTCATAGCCCACCATCTCTCTCCTGCTTTTTGTGAAGGTGCACTTCTTTGACCTAACATGCATATTGAGCCGCAGGCAGTCAAAAGAAGCGTGAACACACACACTCACAACTGCTCCTTCTCCTAGGAGAAGGATGAGAGGTGCTGACCAGCACGTGGCAAAGTTTTGATGTGTCACATGGCACAGGCAAGCCCAGCACACAGGGAGAGATTACAGCAGCCATGAAGAACAGAAACCAGTAAAATAGAGCATCCCTTCTCACACTCCATGAGCTTTGATAGTGACGTGAGGAATGTCCTGTTTGTGACAGGACGATCTGTTGGTCTGTACATGCAGCCAAGTGCCTTGTGAAAGGCATATGTGTTCCCAGCAGAGACCTCTCTGTGCCCCATGAGGATGGCCCAAGCCACAGTCCCATGGGGGCTAAATGGGAGAATCTGGGATGTACACCAGACTCAGCAGCTGAGCAGAATAGGGGAGCTGCTGGGAAAGGGCAGCATGAAAGGCAGGTGGAAACACAGCTCAGAAAAGGGCTGGTGGCACCAGTGGGCATCAGAAGAACGGGGTTTGTGGGAAAATTATTATGGGGCAATTTAGCAAGTTTGGGAGACAGTATGGTGAATAGAGAAAACAGAGGTAAGACAAAACTTGTGAGCACAGAATGTAACCTTCTCATGTGCTTGTGGTCTGAGGGAAAGAGAAGGAATGACTGCGTGTAGTGGTTCCAGGTGAAGTATAAAGGCATTATGCAAGCACCAACACCACCATAAATAAGCCACAGCTTTAAGAAATGCATCTCCTGACTGCAGGAGGTGATGTGGGTGCTGTGTTTAAAAGCCCCAGCTGCTGATGAACCAACAACATCCATGAGGATGGAAGAGAACAGAACCTAGGGGAGGTGGAAGTCAGCTCTCCATGCCCGGTGCAGAAATCTGCTGGATTAAAGATAGTTTAGCAGGGTAAACATGCTCCTTTCTCCACCAGGGAGAAATATCACTCGTTTTCCCTGCAGAGGGGAGGAGCTCCAGTGCCCTGTGCGAGGCCCCAGTTCAGCACACTGCTGTGCACATGCCTGCCACTGGTCCAGCCAAAAACACAGCCCAGCACCTCTCCCAGAGTTAATTAATGTAGGATGTGCATCCAATCACACAAACAGGGGCATATATCCACATATAACCCGGTCTGTCATTAAATACTTGGCAGCAATATCCAGCTTCTGTAGCCATCACCCAGCCAAAAAAGCCTCCAAATCTTCAAAGATGCAAAAATGTTTGGCTATTCCCCTCCTCCGGCCAAATGTATCTCAGCAATATCTGAAAAAAGGTTGTAACTTTGCAATGCAAAACTAGGTCATGGTTGTCAAAGCGACCTGAGTTTGAAGTTAAGGTGTGACTTCTATCTGTGTCTCACAGTGATGAACCTGAATTTGAATCAGCAATGTGCATTATGCAGTTAACATGAGAAAACCACAGGATCTTCCCAGTATTTTGGAAATCAATTCATTTTGTTCTAGATCTATCCTATAGTTCCCTATTTAGTTGTTTACTTTCCTTTGGAGACCCAGATCTCAGATTTAAAAATCAAATGTTGCTTTAAAATAATTATTGAATGATGGGATTTGCATTCTCACAGAATGAGCTGTTAGCCCATGCAATTCAATAAAGGAATGTCTTCTGCAGAAGTAGCAATCTTGCTGCTGCAAGTTGCAAACACTTACCTTTAATATGGCTTTATTTCCCTGGATATAGTATGGTCTAAATCTAGGGGATGAACACTTTCTAATGGCAGCAGTGCCTTCCACTCCTGTTAAAAATTGCACTGTCTTGTTCTGCCACTTTTGGTAAAATCATTGAACCTCTACAGAGATTTCTTTTGTGGAGACACCAGTAAGCCACAACATTGGATTTGTTATGATCTAGTTGGTAGCGATTTTATATTTAGTGTGTCTTTAGACGTATTGTCTGGGATACTGTGAAAAATACCTGATATTAAATTATCCTCAATTTTTTACAGACTTCCTTCCTCTCTCCTTCTCCCTGACAGCATGGTGCAAGGCCTGTCACTACAATAATGGGACACTGAAGTAAAAAAAAACATCTGTCATGGATTTGGCCAGATGGCATATTTCTGTTTTTAAATCCAGTTGTGAATTAAGATAAAATTAAATGAATAATTTTGAACAATGGAAATGAAGATTAGAGAGAGAAGATCAGAAAAGTCAAATCTTTTTGTTCTGCTTCTATTAAAATGAAACAGTATTTTTCTTTCAAAAACTCATTTTGAAAGCCAGCAAAATTATTTTTAAAGGTCTTATCTCATTAAAAGTAAATGAAATGTCTAATATTGGGTCAAATAAAATGCCTGTTTGAACAAAGCTGGGGGTTTTTTGAGCATGTAGTTTTTGCAACCATATCAACGATGCAATTATTTAAATTGAAATAATCCTGCTCTGATCTATAAAACTATGGACTGAGACTAATTTCTTTAATACTCACCCACTTACTTTGGAATACTATCAAAGTATTTGGACTAGTACCCAAAAATTTGATCAACATCAGAGCGTAAAATGCAGCTTTATGCACTCTAGCTGAGGCAATGAAAAGGCAGTTACAAATAAATCCTTCCTTTGAGCAATACTTTCTTTTTATTGAATACTTTTTAAAAACAGGAAGATAGACAAGAAACAGAAACTGAAAATTGTTAGATCTCATGCACGACCGATAGTTAAACAAATGCATAAATCTGCTCATTATTTCTCAGAGAACTGATGAAAATATTCCTTCATTGTTGCAAACAATCTGTACTCCCTCATCAAAATTTAAGTGCTGTACCTTGCTACTGTCAACACAGTGGTAAAAGGTGTGCTGGGATCTCTGGAGTCCCCTGGGCTGCAGGCTGGTACTGGGCACAAACGCCAAGCAATTGGTGGCAGAATGACCCAGGGGGCGACCACAGGTGGAGATCAAGACAGCTTGGAGCACAGGCTGAGGGATGTGCTGAGGGATGTGCCAAGGTGCTGTCCCATTTGCTGCCACTGACTGCAGGTGGCATCTCTTTGGCACCCTCTCCAGCTCCAGCAGGACAGCTTTGTTCTTCATTTCAGTGGGGCAAGCTGCCCCTGCTGTCTCTGAGGCACATGCAGGCTCTGAGTTCTTGCTCCTGGGGTAGGTTTCCATGTGGTTCTGGCTCCTGCAGCAGCTCCCAAAAGATCCTGTCTGGCTGGGATGCTGTGCTCCCCCAGATCTTGTGTGTCATCTGATTGCAGGGTGCCCACCCTGCCTTTTCCATCCCACTTTTGGGAGGGGAGAGGGAAGTTTTCAGAGCTGCAAGAATCTATGGATGAACAAACAAATAACATGGTGGACTATGAAGAGACTTGAAACTGATTTAGGAAGAACAAAGCAATAATGATAGCAGAGAAAAATCTACCAGTGATCCCTCAGCAGGAGGCACCCTGGGTGCTCTTTGGCCTCTGCACCTACTGGTACCTTTTTATTCAGCCTTTGCCCAATAGAGCACAGCACCATCCTGTTTCCTAAGTCAGTTTTTGAACCCATGCACTCTGGTTTGATACTTCAGAAATAGGTTATCATGGAGCTGAACATGTCCCTGTCACAGCAAGCATTGCCAATATGGCCCAACAGCCACTCAGATGTCCCTAAGGGCTCCAAACCTTGTGGCAGCCCATTTTGGTGTTAAAATCAGGAAACAAAATGTACTGCTGTGTACAAGTAATATTCAAAACATGTCTTTGAATCCCAAACACTGTGCTTGTGGTTTTATATCCATTTCTAGTGATACCTCTTCTCAATCTGCTGAGGTTGCTGCAGCTTCTCTAGGCCACATACCTTATGAATATTTTGGTATTCTCTTGAAAGGCTGGAGAATCTTCAGCATGTTTTTCCCTTGGCAGAGGGTTTCTCTCAAAAGCTACTGAAAGAACATATTTGGATTGTGTCATAGGCTACATGACAACAATGATTATATGATGTATCTTGAAATAGGGAAATACCAAGAAACATTACACATATTGCATTCATCAAATCTGCCTGGTGAAAGTAGACCCCTTAATGGATATATTTAGTACATAAAGCAACACTTAAAGGCTGCTTTCATTTTAGCTTTTTATTCTCCCTCAAACAGTCAGAAATACTCTGCATGTGCAACTGAAACCTGTGTTAAATTAGGCTTAGAGAGCTCATATTTATTCACCTTGGATCACTAAATCTAATAGAATTCTAGCCTGAGATGAAAAAAGTCTCCTTACTAAGTGATAGTAAAACACTGAATAATTTGATCTTTCCATGTAATTATGTCAAGCAACTTTGTTTGCAGTAAAGAAGATACCAGCAGTAAATGCAACCTCTGAGACCACAACAGAAAGCCCTCTAACTTCAGGAGATACTGCTAGCACACATCAAACTAGACATGAAGAATTACCAGCTCCTAGAATGGTTAGTGTAATCTCTTTTCTCTGGAAAGTGACCTCCAGTCTAAGAACTTCATACAGAAATAGAATGAGTTCGAATTACTAATCAAATTTAGGCCTCATCAATGTAACTAGCCAGCTAATCCTATTATTTTATTTTTTTCCATATATTGCTTTAGAAAAGTGCTAGAGACCAGCATGGTATACTGCCATGACAACCAGACAGAAGTTCCCTGCTGCAAACACACCCTGCCCTCTTTAGGGGAGGAGAGCCTGGTACAGGTTTTTTACTTTTAGCACAATTTGTCAGGATGTGATAATCTCCTGGGCAGGTTGGCTCAAGTCCCTGCCTAAGGCACTCATCATTGTTGTCTGCTGTCAGCCTTTCCCAGAAGAGGATGTCCTTTTTTCTTGATACAGTTCTTCACCCTCAGAGGCTTGGATTCATCAGTAGAAGCAGTGACTCAAGGGAACCTGAATCAGTCATGAGCAGGCTGATGTTCAGCTTCAACTCCTAACTCCCAGCTACTCCAATGACCTTTAAACAATTACTCTCCTTTCCTAGAGTCCCTTGCCAGCTCTTGTCATGCTAGGTTTAAAATGGGTTATTGATTTTGGCCCTTCATGCTTCTCTGTAATCCGGCCCCTTTAGTTCCCCTTCGATAGTACAAAAAAATCCTGAACATTGTTATTTTCAAAATTTTTCTTTTTCCTTTTTCTTAGCAATAATTCTGAGAGTTCTGTCAGTTACTGACATTCATCCTGGCTTGTCTTTCTTGTATTTTTCACTTTCCCTTCTGTGCCTCTTTCTTCTTCATGCTCTCCTTTGCCATTTACTGCAGGTGGCTCTTAGGAGGAACCTGGGTTTACCCTCCAGCTTACTGGGACATATCAGAGTGCATTTTCACATTCAACTTCCATGAGCTGGGTTTTATGCAGGAAAGTGCAGAGAACCCCTCTCAAGTGGGAGTCTGGCAACTCCCACTTTATAAAAAGTGGGACTTTATATAAAGGCTAGCACTTGACCCTTCAGATGTGATAGCTGAGACTGCAGGACTGGGTGGGGAAGATCCTACCTTGAGTGTTTGTCTTTATTGCACCTTTCAGTAAACTGGTACTAAAAGCCTTTTGTCCTGCCACTCCCAAGCCAGCAAAATGCACTGGGTCAAGTTTGGCTTAGTCTCTGTGTCTCAGAGAGCTGATGGATGCCAGAGCTGAGCACCCACAAGGCAATAGTAGAAGGAGTCCATACTCCCAGTCCCCAAACCATTTCATCCAAAGCTGCACTGCTGGGCAGGAAAAGGAGCTCTGGGGAGATAAGATTTTATTCTGTCAGCTCCATCACATGCCTTGTGCACCAAGGCACCAATGTCAAGGGTTCAGATTTGCAGCATCTGCTCTGCTGGATTTGCAGCTAGAGGCCAGTTTGCTGCCTTAACTGTTGCACTTCCTAATCCTTCTTATGCTCCTAAGAACTGTTTGGATCCCAGGTCTTGGGTCTTCTGTTAACCTGCAGTTTTGGTCCACAGCTGTTTAAATCACTGGTGGTTCAGCAAAAGGCACAGAAGTAATTTCCTCCTGAGGCATAAGAAGCACCCCAACCTCTAACCTTTGATTTTCCTCATTGTCTGGGCCAGGTGCCACAGGCTTTTTTTTCTGAGTTAATCACCTTCAAAATCTCGTGAGAAAACAGGGATGTGCAGGAGATTGAGGAAGGGGAGGGTCTGAACTGGGAATCCAGACCAGAAGTGTGGGTGAGTAAAACCTGGCTGGGTTGTGGAGGACTGAGTTACATGAGAGCACAGTCTTGGGATGGCTTTGGATGATGTTGGTGAAGTGAGTGCAAGAGAGAGGAGAAGGTGATTTTTTTTTGCATTCTCAGAAGAGAGGAATGAGTGCCAAGAGACGCAAGACCAAGAACTTGTAACAATCAGGATGGGAGAGACTGTAACTTAAACAACTTAATGGTTGTAAAGTTGGAGGGAAAGGAACATTAATTTAATTTTTCTAAATCCCAGACTAAGAACCAGATTCCTTGAGAAAGCCTTTGGATTAACTGATAGCACCACACAAAATATGCAGACATAGCTTACATTTTTCTCAGGCTTTAACTACCTTAATATCTCAGATAATAGCAGGATGTCAGAAAAATTTAAACACCCAGAAGCCTTTAGGATTAGTAAAGCTCCCCCAGAACTTAATTAGACATAGTTATTGAATCTGGAAAATGATTTCACTGTGGGCTCTCTCTTTTTTTTTTTTCCCCCTTACTTTATTTTTCCTTCCACCTGCAGGGCTCCATACTGGAGTTCACACTGTCCTGTGAGAGCCACAGGATCCCCTCCACCATGCAAGACCACCAACTCCAGCATCTTATCTTTTGCTAAAAGTTTCAAGGAAGGTATGTTCTTCTCCAGGACTGCAGCATACTGGATCAGCAAGGCTAGGCTTAGCTACAGACCATGGCTGTCAAACCCCAGGTCTGGCCTCTGTGACCTGAAGCTCTCCTACCCAAAGAATCAGAATTACAAACATTTAGGAACTAAGCAGTTCAACATGTTCTAAATAAAGACAGTTACTATCCCCTGAGATTTTACTCCCAAGTTCATCCCTAGTTCCTTCTGGGGAGAAACAGATCAGAAAACAACCAAAGCAACAGCCACCATTTTGTGACACATAATGCTTATTCACTTATATCAGAACACTTAAAGAAACTGTTTTTCTTCAGTTACCACTTCTCTTTCTTAAGGGGAAGATTAAAAAGGATCTCACAAATTTTAATAGTCAGTAGTGAGTTGAACATCAGATAACTTGTCTTAGGTTACAATGTAAAGGTGTGCCCAAAAGTATGTATTCGACCAGCATCTGCTGAAACCAGGCGAGACAGTGATTCTTATCTCTGTGGGAGATATCCTCTGCTAATGGGCTATCTACTAAAAACCAGATGGGGCAATGTTCTTTATCTTTCCCATGACCTATCCTTCCTCCAGGAAGATATCTTCTGTTAATGGGCCATTGATTCCCACTGTATGACTGATAAAATTACATCATCCCATTGTGAGATGCTCCACGCAGGGGCAGTAGCCAAGCCTTTCCCACCTAGGCAAAAACTGAGATTTGGAACACCTTAGGCAGCCCTTTCCCACTGGTTTCCAGAGGACAAGAGCTACCAGACCTTTCTACAGGATCACTACTTCAACAAGACCACTTCATCTGGACTGCACCACCCTAACTAGCGGGGTGTCAGGTTGTATTCTGACTCTGTCAGTGGTTTTTGTTTTGTATTATTGCATGTATTTTATTTTTCTCTTTTTTTTCTTTCCTATTAAATTGTATTTCTGACTTGGAGTCTCTCACTGGTTTTGTGAAGGAAACCATTACATAACTCCATATGAAATGGTCTTTTCTACATACTACCCTCCAAAAAGGGTAGACAGATTCTCCTGTTAGGAGAAAATAGGACCAAGAGATCATTAAAAGAAAATATTTTGCAAAGTGAATTTCTGCCTTCTGAACACCTATAGGCATAGATTTCTTTCCAAAACCTACAAGACTCAAGAAAGCTCTGTATATCTGCAGGATCACTCATGGGCGAGCCCATGGGGGAGGAGTGAGCTGTGGCCACAGACTGAACTGCTGACACATCAAGTAGGCAGCTCCCTCTTTCTTCTGTCCTACAATTCCTTATCTAGCCTTTGTGTGTGCCCTGGAGGAGGCCAAGGAGAGGATGCAAGAGGAGCAGATCTGCTGCTCCTGACAAGTCAGAGTTTTGACTGCAAGGAAAAGTTAACAGGAAGGTCAGCAGAGTGATGTCTTTCAGGCATCCTGTGCCCTGTACAGCAGAGGGTACCTGAGGTTTCTTATCAGCAATTTCAAACATTAACTACACCTCCAGACTCCATCACTCACGCTGTCTGTCTTGAGAAGGGAAAGGAAGTTGTCCCTCAAGGTGACTGCCTGCTGCCCGCTGGGTTTTCCTGATCCTTGGAATTGGGGTTGCATTTTTAAAATTATTGATATCACACATCATTTTTCCCCCTAGGGATTTCAAAGAGATTTTGTGAGTTCAGCTATCTCCACTCTTCTGCAAGTTAGACCATGCATGTCTTTGTCCTCCTCTCCTGCCAATGCACTACAATCTGTACCACCCCTCTTTCCTAGCACATGTGAGAGGCCCATAGAGATACTTTCTGTAGTCAGGTGAACATTCTGAGCTCCTCATAACCTCACTGCACTTTGATGTTAGGCTCCTTTTCTCTCCCTCTGTCACTTCTGAGGGTACTGCTGTCCCTGCCTTTAGTGGCAATAATCAAATACTTCAAGTCTTATGTTCTGCAGCCCCACACAGACCCACCATCACCTGGAGCAGAGTCAGATTCTGCCCTCCCACCATGGGGCTGGGTCCTGTGTCCAGTCTGGCTCAGGTTACCTCTCTGGAGCAGGATATGGTCCAAGTACAGAGCATCAGAGACAAGAACTCTTCAGCTGAGCTCATCCCCTTTAGCTCCACTTAAGAACAATGGGGAGGGAGAGATGTCCATATGGTATAATTACACTAATCTCATTTATGCATCTGCTTTAGGGTGGAATGAATTGTGCCCTAGATTCACTGACTCCAGATACTCAGATTGTGGTGACCACTTCAGATAAAGATGTCTACAAGACTGCCAGAGGAACCGCACCCTGTGAGACAAGTTGCTCTGAAAGTGTGTGGTTAACTCAGCAATCTCTTGAGACAGGTCTTTTTCTGGTTTACTGTATATGAGCTCAAGGCAGTTTGATAATAAATTGAAATACACTCTTAAATTAAATAAGAATATTCATGCAACACATGGCACCAGTTTGAACTGAACTAGTGCATATTCTTATGTAGATAAGGGATGTGATGATATGCTTGATCTGTTATTATGAAGAACTGATTAGACTGAAGTAACCTTTTTGCAATTAGCAAAATAAAGAACTTAAGTTATCAAAGAGTTCTCTTTTTTAAGACTGTCACAGTATCTATGCCAGTCTATCCAATGCTCATAATTAAACAAGAATTCCCTCATGTTGTGTTTTTGCCATTTTTAAAAAAAAATTCTTGCTTGATCTGGAGCAGTTCACCCCCCACATATTATTCACAGTTCAAGACTGGAGCTACATATGTTATCTCAGAAATGTTCCAGCGTCTCCAGGCTGACACTTCTCTAGCAAGAAGGGCAATAAGGAGCAGTCAGCCTGGCTATGAATGTCTATATATATAAGGGAGTAGCTTAGAGAAAAGTCAAGGATTTTAGAAAATATTAAACATTTTCTTTATAGGCCACACTGCTGTCAGAGTGCAGTTACTGGGGGCAAACCAAATTCAACGTTTAGGGAAGAGCGCACATTTGTTTTCTCAAGCAAATCTATTATACTCAAGGCTTGCAGAATCTCCCTCACTGTGACAGCTCAGGTCAAATTCAAGTGACTTCGCTATGAAATGAGAATGATGCACCAGATGAAAAGTATAAAAGAGGTTGATCTGTGTGAACTCCCCTCTCGGTGTATTGAGTTCACAGAGCAGTGCACAGTAGTGAAGAGATCTGAAAGCACCAGAGTTACATGGTTGCCTTTTCAAAGAGCAGGCTGACAACTCGCTAGAACATGAGAATTGTGCTGAAAGATCGAATTCTGAAAGGCATCTCCATCACCTGAGCCAGGCAGGCTGAATCTGCTCTCCTCATGTCTGCCGCAGGAGCTGTTCTCACCATCCTCTGCAGACACTGGATGCAATCCCCTGCCCAAAGTTAGGCATTTTGATGATTTCTGCTCCTCTGAAAACTCAAAAGGAACAGGGTTGTTTCAGGCCTTCATATCTGGGGGACAGCAGCACAGGACTGGCAGCAGAGGGATGGAAATCTGGGCTGAGCATTTGAATTTTCATAAAAACAAGCCTCTGAGGAATAATCTTATTATAGGTTACTGTAGCTTCATTATCTCACTATAGAAGTTTACTCCCTGAGTATTACCTCTTTAGTCTCTTGTATACTGCGAACTTGCTGTTTTTCTAATGGTCTTTTGCTTTACACTCCAATTAGAAGCAGTTTTGGGCAGGCATCATCTTGTGAAGACAATGGTCTGGAGGATCCTGCTCTATGGTGGGGTCTTGGAAATGCTGCTGTGCTAAAGGCAGAAAACAGCCTTCCTTGGCTTCCTGAGAAGTCCTGGGCTCCTGAGGTGCCTGGCCAAGCTGTGAAGTGCTCCCTGCTGAGGCACTTTGCACACAGGAGTGCGGGGGGGTGGAGTGGGCTTCCATGAAAAATAGGCTCAATCACAGAGACACAGGCAATAATAAAAATGAAGCTTAAAGGACATGGCAAAAAGATGTGTGAGAAAAAGCTTGAACCTGGGAAAGAGGAGGCAGACCAGAAAGAGACTGTCTGAGTCTCAGTGCTATGAGTACATGGTCTGTGAGTGACAGAGCTGCAAGACAGCCCCAACATCACTTTCCATGACTGTAAGTAGAGAGACAAGTAGGAACCCTCTGAAGAGGGTCTGACCTACTTCTTAATCTGCAATGTAAAAAAAGTGCATGTCTAAGGGGTTAAAGAAGAGGGGAAGAAGGAACAGAATGGAAGGAGTGAAAGAGATAGTGAGGAACTTATCAGAGGACTGACTCAGGGTTAGAGAAGGACAACTTAAACTCTGAGGGTTAAGAGAAGGACAGCTTTCCACCCTATTGAAACTATGCCATCATCACCATACTACTGATTTTTTTTGAAGACTAAGATCTATAAAAATGAGCACAGCACAAGGATAGATTTTCCTCCTCTTTGTTTATCACTAAAGACCTCAAATAAACTAAGACAAAGGGCGTAGAGCATTACTCATTCTAAATGGTGGTCTCTGTGCCTGGAAAGATCACACACTTAAACCCCAGACCAGACCTATAAAGACAGACAGTCCTTGAGAGCAAGCAGTCCAGGAGATAGTCTTCCTGGAAAAGATAATTTTACATTACCAAGAATGATCATAAATACACTTATTCAATGCAAGGCTAAATGTATCTTAATTTTCCCCAGGTTCTGGATAACAGAATTGGTCTTAATTAAGGGGAAATGTAGGCTGGGACGAGGAGTATGGAGAATTGATCTGCATGCAGCCTTCTAGGCAGAGCAAGACTTCCAGTTCACCTGGGGACACAGCAGGGACCTGGCAGTGATGACAGCCCAGACTCCATGCAGGAGAATGGGCATTCCTTTAATAAACATACTAGGCTTACCCAGTGACAGTTCAGGCAATATGTGCCAAATTTGGCACAGGCTAGAGCAAATTCACACAGAAAGAAATAAAAATAATGATGGTCCTTTCCCATATATCTCCTTCTTGGGGAGGCATACAGGCTGCAATAGGTTGACAACTAGCCTGTCAAGAGGGAATGGGCATCATCAGTGCTTGAACTGGACATTTCTTGTGGTCACTGGCCAAGCAAGAAGCTAGAAAAGACCCTCCAGTGTCACTGCTAGGCTGTACCAAAGAACAGGTTTCCATTTGAAATTTTGTTCATAATATAATGCTATTGAAGAGGCCTTATGGCAGCAAAATCTAAATCTTTCATTAATGAAAGAACAGCAGAAGAATAATCACAATAAAAGTGTCTGTTACCATGGGACAGGGAAATGGGAACACAATGGGCATTTGATGAGCGGCGATTAGTCTGGCTCCACAGACTATTTGGGAGATGGAGAAAAAGAATGGATTGTATTAAATGCCAAATTCAAAAGACACAATTGGGAAGCTTAGGTCAAAGAAATTAAGGATGGCTACACCAAAATGAGATGCTGTCTCTGTGGATCTATGGTGGAAGTGAAACTTTTGAGTACAAGCTGTGTCTATGAGCCTATAATTACAGGGTGTCAGGCATCTCAGGGATGTGCAGGGGCTGAGCTCAGGCTATGCATACCTCCCACATGGCACTTTCTGATTTTGTGCAAGTCTTCAACCTTATTGTTTTCTTAATGCATTCCCCAGACCTCACTGAGATATTCCCACTGTGACATTCCCTGCCCGAGGGGGCTCCATAGCTGATGCAGAGCTGACTTGCCCTGTGCTGTCTCACACAGCAGCGTGGCTGGCTGACTGCTCCATCAGTGACTGAGTCCTTCTGAGGTCTCTCTGCATGAACTGGGACCTCCTGACTCAGTGACAGCCAAGGGAGAAGCCAAAGAGAAAGGAGATGGATGTGACAGTGCCAAGTCACTGGACCACACATGCTGACACAACTGGGAAAATCTAAGAGAAAATCATAACTATGAGGAAGAGACAAATCCTGAAGCACATGCACCTCTTTGGAGGGGCAGAGTGGGCAAACACTGGCTTTAGAGGAAAAGCCATGGCAGTACAAAGTCTCACTTCAGCATGCACTCTGCTCCGTTGTGGGGATAGGCAAACTACAGGCTGGGATCAAAAACAAATGGGAAGAGGCAGAACAGGTAATACCATCATTTGATAATAACTGACTGTTCTACGTGGGACTGTAATTAAAGACAGCAGAACCATCATACCTGAAGTGCTACATAAAAATTACATTGAAAGGAACCCAAGAAGCTCATTTGCTTTAGAAAAGGGACAGAGACATTTTATACTACTTCAAAGGGGGGGACACTGAAGATATTAAAGCTTTTTCATGTATACCAAGAACACAGTCAATTCAAGTAAAACTATCCACATAAGCAGCTCAGACAAAATTGTCCTTTATCTCTATAGCAACAGATTTGTTCAAGCTGCTAAGGAATCACATCCCCACACCTCTTCAATGAACTTTGTATTATACTTCTCATGACCTTTGGCAAAGTTTGGTAGAAAAAGATATGCAGAACAAATCTTTCAGTAGATATGGTAGCAAAATAGTGATTTATTACAGTGGACCACGCTTCACAGGGTATTACTGGGGGCTTTTTATTGGAATACACCTAAATCATCACCATCATCTCTGTGGGAAGCAGTCAAGCCAAAAAAGCCATTACTGATGTATACACCAGGCACTGACCAATACAGAACTACTGCTTTTTATACAGCACTGATCAGTGCATGGACATACACCTATATTGGGCTAGAAACTGGCAATATCTGCTTGACAAGGAAAATAATTTTAGGTCAAATAGGCACAGGATTTTTTTTAAACTTGCAGTGATAAAACAAGAAAACATAAGACAAGGATACTCAATATGAAACTTTTGATTAACATCTTAAGAGAACCCTTCATTTCAGAGTAATCCCTGAAAATATTTGCCCTTCTTTTTGAAGTTCTTGAGTTAAAAAAAGTTTCTGATTAAAAGAATAAACAAAGTTCTGTTTAAAACATCAAATCAAAAGGTTCTTCATCTTGTTTTCTCAAGAACATCAGTGTCAGAGAGAAAACTTTCTCCAAGAACAAAAGTACTTTTAAATTAATTTACCTGATCTGAACTCATCAAACCATTCATCTTTCTAAGCTCTGTCTTTAGAACAAATATCCTACATGTAAAGAAAAAACCTCCACTTTAGTTAACCTGTTGTATCATTTTCTCAGAACGCTGACAAATAAGATTTGCTCTCTATAAAAAATCTCATACCAGAGAAGCTGTAGATACACATAAAAGAAGAGAGGAAATAACAAACTTGTGGAAAGCCTTAGAGGGAAAGGAATCCATAGAAGCAGCAGCAGCCTGGGGGCCACCCAAGGTGTGAATGCCCCCAAGATGGGTGACTGCAGACAAAATCTCTCGGTGCCGGGGAGCAGATGCACACGGGCACAACAGCAGCAGTGGGGCTGGGGAAGCTGGTGCTCAGCTTTTGGCTTTTGTGATCTTCAAGAGCTGTGGCACTGCTGTGCTGTCCCTGGGAGATGGCTGATTATAAGCAAGAACTCTGTGTTGGTTGTGGGTTTTTATTTTTGTTGTGTGTGACCGAGAAGGTACGGGCCAAAAATCATTTTAGAGAGCTCTGGATAAACCTGGTTTTATCCAGTGACACAGGCTGAGAGAAGCTGGCCTCTGGATCTTAGTGAATTTTGCTGTTTCCTCATCTCCATGTGAGTGGTGTATGGACCACTCACTCCTGTCCTGAACAGCTCAGGTTCTTGTTAAAGGTAAAAAGATGGCAGCATGCAAGTTCAGGTGAAATCCTGGGATTCACAGGGACATGTAGGATCCAGTCCTTCTGGGCTCAGGTAGATCTCTGCAGGCTCAAGACCTGGTGTTTCATATTACATATGGGTGCTATTTTCATCCTCCTCAGGAAGTCTTTATTCTCAGTGTGCTGGTTACAGACTCATTCAAAGTGAGGCGTGCAAGCTGATCTCTGAGCTCTCTGTGCTGGCAATGCTTAATCACATCCCCCTCTAAAAGAAACCATCTGATGTCAAGATTTGGGTGATAAGAATATGGGACACATTAGTCATGGAGGAGCTGACACACACAGAGCAACAACAACGAGATTACCTTGATATGGCTGCCCTTCTCAGGATGTGGACATGGGGAACTCTTAATACCTAAAAAACAGGGACTTAATTCCTTTTGTTTCTGCTAATAAATGTCCTGTCCTTTGCTACGTGAGAACACCACCCTCTGCAGCAGATGCATATGATTAAAGCATAAAAAGTATAAGAAAGATGCTGTAAAAGACTGTATAGATCATTGCCTCAACTCACAAGGTCCTGCCTTTCAAACCATTTTGGTTTCATTATTAGAGATAATTGCAGTTTTTGTTGTTTGCAAGCAAATATTGCAAAACTGTACCCTCTGCTCTTGGAATACCTGTATGAAAAATGTGATATTTTAGATTAAATCTTAGACTAGCAGTTCTTAGACGAGCAGTAGAAGTTTTAATCTGGCAAAGTGCTCAACAGCATGCCCAGAGTGAAGTGTGTAGGTAGTTCCAGCAAAATGTGTTGGCAGGATGAACTAGAACCAGGATAATAAGCCTGACTCATCAGGAGCTGAGACAGGACCTGGAGCATGAGATGGGATTTAATGGTGCAACCAGTTCGAGAAAATCCCCCTAAATTGAAAGAATACTTCTTCTCCCTCCTCCCATCCGACACCAAGGAAAAACTCCAAACAATCCAAAACCCTTAACAAAGCAACCAGAGCATGTACCCTCTTGCCTTCTGTCAGAAGTGCCCTCCAAGTACCAGCACAGCCTGGAAAAACACAGGATTTCCTGAGAAATCTCAGGAGTATGAGATGATGTGCTCCCACTGTGGTAATGCCATTGGAGGGGACAGAGTTTTTTCTCTTTCAAAGAAACTTTATCAGCTTGGAACAAGTACTTTAATTTTCATTTTTTTTTCTAAAGAAACTGATGCATATTGCCCTTCCTTTTTTCTTGGGTGATGGAAAAGGGACATTTCCCCAGACCTATGCATCAGTGCTGATAACACCACTTTGAAATTCACCACCAAGTCATTAGGGCCATAAAATTTGCTCTTCTACATTCTAAGAATATTTTAGGATGCAAATACTCTAGATAGCTAAAGGTGTCAGGACCCAGAAACCAGCAGGAGCTCTGTAAAATTCAACATGTCCTGAATTTGTAAAAGTTACCTTAAAACCACAAGGGAAACTGATTCCATAAGAGGCCTTGATGCTGGTATTCTTTGTACAAGGATCTCAGAGCAAACTGATTATGTCTTACTGGTCAGGTACCTGTACTGCAGACTCCAGCATATAAACAGAATTTTGAATTAAATACTGACATTTAGAGTGCTTTAATTAATTTTCATGTGAACTGATTTTGAAAATCAATAATAATGTGAGCACTTTTCCCCCTTGCACCCTTTCTACCATGCTCAGTTTCCAGCAAAACATTAAGTTTATATTGCACAAGGTGATCCTGACTTAGGCATTAGATTCTTGAAGATTTCGACAGCTTTTAACTAGCACTGCAATTTTCACTATTTAATGGTTTGTTTGTAAATACTCGGATCTTGAATTTGTGTAATTAATTCAGAATATTTATTTTCTTCATCCCTCGAAGTTTCCAAAATCTGGAAATCTTTCAGTCAAAACAGTATGAAAGCAGAAGGCAAAAGCAAACAATATGAAAGTTACCAATCTTTCATGAGTTTTTGGTACACATCCCAGTTTTCTGAATGCTTGTTTGGGAATGCCTTCCCTGGCCCTTGACAGGACTTGCTAGGTCAGGGAAATCCAGCTATACTGTGCTAGCTGATATAAAATTCTTTGCTTCCAGAGTATGGATATGTTTAGTTTAATCTCTAGAAGGCAGATGTGTGAAAGCTGAGTTTGTTTAGGCCCTGCAAGGCACAGGGTGATGATGAGTGATTGCACACCAGGACTCTGCTCCAGCTCAAAAGCCAGCTGATGAGCAAGCTTGTGCTTTTCCACATCATTCCTCCTGCAACTAAGCATTTAGAAAGCATTGAATTTGGGGTTTTTTTTGTCTTCTGAACTACTCAAGAACTTCAGTTTATGGACCTGTTCTGGTCATGAGTGTGTTTCCTATGTCTCATTACACATGCACACAGAACACAGATGCCTAAATAGCCTCATTCATAACAAAGGCATCACATTTCAAAGCAAGTGAGGCCCAGATGATTTTTTTAAACTCAATTCTCCTTTATGCATCTTTCTCGGGTGCTTATATGAATTAAGTTCCTAATCTTCTGAGCTTTGCCCACCATATGTTATTAGAGCAATTGCTTTTGCAGTGATATCTTTGATTTTGTTACAAAAGACCGTGGTCAAAACTGTTTCTTTAGGATTCTAAGTGACTGTGATGCGCTGTTCCTTTATTATTAACTCCTTAACACAAATCCTTCAAAACCTGTGTGTGGGAGAGACAGCCCATTCTCCAGCAAACTCATTTCTCCAAAGGCAGCTGGTGAGGGAGATACAGGATTTTTGGACAACAAATTATTATGGTTATGCAGAAGCTGATTTATTGTTTATTTTTAGTTTTAGTCATACATTTTAAGATTATTGTTTATGTGATTATGTATTTTTTTATTGGTGCTTTTATGTTGCTTATGTGTTTTGTATGGGCTTTTTAGGGAAGATGGTCACTTGTTTCAAACCATTTGTTTGTTTGTTTGTTTTTTAATTTTGGTATTTTGTTGTTTTTTGTTTTTTTTTTAATTTAGCACAATTTATGTTTTAGTAGTTTTGAAGAGTTTTAACAAGTTAAATAGGTTGCAGAAAAACACTTAAAAATGGCTTGTTTAGTGTACTTGTTATAAACATTGGTTTAAATTAAGAAATATGTAAAAAACCAGCTAAATATGTTGAAAAACAACTAAATATAGTTTGGCTGGTGCACCCAATACAGCTTATGGCCTAGACTATTCTACATTACTACAGTCTGGCACTCTGGGGAAGAAGAACAAGTCTTTCATGCCATGGAAATGAAATAAAAAGTGAGCTGGAGTAGCAGAATAAGATGCTGCTCAGGGAGATGCCACAGCAGCAGAGCCATGGCCAGCCTAGGACACAGCCAGGGAGATGTTGGAGTCAGTGAGTTGGGGGTCTCTGAAATCTTCAGACAGAAATCAGAGTGCAGGGATTGAATTAAAGCCTTTGGATGGATTGAAGTAAAAATCCACTCACACATAAATTAGAGGTTTAAGTAGAAGTAAGTTAGTAAGTTTTAGGGTGAGCTCTAATGCTTTTAGTAAGTGAAAGGTTTCAAATGCCACAGTAGTAGTACAAGTTCTAGTGAAGGTTGAAACATACTGATATCTTCAGCAAGAGGCTCCAGGCCCACAGTTGTAGACAGGACTTAGAGCTATGGTAAGAATATTGCTTACATTTTTCACATAGAACAAGATAGATTGTATGCATAGTCTTATATGTAACCTGGCATGCTAAGAAACTAGAATTCTAACAGGTTAAGGAGTGGTGATCCAAGTTTGCATCTTAGCTTGCTGGAAAAATCCTATGTAAAAGTATATATTGGGGAGAGTTGTTGCTTTTATCCATTCTGGCTTTTAGCCATTCACTTATTGCCACTGCATTTGCCATTGCTTTTCTGCGTGCCTGTTGAGACTGATGTGCTTTGCAATAAGATGTGCTTTGTAACAAATAACCTTTTTAACTATTAGCTGCTTTGCTTATTTAAGATAACCTGACCAAGTAGGAGCCAAGAGCTCCAGGGTTGGTGCCTTAGAGCACTGGAGGTTTGAGAACCTTCACATTTTGGTGCTCCGTGAATGGGACGTTGCTTTGCTTGCTTTACTAATAACTTTAAATTACTGCTGGGCCTCCTCAAAGGCCTCAAATAAGTGTGGTAAGGAGAAAGCCCAAAGCAAGCCCCTGCTGACTGCTACAAAAGCAGAGGACTGGGATTTCTCATGGTCTATCTTATACTGAGGTGAGCAACTTTGGGGTAATCTAGGAGCATGGGAAATATTATGCCAAAAGAGCAGAAATGAGAAAAAATCTAGAACTTATAATGATATATTTAAGATAGGCTGAGTGTTTAGGTAAATTCACAGAGAAGGGGGAAAATATATTTAAAGATCAGAAAGAAGAGTATAGGAAAGTAGCCAGAACTTATAATGACATATTTAAGATAAGCTGAGTGTTAAGGTGAATCTATAGAGATGGGGGAAAATATATTTAAAGAACAGAAATGAGAGTGTGGGAAAGGATATGGAATTTATAATGACGTGTTAAAGTAAGCTAGGTGTTGTGGTGAGTCTATAGAAATGGGGGAAAGTGTGTTTGAGGAGCAGATATATATGTATGATTATTTAGAATCTTTATTAAGGAGAAATGATTTTAGTGTGCTAGATAAAAAGTTAAGAGAACTGTTAATATATGTTAGAAAGAATTTTCCAAATGTAGATCGTGATTGTGTTTTAAGTGAAACTTTCTGGGATCGAATTGGTCTTAAACTTTTTGATGATGTTTGTTTGGGAGATAGAAAAGCTCCTTTGTTATTACTGTCTTGGGAATTGATCAGAGAATCTCTAAGTGAGCCACTTACTACTTCTGAAAAGACAGAGAGTTCTTCACTGTCTTCTCGATGGGTGTGGCAGTATATTGCTAATTGCCGTGATTTTTTCCAAGCACAAACGCTAGGGACCCGCCACTGCCGTCCCCCGTAGGCGGGGAGTGCGGCTCCGGGGACCGGCCGGCAGCACCGTCTGACGCCTCTCGGGCCGTGTTTGCGAGCGCAGGGCCCCGCTTTTCCCGTCACCAGCCCCCGTTCGGCAGCTCCCGGTTCCACAGGGTCCCTGCGGCATCGGTCCTTCGGGCAGCGACCCCACACACACCGGCTGGGATGGGGCAGCGGCGTCTGCGCCTCCGCAGCCTGCCCTGCGCTGAGCCTGGCTGCGGCTGCTGAGCTTGCGGGGCCGCCCGTGCCCGCTCCACGTCGTGTACTCAAAGTAATCCCTAGAGCAGAGCCCCCCCTTCCCTCCCAACGTGGCAGCCTGGCTGAGGATGCTGTGCCTGCACAGCCCGTGCCCGCTCCACGGCGTGTACTCAAAGCAATCCCTAGAACGGAGCCCCGCCTTCCTGCCCTGCGCCGCTGCCTCGCCGCGCCTTCTTTACCTGCTCAAGGAGTTCCTCGCCCCCAACAACCCATGAGTGAGATAGTGTTTGTAAATAGGAGGGGGAAATGGGGGGGAGAGGACAGAGCAGCGTGGGGGTGAGCGAGAGGGCAGAGACAGGTCTGTCTCCAGCTGTTGGGAATGCTGGATGAGGAGATGATTGCCCAGTTTCAGGGAAATCTGAGATATCAACATTAGAGCTGGCAGATTCAGATGGGGAGAGATATTAATGTTTTGTAAAGTCAAAAGAAAAGGTTTTGATTTAGCTTCTGATATTTTCCTCCAACCATGTGCTGCTGAGATAGTTTTTTCACTCCAGAAATAACTTTAAACAGCTCTTAAGGAATTGCAGGGCACCTGCTCAGAACCTGAGAAGACCCGAGTGCAGCAATGTGACACCACCATGATGGGATGCAGCTCGGGCCAAGCCCGGGGGAGACGAGAATAGTATCCATTTATAATCCAAAAGGATCATTCCAGAGATGTCCCTTTTAACTATCTGGAGATTCCAACAGCTCTTTCATAAAACAAAACAGGGCACTTCTCGGGGCACCATCAGTGTGGGGTTTTTCTGGAATATTTTTTATCTTACCTTATATTTACCTGTATCTATGTACACAAACAACAAGAGGGGAATGCTGGAACAGCTGTCTCGAAGCTTTATTCCATCACAATCATCAGCCTCATTGTACAGAACCAAGCAAGGGAGATGGAACAGCTCCAGCTGCCTGCACAGCAGACAAAGTTCTCTTTGTGACAAAATCGTTTAACAACTTTCTAGCCAATAACATAATATTAAAAGCTGACAAGAATTTGCTCAGGCCAGTTAATAAAGCAGCACATACATCTTGCTTTCAACAATGTTGCCTGTAATAACTCCAAATAATGGATAAACCTTCACTATTAATCTTACATATTTCTACTGTCTTGTTTAACATATTTTCCTGAGGCCTGTGTCTACACAGCTCACAGCCCTATTGTTTCTTGTCCTTGCATCTTCAGCATTCTTGCATTTCTCCATCCAGAAATTTGCCTTCACTCAGCTTTCTTAGAGTTCTATACCTTTTCTATTTCCTGCAGAACCCCGTGGGGTTTTGCTCTGTGGGAGCGCTGGAAGAGATACTGGGAACACTGGGAGGGAACTGGGAGCACAGGGAATGCTAGGAGGGAAGTGGGAGGGCGAGTGGAAGCAGCGGGAGTGAACAAGAAGGAGCGCTGGGAGGGGATTAGGAGCACTGGGAAGGTGCAGTGCTCGCAGTTCCTTGGCAGTGCTCTCCCCATCCGTGCCGGTGCTTGCCAGGCAGAGGGACACTGCGAGGGGACTGGGAGGAAACTCCGCAGCGCTCGGCAGCGTGCAGCAACCCCAGGTGTGACCGGGGAGGAGGGAGAAGTGCCCCCAGTCATTCCCCAGTGCCCCTTCCTCCACTCTCCTCTCCCCTCCCCCCACAAAGATGGCAGCAGAAATAAACAGCCCCTTTTAATTTGCGTGACAACGAGGTAGTGTGGGGGTCAATTCTCTGAGCCATGGA
>JAOTQP010001286.1:15284782-15305632 GCA_026413545.1 Cichladusa arquata | reverse complement strand
TTTAAAAAAAAAAAAAAAAAAAAAAAAAAAAAAAAAAAAAAAAAAAGATAAAAAGACTTGTAATCACTGCCACCTGTTTTGGTGGAGGTTTAAAGGAGCAGAATGAATCACAAAACTCAGAGATGCAATAGTATTGTTTGTTGCTTTACAAAGAAATAGGGATACTCCAGGGTTATATTTCTCAAACAATTTTGAATCATTACATTCTCCCTGGGGTCTGAAGCTCTTTGTTCATTTAAGAACTCAGCAATATCAGTACTTTTGTATTTGGATTATTTCTGTAATTTCATAAAGCCTGGAGTTCCATCACTCACCACACAGTCCCTGCCTAGCAAAACATGCACAGAACTTGTGCTGAAGACACAGCAGTGAAACTGTGAGGTGTGTCTACACGCAGCTCAGGACCAGGGTCCTGGAGGAGGAAACCCAACAGAATTTTTTATCCCAAGAACAGAGTATTCAGCTCCTCTGTTTGAACCTTTACCAAACTGTAGTAGCAACCCAAGGGAAACAGCTATGCGGATCAAAGTTGAAAATGGTCATCCCCTTATCTGGAAGCTGAAGATGTGTGTTTCCACCTTCTACAGACCCATGGCAGTAGGAGGTGAGAGCCCATGAAGAGTCAAGGTGGCTCAGAGAGCAGCAGCAGTGTGGTTTCCAGTGCAGAGGAAGGCATGCACAGTAGTCTAATTGAAGCCTTCTGAGAGTGAATGGCTGTGGAAATTCAGTTAGTTTTCAGCAGGATGGTTATCTAACTTTAATCAACTGGAAGCAATCACTGTCTAAACTAGTCTCTGTTAACTTTGCATGCAGTTTCTGTTCACAACAACCAAACTCCTGCTTGGAGCCTCAGCAATCTGAGTCAACCATACTTCAGTAACAATAATTTCAACATTATGTCACAACTTACCCAAGAACAAAAAATTCATCCCATGCCAAACTTGTCCTTGGTTCACCACTAAGCTCTGTGAAGTTATTCTGGCCATGGTCTAGACATAGAAGTGGTTTAAGTTTCCAGGCTGGTCGAATTTACTGCTGTGTCTGATATTCTGTTTCACATATATTGAGTACTTGTCTCTTTGATCTTGTGAGCTGTTTATTTTATATCTGCCTTGTTATTGTGGTTCTTATTTACAAGTTGCAGCCTGGCATTGCATGCACACACACCCAGACATACACAGATGCACAGACCAGATCATTGCAGGACTTGATCAACTTTTACTTCTAAGAATTTTTCCACCTTCTTTCACAAGTGCTGTCCACTTCAAACAAGCACTGCAGTTTACAGAAATGCTGTCAAGAAACAAAAGATTAGGCTCAAATACTGCATTTTCAGCTAAGGCATGCCTGGAAATACAGTCAGTTTTCAGGCAGCATTTTCAGTGTGGGTGTGCAAATACCTTGTCTACACCACCTATATGGCATGTTGAGAAACCTTTTGAAACACAAAAGACAAAAACCTCTTTTATATAAAAGAACCAAAATAAAAAGAAAAAAAAAAAAAAAAAAAACAAACCAAAAAAAACCCGAAAAGCCTAAGAATAAAACATTAGCAAGATGCAAGAACTCAAACCATTAAAAAATCTTGTAAACACATTAAAAAAAAGGAAAATTTCTAGGGGTAACAGCCCTTTAAGTGATGGCTTCATAATAACAAACAATGACAAAGTTTGTAATTAGATGGTGCCTTTCATCTGAGAGATTCATCAGCTCTTAGCCATTACTGACTATTAATCTGACACCACTTCTTCTCACAAGTGCACAGCTGCCGTGTTTGAAGGAGAGGAGATAGGGAAGTGTTCGCCTAGGAGCAGCACATGTCTGAACTGCAGTCATTCAGACTTTTAAGGAAAGCTTACCTAAGTGTCTGCCCCTAAGCTGAACTAAAACATCTGCAATCCAAAACCTTTCCTGCTTACTCATTCATGTTAAAAATGCCCGTCCTTTCAGGCACCTTCTACCTCCCACTCACTTGCCTCAAACCAGAGTGATAACACAGGCGTGGAAAGGGCTGTTACGGCTGTGAGTTTAATTGTAATTCAAATACACCTGAATATCAGAACAGCTTTTGATCTAGAGGTAAATACAAGCAAATTGCTTTACCTGACTCAAGTGCATTTCAGACACGTAGCTGCAGAAATGGATAGGAAAACGCCTTCTCTTGACAAGGTATTAGTGGTGTAGTGCATGACAAGGTGCAAGCAGACTTGGCGTTCACGGGGTCCGGCCAGTTAAGTCATCACTCAGGCCTTTCCTGCATGCCCTGTCTTTAGGAGACTCCTCAAAGATTCCTCGTGGGCATCTCTCTCACTCTCAGGGTTTTGGTAATGCTCTCTGGGCAAGGAAACCATAAACATGTGAGGCAGTGAAGTCTTGTGAATTTTTCTGGGGAGCCTGAGCCTCTCAGTGCACATCCTTGGGCTGCTACTGACTCACCTAATGTTAAGCAAATGCCTTTGCCTCCCTGTTTGGGATAATGAATACCTTTGTCAAGCAGCTGTCAGCTGAGTTAACTGAGGGCTTTAAGGACAAATCATGCTAAATAGGCATTGATTTATAGACAACTCCCCATCAGCTGGGGAAACACTGGGCTGGGATTCCTGGTACTCTAAAGCTCCTGAAGCATGATGCACAGATACCTGAGCAACTTGACAAAGACTCAGCTTTGGTCCAGGCTGGCTGCTGCAGAAACCCTTCAGTCCTGTGCTCCTGGGTGTTGCAGGGTGAATTCAGAGGGAGCCAAGCCCAGGCTGCTGGTCCATGCCAGAGCAGCAGGATTTCCGGCACCCTGCAGCGTGAAATATTCAGCACGATGGTTCAAGGCTCTGCCTCCACCTCCCTCTCACCCCTCAGGGCTGATGCCAGCAGCTCTGGCTTGATTGACTTGAGTTGATTTTGCATTCGAGTATCTTTGCATCATCATCTCCAGAACCTGCAAAATGCCAGCAGTGATACCAAACTGGTCAGGCAGGTAACCATCTCCTATCCCCAGCTTTTACCAGTGCTGCTCCTGGCCACACTGAATTGATGCCGCTTCCAGACTGTAAGTGTGGGGTCTGAAAGGTGCTTGCTTCTCTTTAGTTTCATACTTTTTCTGTTGGGCTGGACTGTGAATGAGAAACAGTGCTGTGTATGGAGCACCAAGATGGAGAGTCAAGGAAAGAATAGAGGAGTCAAACTAAACAGATACTGTCTATCTCTTCTTGACACATATATCAACTGCAGGGGCACAGGAAGGGACAAAGAAGCTTGTCACAATATGTGTGGCTGCTCTAACAATGTCCAGACCAAGCAACATGCCTTGCTGAGGTGCTAAAGAGGCGATGAGGGTTATACATATGCATCACTTCACAGGAGAAGTGCATGCCTCTAGCCTGTGGCTGCCTTCAAACCTTCCCTTTTGGTGCTGTGTGTCTGTCCACCCTCAAATAACCCAACACTCAACAGTGTCTTGTGCTTGAGGAGATGTGGGGCAGTTTGCTAATGCAAAACATAATGCATGGAATTGCCTTGCTGCTCATGTATCTGAGAAAAGAACTATTTCTTCCCAACCTGATGCTCAGGCTGACCCATTTGTGCAAACCTGTTACTACATCTCATTCTCATGTCAGAAACATGGATTAGTTTTATAATGTTAAAGTGATGAGTCAACATTATGGGCCAGACTTGACCCACAATGTATAGCCTTCACTGGCCTGCTGAAGAGCTGTGTGAAGGGGACACATACACTGTTAAACCCAGGCTCTTAAAGCCCCAAGCTTGACAGGCTGTGTATGTGTGTGCACGTGTCTGACTTTGTACAGGCTCTGTACTGAAGGAACTTTAAATTCTCAATTTACTGTTACAGCCATCAGAAGCTATGATGACCTAACACACTGCTTTGCAGCCCTGTGTGCCCCTAACTTAGAACTTGTGGTATCTTAAAAATAAAAAAAACCAGAAGCCTAATCCCAGTTCAGGGAAACAGAGACAGGCACTGTTGTCAAAGACTGCCAAAAATAGAGAAGAGTCCACTGATGCCATGTGGTGACAGATGTCTGCAAACTCACCACATACCGTTGTGAATCTGTGCTCAGTAGAGTCAAAGGCAAGATCCTGAACAATAATTCCCAGCCTACAGGAAAAAACTTGATGCCTTTTCAGATTGATCAAAAAAACAAAATCACTAAGACGACTGAAAAATCATAAAAATGCTGAACAAAGGGATACAATAAATTCTGCATTTCTCTGTAGGAATTCAGTGCTTTTCCAGGGCTGCATTGGAAGAACCACTACCCACTACTGTTGGTGCAGTAAGATCCCTCACATGCTGCAGTGGAAAGAATTCTCATCTCTCCCAAGAAAATTGTAACAATCATGCTCCTGAGCAGCTTGTTGTAGGCTCTTCCATCCTACTCCTGAAGGTGGACACAAGACAGCCAAGGACACAGGAGCCTGGACAAAAGAGGACAAGCAAGAGGCCTGGTTCTGTCAGAGCACTGACATACCTGGGCTCTTGCTTCCCTCTTCCTGATGCTGCTTGTGTGATAAAATGAGCACCCAAGAGATCTGGAGAGAGAGTCCAGCAGTCCAGTGAGTTCAGGCACCTGAATTCTGCTTGCTTCTTGTTTCAGACACCTCAACACCATCGCTGAGGATCTCTCATTGTATTTCTTGCCAGTTGTGGCTTCTTACTGACTTCCCATTAAATCAGTTCAGTGTGTTTTCGTACTCTCTTGCCCCATGATGCCAGTGATCTTGCCTGTGTGCTTACTCTGAGAACAAGTAGCAAAAATACTCAAGTCAGTTCAGAAGTGTGGGATCTTGACTTCCCAGGGAGCTTGCCTGCTGCTAGCTGAGCCCCCAAGTTCATCAGTAAGGTATGATGATGATTCAGGTAAACCCAAGTGCTCTGCTGACTTGTTATACCAGCTCATGTTTTTAGCTGTGCCTTTCCCAGTTGCCTGACTGGACAGGTACCAGCTCACACCGGCTTCCTTTGAAGCTTTAATTTGCAGCCTGGATGCACAGCTACACCCAGGACCACAACTGGATTTACAAGGCCTGGGAAAAGACTGTAGAAATGGATGTACTTTGCTCTCCTCCCACACTACCCTGCACAGCTCAGGGCTACAGTTTGGCACTGATAAGTGTGAATTTGGTCCACCTGGACAGCCTGAGAAATGAAAGCTCTGGGTGGGAATCTGCACGTCTGGTTGGGTTGGAGCGTGCTAAGAGCAAGAAGAAGGATCTTAAATGCTGACTTTATCAAATGGCATATGCATTCAGATCTCTAATCTTTTTTTTTTTTCCCAGCCTCTCAAGCCAACCATAGGAAACTTTTACCTCAGATCCCCCAGCCTGTCATTCCTCCACAGAGTGTATTCACCAATAGAACGGAAACAAAGTCTGCATATTTTATGGCCAGCTGCAGATAGAACAAGATGTCTTCATTCTGACATCTCTGCTGCTCAGGTGTGCTGCTGGATGTCTCTGGTACATGACTGGCAAGCAGGCACTTTTCCCATAACAAGCTCTGCTTTCCTGTAACATGGTCACATTTCTGCTGTACAAATCTGTTTAGGATTCTACAGATTTTTTACAGGCTGATCAGTCTCATGTGACCTGAAGATGGGCATGGGACAACCTTTTCATGTTTTTTCACGTAGTTTTTACTGAAAAAATCCAGTGCCATTTCAATGAATCTAATGCAACATTCAGGACATGTTGAGTCTATCTCTAATATCACCAGCAGTTTTTCTGTTACTATCCGTGGAGATGTTTTCCAATTATACTATAACGGGTATGCTTATATATAACTCTTAAAAACCCCACTGCTGCATCTTTCTTCTTCTCTAGTGTGGAGTAGCATTACTGAAACTCAACTAAATGGTCACATACAGCTCATAGTCCCATAGAGAAATTTACCTAAACTAAAGTCAAGGGTATATGGAGGACAGTTGCACACTCCTTGTCAGAAGCTGATTTGGATGAAATGCTGAAAGTCAATATCTAGAAACCTATGAAATCAACTCCAAAGTACCACTGGCTCAAATAATTGAATTTGTGACTAAAGACCTGTTTCAGTCATCTGACAGCAACCCTTCTGTTGACTCCAGTAAGGTTTGCATCAGACCCCTCTCTTAGCTGTTTTTGTGTCTCAACATGCAACATGTGAAGGCCTCCAGAGTCTGAACATGGTCTTGTATCTGGATGCAATAAAAGCTGCAATAAGAGCCTTGTGGTGTCTCTTGTGTAATGCTCAGCTTTAAACAATACATAGGGGGAAGACTTCTTATCTCCATTCTGTAGGAAGCAGGGATTAAAGTGGGTTGCAAGACTTCTCTTAAACAAAGAGCTTGAGGGGGTGGAACTAATAAAGCTGAGCATGATAAGTGTGGATCCATGACTAAAGAGAAATCTACATTTCAGGCATAGTATGCAGATAAGGCTCCTTGGCAGGGCTGCAAGACAGTGCTTTGCTTCTTCTGGAAATTAAATGTATCGTTAACAACACTTCTAAAAGACGAGGAGGAGGAGGAGATGTAGAAGGAGGAGAAAGTGGAGGAGGAGAAACCACCAAAGAGAAAGAGCTTTTAGCCAGATGATGCATTTCCCATGTAGTACAGGAGCTGTTATATCCTGGCACCCTCTCCTAGTGCTGGCTGGGACTGCTTTGGTAAATCTGGGAAGGCAGATTTCCACATCTCATTGCAAGAGACATGAAACAAACCTCCCCAGGCAGATTTCCACTGGCAAACAAGAGGGATGCAGCACAGAAATAAATAAATAAATCACTAATAAATCATTCTGTGAAGAATAGAATGCCTTGGCATGCAGACATCTCTATCTGGAGGAGCCAATGCTTGAACGCAAGAAATTCCCAACCTATCCTGCTATCAGGAACTAGTTATTACAGTGGCAAGGTCCAACAAAGATGAAACAAACTAAATAGCATTTCTAAAAGTTTGAATAAACCATCTCACCCCACTGAACATCATTGCACCTGGGCCCCAGTCCCAGAAAAACCTTGAGTGTTTTGGATCTGTTGACAGAGACTTCAGGAACCCAAGATCCAGGCTTGAAATCTCCTCCTCTAAGTTAGGAATAGTTTGATCCAGTTTCTGGAACTGGCTGTCTTTACTTAAAACAAACACCTACTGTGTGCTGAGATGTGCACCCTGCTGTGATTTCAACTCTGTGCTTAGAAATATAACATAGAAATGCTTCTTTCAGTGGGATGATCTCTGAGTGCCTGCCTACTAGTACAGGATAATAAAGCTGGGAACATTCCATGGTGCTAATCCTGCAAAATCCTTCTTAAAAGTCAGTTTTTGTGTTCATAAACAATCAAATAAATTTGACTTTTCAGAGCTGTTGTGTTTCCTATGCAGATTCCTTACTGGGTTTGCTAAATTTTGGTGCAGTTTCATAAGAAAGAAAATACATCAAATCCTCCAAGCAAAGACCTGGGGAGATCTTAGTCATGTGTGTAAACACTTGATTGTAAAGAAGTTTGAGACAGCCTTTTCTCAGCAGTGCCCAGTGACGGGACAAGAGACTATTGGAACAAATTAAAACACAACTAATTCCATTTAAACATAAGAGAAAACTTTTTTTTTTTATTCTTGAAGGGGTGAAACACTGGAGCAGGTTGTGCAGGCAAGTTGCAGAGTCTCCATCCTTGGGGATATGAGAAGCCCAACAGGACACAGTCCCAGACAACATGCTCTTTGTGACCATGGCATGAGCAGGTTGGATTGGATGGTCTCCAGAGGTCCCTCCAACCCCAGCTGCTCTGTGACTCCAGGATTTCCTGATGTGTGAGATGCTGACCTCCCCAGACCCCCTGGGATGCTGGATTTACTGTGCAGCCCAACCAGCAGCCCACAGGTTTGCCTTCTCATGTCAAGTCTGTCTGACCCAGTGAGGCTTTTAGGAGAAGGAGGAATGACTTCCAGAGGCCAAGCCCTGGCTGTTTTTCCTTGGCAGAGGAGCACAAGCCCCCAGAGCTCTGGGGTGCTGGCTGCCATTCCCAGCCTTGTGCCTGCAGCAGCTTGAGCAGAGCTTTTAGGCTGAGCTCAACCCACCTGCCCAGGCACAGCCTTGCCCCAGAGCCCCAGGAGGGCAGCTGGGCTGGGGCAGCTGGTGGCAGATGCTGCCTGGATCCATCAGGAAACCCCATCCAGGAGTGCCATCTGCTGGGTCCTGGCTGTGCAGCTGCTGCAGCTGCCCTGGCACAGGTGCTGGGCTTTCTCCTCCTTCCCAGGCTGGGTGGGAATGCCTCTGCCCAGGGCCCTGAGGGAGCCTGTGCCAAAGCAGAGCTGGCTGGTTTTACATGACCTGATCGTCACTGAGATGAGAAATAACAGGGGAGTCACTCCAAGGAAAATGTGCTTTTTACATCATTACTCCATCATGCTACTCCGTGGAACTCAGAAAATCACCCAGGGGCTGAGTGGTTAGGATGATAGAGTGGGAGCACTCTGCAGGGTTAATCCTGTGAAATCCATTTTTTTTGTTCATAAGCAATTGAAATACCTGTAGCATTTTCAGAGCTATTTTATTGCTATAGCAGGATCCATACCAGCCCCAGTAACAGGGTTCCTTCTGATGTGACACCCTATGGAGTATCAGATTCCCAATCTCTCCTCCTGATCACTGCACCCCAGGCCAGGCACTGTCAGTGGTGGATCTTGCTGAGGGAACAGTGGATCATGAGTGCCACAGCGTGGGGAAGAAATCCTGTATGGATGCTGGCCAGAGGCAGGGAAAGCTCACAAGTGAAATCTCTGGCAATTATCGATGATCTGCATTTTTAACCAACTTTTGCACCATCTATACTGGTGAGTCATCCCCTTTTGATTTTAAAATCACAATATCTAAGCAGCAAGTTGGAATCCAGGGGTGGTATTCAGAAAAGTCTCTTATCTGCATTACTTGATTTGTCAGCACTACCTTAGCCATGTGGTTTAACAGCTAGGAGAATGTCTTTTACTGAGAAACATGGCCATGCTGGTCTGTTTGGTCCCAAATTCTGTGACTTGCTCCATGGACAGGCTGTGACTTCATTGCCTGCAATTCTTTGACACCAAGTCCAGGTCTCAGACTGCTATCTTGGAGATATTTTCTTGGGAAAAAAAAACAAAACAAACAAACAAACAAACAAACAAAAAAAAAATTAGTGTTGACAAAGAGGAATAGTCACAGAAAGAGTTATCATAGAGTCATAGAATGGTTTGTGTTAGAAGGGCCTTCAAAGACCATCTAGTCCAATTCCTAAACAAATTACAGTTGGAGACAAGGTGTGCATCTGCCCACTGCTGAGCCTCCAGCCACTGTGGGCAGCCAGGCCTAGAGAGCTGACCAAAGCTCTGCAGCCTGCTGCCAGCCCTTGCCACCACCATTGTCACATCCCCAGAAAAGGGGATGAGGAACACCTTTTTTCCCAGCTCAAACTCATGGTTAGTCTCAGCCTGTCCCAAGAGCTTGGGACAATATGAGCTGTGGAAAGGAGCTGCTAAATCTTTCTGAGGGCAAGAAACAAGTTTTTTTTTTGTGGTCCTTTAGAGAAGAAGTACATGAGATATGCTGTGCTAGTCTATATATGATTGCCCTTTTCCCTGAGAGAGTGGTGGTCACACAGAAAAATAAAAACTGATTGTGTAAAGAAGAATATTTCTGAAACAATGAATAATAGAACCCATTTGGAAATTATATTGAACTATAACATTTCAACAAGGTGTTAAAGCAATGTGGCTTTGGGCAAGTGTGCATCAGCAGCAAATAAGAGGTATCTGGATTTATGGCTAAAGTAATCCATTGGAATATTCTTCCAAGCAATATTGAACTATACCTATTTAGTGAATGTTTCAAGTACTAAACTACTGCACACACTTTCTTATCACTTGTACCACCAACATTTTCATTCTATTGATTCATCTCATTTTAAACAAAAAAGGCCATTCTTGATTCACTGCTTTTATTATTTTACAGGAATTAGAGCTGTGAAATTGCAGTTCCAGTTTTTAATGGAATTAAATATTCTGTTCTCAAATGAATAGTTTGAACTAGTTTATGTTGATGTAATCTAGACTGAATCCTGTGTTTATAGAAGCTCAGTGGCATGTAGGCTTGTATCAGATATTGAAATAGGATCTTTCTCCAGTTCTTGGTTTCAGCATCCTGCCTTCAAGTCAATTAGTGATGGGTGGGCACTGGACTGAAACATACACCAAAAAGACCCTGATATGGCAAAGCTTCAGGATCTAGTTAAGCTTTTGCCTGCTTTTTTGAGTGTAGAAAATGGGTAGCAAGGTGTTTCACCAAACTGAACCCCCAAATAAACTCTCCAAGCAATGAGGTAAAACACAGAAAAATAGGAGTGGGTGAGAGGGAATTCTACCCTTCTTTTCTATAGGGTTTATGGGGCCACAGAGTACATATGACTCAGAAGTTCCCCAGGTGGGAGGAAGGTGATCAGAGCTGGCACAGCCAGCCCTAAGCTGCACGAGGACAAAGCCTGGTTCTCACCCCCTGTTGGAGCCTGGGGAACTGTACAAACAACTCTGTGCAAACTGGGGTGCAGGGCAGTGAAAACCAAGGGGTGCTTGGCACCTCAGACCCATGGCCAGTCTCCTTCTGCCATGGGAGCCAGCAGCTCTCCTTCTGCATCTCTGCAGGGCTCTCATGAGAGAGGCACTGGGCACTGTGTGAAGATTTCTGCTCTGAGACAAGGGGCTGGCAGTGCAAGGTAGAGCTGAGCATAGCTGAACATTTGAAACTGTGGTTTTTAGAAGGGTTACTTTCCCTTCCCAGAAAGTATTCTAATTGGAGGGACTTTCTGCCCCCAGTAAAAAAACCCAGAAGGACCTACAGAATAAAACCCTTGACCTTGAAAGGACATGTTCTCTGCCGAATAGACTGTTGATGAAATTTGTTTTCTGTTTTCCATCGTGATCTGAACGATGCCCATGTTTCTGACATTGCTGGATATTTTTCCACCTGTCCTCTTTTGAGAGCAGGAGAGACTTGAGAGCAGGATATCTCTGGAGCCAGAGTTTTGAGGGGAGCTCAAATATTATGTGCTTAAAAAAAAGACTGGATGAGGCACTCAGTGCCATGGTTTAATTGAGATGTTAGGGCATGGGTTGGACTCAATGACCTTGAAGGTCTCTTTCAACCTAATGACTCTGTGATTACAGGAAGACACAGCAGGCTTGTATAAAAGTGCTTCAGCTTAACATCCCTGAACTTTTCCACTGTATCACTGAACACCAGCTGATTAGCAGAGCTTCCACATGATACAGAAATAACTTCTGCACTCCTGGACCTGGCACCCATTTCTGGCTGTGGTACAGTGGGAAAAATGTTAATGACAAAATGGGAACATATAAGCATGAAAATATTACAACCATTTTCTACAATGTGTCTTAAAGAAATACTCCTTGCTTAAAAATGTTTTTAAGAGGTAAAAATTGATTTGAAGCTGAGTTGACATCCCCAACAGAATAGTAAAATGTGTTGTCAGAATCGCAAATAAAAAATATTACTTTATAGAGTAGCGGATTTGTTTGCTGGCTTTGCATGCTCTGCTTAACACAGTCCCTTTAGTTAGCATTTCCTGACAGTCATTCAACTTCCTGGCGACATTTTTTGTTGTTGTTTTTCTTATTTTAAATAAATCAACAGTCAGACTACTGTCCCCATCCTGTGGAACAAAGCTGAATGCTCTAGGTTTGTCTCTGGGCTGTTTACACGAATGACTTCAGAGGAAATGTTCTCACATTGGCATTGATGGAGCCACAAAGGTTCATTGAGATCAGTCTGAAATGTGGACACTGTGAAGCCTCCTCCAGCTGTCCCCCTGGCACCATTAGCAAGAGCACTTCCTAAAGGCAGTGGAGTTCTAGGAGATGGACTCAAAGGAAGGCTGAATTTACCTAATCTGACTCCATGTGCTTTGTTAATACAATTCCTTAAAAGTCCCCCTGAGAAGGTCCAACAGCTGAAATCTCTAAACCAGGCTGCCCACCCCAGATGATAGGTGTGCACTTTGGCTGCACTAGGCCTGCCACCCAACAAATGGGATTGGGAAGGAGTGGGAGGATTGCTGGAACGAGCTGAAGCAGACTTTGCACAGGCTTCAAACACAAAGCTAAGCAAGGCAAGCACTGGGCTCAGCACAAAGTGTTTCCAAGTTTCTCTGACTTTACATTTTATGTAATGAAGCTCTTGGTGCTACACATATCCAGATGTTTAACTTTATTCTGCAGGTTGCCTCTTTGGAAAAGCTTATCCCTGTTGAGTTATATGCAGTATGCAATGTGCAGAGGTGCACAAGGTATGAATCAGGGATGAATTCACCCCTTTCTTCCTCTACTTATAAAAATACAGAGTCTTATCCTCTTCCCCATTCAGACCTTATCCAAATGAAAAACAGCCATGACTGGTAATGAGAGTGCTGCAGGTAACAATACCTGAGCTACACCAGCATTGCACTTGAGGAAGCAGCAGCATTTACTTTGTGGCTCTGAGGGTAGCCGGGGTCCCACTCTTCCCACACCACCACAACTTTGCACCTCCTGGATCATCTCTTGGGTCCTGCTACCTCTTCTGAGGCCACAGAAATACCCTCACCATCTTTGAAAATTATTCATGTCTTCTGTGCAGCAGTGCACTGATTAATGGAAGAAGGTTTGATTAATAGAAGGTTGTGTGCACTGGGAAGGTGGAAGGATTTTGCAGCCAAGTCAGCTGATGTGGGCACAGGGACTGAGATAACTTGCATCTTTTTGCCTTTCTGTTTGATGTTTTTGCAACAGTGCTTTTCTGGCTCTCCAAGTGCTTGGAATGTTTGACACAGTCCCAGGGGAGAGAAACGAGGCCTCTGTAAGCAGACTCTGCAACAATTGCAGGGCAACCAGAATGCCAGTGCCACCAAGACCCTTGGAGCATCCTCTGCAGAGCAGGATCAGCTGCAGGTGTGTGGCTATGGCCGAAGAAAAAGCTTTGCCCCTGAGCTCAGCGGTCCCTAATGCTCAGTTTCTGCTGTGTATTACAAATAATACTGCTACTATTTTAACTTTGCAAAGCCCATCACAGTGCCAGAATCTGGAAGGAGGTTAACATCATGTCCCTCCCTTGCTCTGGGACCCATGAGGAACCCCCAGAAACTGGCCCAACGCATGTGTTTTGAGAGTGTACACAGAGGTTCAAAGGTTTCCTTTGAACTGCCAGCCTTTACATTAAAGGATGACAGGATAAAACAAGCACACAGCCAGACAGGGATTTTCATCAATCTCAGATACTGTGGCACAGCACACCAAGGTGAGCTCATCAGACATACTCATCTTGGCAAAAATCAGTTTCCTAGTAAAGCAGATATTTTTCTTAAAGTACATGACCTACTCAGATTTTCCTTTGAAGAAGGAAATTTGGGAGCTAGTGTCAGGCTGGCCCAGTGCCTGCACCAATGGCAGGGCTCCTGCCACTCTCTGCAGGTGGCTCTGGGCTAGTGGAGGTTTTGCAAAGCCAAGGGTCTCCTCAACTCACATTAAGCCTCCCACGGTATCTCCCTAAACTGCAGCTGGAAATCCTATTCTTGAGAAGAACTTCTTGATTTGGCAGTGGATCAGAGGATGAGGCAGCATACCTATGTCCTGACTCACCCACATGGCAGAAACCTTGCATTTCCTGTGAGACTTGCTATCACAGTCAATGCAATTGACATTTTAGCTGCTGAAGACTCCTCAAGAGCTTTCAATGTCTTTTTGACACTCTGATGTAACACTGCCCTTCAAACAAGCACAGTTTGGAGCATCTGCAGCTCATAAATAACTGGTGTGAGAATTATTAGTTAGGAGACCTTCTAGAGAACCAAATGTCCAGGAAGATGCCTGGTGTATTTTTCATTTGCATGCAGCCAAGAACAATTTTATCTTCTACACAACTGAAATACCCCAAATGTTTCAGTCTGGCAGCACAGCACATATGGCAGAGACATTTAATGTCAGTACAGATTTAATGCTATGTTCAGATTTCAGATTTGAACTTCTGCTGCCTTATATTTCAGTGATATTTTCTCTCAGGCAAACTAGAGGCCATGTCTACCATCTGGAAAACCCTAAGTGTCTGCCAAGTGTAACATGGATGAGAAAATAATTGGTTGCCAAGAGAAATTGGGAAGTAACAACAGCAAATCCAGCAAGTTTCTTGAGAGACTTGTTCCCTCACTGACAGGCTCTACAGCACACTGAACTGGAGTGGAAATGTGGAAGCTCCAGCACTGATATTGGTGCACTTGGAGAGGGACAATGTGGGTTGAAGCCACAGGCTGATCATCTTGGCTTGTGATGTTCAGCCTTTTATTTGGTTTTCTTGTACCACCTAAGCAAAGAGAAAAACAAATAAGCTGGCAGACATCTCATATAAAGACAGAAATTACAGAGTCTCCAGGCATCAGAACAGAGATCTCTGTTGTATTTTCTTGCATTATTGTTTTTCTAGATGAAATAGTGAATGAGACTTTCAATGTCAAAATGCTTGTGAAACAAGTTTGTTTTGTGTTTCACATCACAGAAGTTATTAAGGAGAAGAGTCATGTTAGTCCTTCCTGTCTCTCTGCCTCAGAAAGAAATTCCAGATTTGGTTGTTGTATTTTCTGGGGAGAGGAGTGTTGCAGGGGAGAGATCAGTGAAAATCGCAGCAATCTTGGAAAGTCTTTTTGTGTATCTGCAAATGAGACTTTCCCAGTTAAGACCGTGGCATGGGTGAAAAAAGAAATTCCTCTTTCTCACAGATAGCTGTAGCTGCAGTTCATTAATCAGGCATCACTCAGGCTCCAGGGAGCAATGCTGATACCATCACAAGGAGGAATGCTGATAGCATGGCAAGGAGGAATGCTGGTAGCATGGCAAGGAGGAATGCTGATAGCATGGCAAGGAGGAATGCTGGTAGCATGGCAAGGAGGAATGCTGGTAGCATGGCAAGGAGCAATGCTGGTAGCATGGCAAGGAGCAACGCTGATAGCATGGCAGGGAGGAATGGTGATAGCATGGCAAGGAGCAATGCTGATACCATCACAAGGAGCAATGCTGGTAGCATGGCAAGGAGGAATGCTGGTAGCATGGCAAGGAGCAATGCTGATAGCATGGCAGGGAGGAATGGTGATAGCATGGCAAGGAGCAATGCTGATAGCATGGCAAGGAGCAATGCTGATACCATCACAAGGAGCAATGCTGATACCATCACAAGGAGCAATGCTGGTAGCAAGGCAAGGAGGAACACTGATAGCATCACAAGGAGTGGGATGCTGACAGCTCCCTGTGCTGCACTCGCACCAGGGGCTGCCAGCATCCAACCCAGCCACGTCCCTGCACTTCTCCATATCCTAAAGGTGAGCTGCAGGCGAGCTCACATCTGCCTCTGAACTTTCAAACAAAGGGACCTTTAATGTCTCAACAGGACAGAGCCAGGAGCCCCTCCAACATATATGAAAGGCTGTCATAATTAAAACCAAACAGAGACCGTCTGAATTCCTTATTAAGGACACTTACTAGAACAATTTTAACCCCTGAGTAGCCTAGAAACTTTTAATGTTTGCAGATGTTGATAGGAGGGCATATGCAAAGGCTTTCCTGGTTCGTGCCAAGGGGCCAAATTCATGGTGTAAATGGAAGGGTGGGATGCTGTGGCTGTGGCTGACCCCAAAAATGTGGCTTGTAGTGCTTTTCTTTGATAATTTTTTCCAGTGCCACTCTTTATCACTAAAGTAGAGGGGAAAAAGAAAATGGAAAACAAACCCCAAAGACACAACAAATTGAAAATCTGTTTCTGTATTTGCAAATTGGCTTTCTGGGTTTTTTTCAATCGTCAGAATTGGACAAACTCCCAAAATATTTTTCTTCATTTTCTATTGGAGGAAAAAATTTAGGAGAACATCTTGGCACTTATGTGTTATAAAGAGATTTGATTCAGTTAATTCATGTGATATTCATAGATAAACATAGACAAACATTCAGTCTCCAAAATTCCTAAATTCCATTATAAATAGGAACAAATTTATATCAAACATTATTTTCCCTGTTGCCAACCCACAAATAAGTTAAAATACCTTTCTAAGCTATTAGCATTTTCAGTATTATATTGAATGTGAAATTTAGGTGTCAAGAACAGTCACAGTAAAGCACATTCAGTAATTTTCTTAGACAGGCATGAAGGCAGTTAAACAAGCTACAATCTTTGTTCAAGAAAAACTTAATTGAGAACGTGTGAGTGTCATTAATTCAAGAGAATTCATGTTATCACTCTTTTTTTTTTCTCTGCATTTTTAATATTAGGAAACAGTTTGAATTGAAAATAAAGAAAGATTTTGTGTGTGTGTGTGTGTGTGTGTGTGTGTATACATGCCTGCATATGTCTGTATGTGTATATGCAAATATTCCTAGCTTCTTATACTAAGATTTTTAGTTGCATAACTTCAATTGATGAAAGTTATAAAATTATAGAAATTGAAGAAATTTATAAAATAAGAAGAAAAATAATAAGAAGAAATAATATCAGTTTGCCAGAAAAAAACAACTCTGTATGAACTTCCTTCCAGAAGTTTTATCTGAAAATCCCCTTCAAATATAAACCAAAGTGCTGCCTTTAACCTCTACATCAAAATTACTTGAGTTCAGACAAGCCCCAACAATCCTTCCACAACTAAAGCACTGTTCTTAGGAGATAAGGACATGGATGAAACAGACTGTTGTGACTAGAAAAAATCCTGACACTACAAAAGAAACGCCAAGGCATTTGCAGAAAATAAAATTCAAGGCAAAGCCAAAGTATGGCTGTCAACATAGATCATTTCCCAGTATCAAGGTTCAGTGCCAATGCCATTATATACTGCTGAAGTCAATGTCATCCCCCAAATATTTATAGTGCGTGAAGGAGAGTTGTTGTGGGCAAGATTGAAATTCACTTTTAGGCAAGAGGTGCAATTATGCCTTTTGCAAGCCTTTTGCACTGCCTGTGCTGGTACCTTGCAAATGCATCAAGGGTTTGGTGCTGGCCCAGTGCAGGAGTCCCTGGTTTAAATAAAAGGGTGCAGCAGCTGATGCCAGCCTCTGGTACCTGTGCTCTGCTCCAGGTGGCATGGAAAGGCACTTCCAAAAACCCCAATTCATTGCCTAGCAGCCCATGCCCCCCTGACAGAGCTCTCCATATCCCCTGGGGAAGGACACATGGCATCTGGACCTTGGCACAGGCTGCAGGGGACCATCCATGCTCCCATGGGATGCAAACCCCCAGCCCAGGCAGGGCTGCTCTCCCGCAAGCACAGGATCCACGGGCCCCCTGTGCCTTTGGCTCAGCTAAAACTTTCTTCAAAGCCTGAGCAGAGGCTTCAGGACATCTCATCAGATGTAGTCTGGCTGGCCTCAAAGGACCACTGGAAATGGCATGGCATGGTAACTATTTTTAGGCTGCCATCAGGTGTGCTGGGATGCCACCCAGCCAGCTTCAATGCAAGCGAGCTCTGCTACTGTCTGTTTCCAGGCAGGATGACACATTTAGAGAATGTGATGTCATGAGAATAAAATGATGGAAAAGAGAGAGAAAAGCAGGTTGATGTGAAGGAAGAAGCTTTCTCTTCCCAGAAGTGGTACGTGGCTTACTACCCTCAAGGTTTTCCTCAGAGAACCCAACCAGTGTCCTCAGTATCGATTCAGCTGACTCGTCCCTCAGCTGGAAACAGGATGGTGGTGAGGTTCACTGAAGCCTGAGTCCTCAGAGAAGTTGCACAGCT
This sequence comes from Cichladusa arquata, assembly GCA_026413545.1. NCBI lineage: Eukaryota > Metazoa > Chordata > Aves > Passeriformes > Muscicapidae > Cichladusa > Cichladusa arquata. The sequence continues at coordinate 15,287,859 of JAOTQP010001286.1, read as the reverse complement.
GAGATGTTTTCACCAAGCTGACAAGGCCCTAGAAGCAATGGACAGCCTATTCCTGCCCCTTCTACCCAGCTGGCTGTGTCCAATGGGAGATCTTTGTGGCCCATTGTGGTACTAGTCCTTGCCAAAAGGACACACCTATTCCTTGGATGGACAGACACAGATGCTCCATTGGCACCCCAAGAACAAGCCCTGCTCTGTAGTGTCTGCCCACCACCATTGCTGGGCATAGTGGGAAAAATATTCCCATAGCGTGTGGAAGACTGCTTAAAGTGGCCACAGTGATATATTTCATCATAAAACAGAAATTAAAGGAAGAGCTTAGAGTCCATAAATAGAATAATTAAACTAAATCCTTTATTTTTCCTTAGTTGTAAGAAGCTCTGGATTCTCTGCTACTTTTTCTTGCCAAACGAAATCTTTCTTGCTGCTTCATTACTGACCCAGAAAAGTTAAGTGGTGTCATTTTTATTGAAAAAACATGGTCAAGTGTGTTACAAACTGAGAAGCAGTAATGTAATTTGCTACTGCTCTGCTTCAAGAGCTAAGAGAGAACACAAACAAGTTTAGCTGAAAAATGAAGACTGCCAAAAGCTATGTTTCTGTTCTGTACAGAATGGGTTTTGGAGATGAAAGAGAGAGAACACTGTATTTTGAAACCAAAAAGGCTTATAAATACAAATCAAAATCTGCCCACTGTGAAGCATTTAGTTAGTGCTTTCCTGAATCCGTTGTTGTGCTGGCTCTGTCATGGGGCTGATCTTTTAATTTTGTTTATATTTTCCTAATGCAAATTGTGACTTCTACCCTGGGAACATGACAAAATCTTTCTTCACAAATGCAAAGAAGACGGGAAACTCATGGTTCCCACAAAGAAGCTTTGACTCTGACTAGATGTGATAATTTTGTTAGCAGGATCCCAGACATCAGAGTATGGATCAGTGAGCCAGACGAATAAGCTGCAGGGGCTCCTGTCCACCCATGGAAAGTGTCTCATCTGAGCAGGGTCCAGTCTGTGCTTTGTTGTTGTGGGCCAAGCTGTGCAGTTTTCCTTGCTTGGTGTGAGTTTCACAGAGGCAGATACAGGATCTCTGCCTTTGTTCCAGCTCTGAGAGCTCCAGAACAGGGCTCCTGGCCATTTGTCTCCAGCTGATACCAAGAGATCCATCAGCCAGTGTCACTGCTCAGCCCCCCTAAGCCCTGCTGTGCCTGTGGAGCAGGGCAGACACCCAGGGCTGGCCGTGGCCAGGCAGGGCCCCAGGCAGGCCAGCAGCAGAGCAAACCAGGGGCACGGTCACCCAGCTTCTGGGAGGGCTTGGGCTGCAGCAGAGCTGGGTGCTCTCAGTGCCCTGGCCTGTGTCTACCTGCTCTGGGTAGCAGTGCTGGCAGCCACCACAGCTGGACACAGCCTTAGCCATCCCAAAGAGCACATTTCCTTGTGATGCTACCACAGTCCCTTAGCTGGTATCCTTAAGGGCTGGATCTTTGTTTTATATACCCTAGAGCTGTACCTTCCACCTGCCCTGGCTGTGCTGACTTCCTCCCCTTAATATTTCATTATTGCTGACAGATGGTGCTACAAAGGAGCAAGCTGAGGCTGTGGATGACCACTGAGCAGCAGAAGAAAACACCCTCAGATAATAAGTGCTGTAGTGAAGGAATTGCTGGGACTTATAGTTAGCATGTTGGAGGCTGAGCCCTTCTAAACCAAGAAAAGAAAAACAGATCCAAGGCAAAGTAGTCAAGGCTGGATATACTGTGATATGGGGCCTGCCAATGGTTCAGCTTATTCTCTAGCATGTGATGGAGTGTTTTCACAAAAAATATCCAGAATTACTTTCTCCACAGCCACTTTCTTAATGCATCTGGGAGACAAGCCTCTGCATTCACAGGTAGCAGCTTTACCAAGTGGGTCAAACAAAAAGAGTTTGGAAATTTTCTTTAGGAAAGAATTGCCCTCCATCTAGAGTCATACTGGGCCAAAATACAAGTAAAATCTGAATTAGAAGTCAATGGGTCCATTAGTTGCCCATTTTGTCAGTCAGATAACTCAGCTCTAAGTACTTGCCTTTGCTTCATGCCTCAGTTTCACTATAGATGGAAATATGTAAATTGCTGCAGCAACATGCAAAACCATGGAAGTTTTTTTTTCAAAGTCTGATCATTAGATAAATGGAATAGAAAGGCTGGTGGAATGGGGCCTAATTACTTATGTCTATCATATGTGGGAGAATTTAAATGAAAAAGTAAGTTGCTAAAACGAAAAATAAAGCAAACCTTTGTTCAGTATTAGAAATAGGCAGCTGGGACCTAATTAAACAATGCAATTTCCGAGTAAGTGAATCCTGCAGGAATAAATGTTGTGCAAAAATAAATCTGCTACATAGAAAGTAATATATGAGTTAGAACATAAAGGATTTGGACATCTAACAAAAAAAGGTATTTAGAGACTAATACCGATGTTGGCTGTCATTCAAAGCTACCCATTGAAAAGAAAATAATAGATTAATAACATGAAACATTACTGAGCAGATGATGCCAGTAGGACTGGGAACAAGGAAATGTCACAGGTCTCGTGTCCTGCAGGAGGGCTCTGATGCCAATTAGGAGCTGCCAGAGCTCAGATTCCACATGAGGCTGGGGTGTGAAATGCCCTCCTTACCCCATCTGTGTTGGGAGCTGAGGTGAGACAGTGCCAGGCTGTGATGGAGGAGCAGAGGGTACCTCCAGTACAGCACCTGGCTTCAGGGAGCGAGGCTGGAGCTGCCCTGGCCAGGCTGTGCTTCCCAGCACTCACCCTGGGTCCAGGACAGTGCACAGCAGTTCCTGCCCAGCTGGAGCTTCCTTCTTCCTCTCCTGGAAACCAAAGTCTGGGAGTGGGAGACACTTGCAGAGACAGAGCCTCTGACGTGATTTCTGCATGGGGCAAATGCATAGAGGACGCCCCAGCTGCCTTTCACGGGTTTAAATCTAAGCTTGTAGTATTTCCATGCCTGCAGAAAGAGAAAGAAAGAAAGGAAGGAAGGAAGGAAGGAAGGAAGGAAGGAAGGAAGGAAGGAAGGAAGGAAGGAAGGAAGGAA
>JAOTQP010001286.1:15262981-15283276 GCA_026413545.1 Cichladusa arquata | reverse complement strand
AAAGAAAGAAAGAAAGAAAGAAAGAAAGAAAGAAAGAAAGAAAGAAAGAAAGAAAGAAAGAAAGAAAGAAAGAGGGATGTCTTTTGCCAGTTCGTTCCCAGGCTCTTAAGTCATGGGGTTAGGGCTGTGGTACTCAGCAGCCGATATTTCTGCAGCAGCAAAGATGAAAGTCAGACAAAATAATCCAAAGAAGTGCTTAACTGCGACTATTAAGTCCCAAAGGATTTATCAGAGTTTACTTTCCTCTGACTTCTATGAGAGACTTCAACTGAAGTCCATTAAGCAAATTAAAAAGCAGAAGGAAAATAAACACAGATTAATGGAGATAGGAATTTTATGAAGAAAAGGAAACAGACAGACCTTGTGACAAAGCTCCTGGCCTGCTATTCAGGTTTTAAGGCCCCCAGACCTTATAAATGGAGGAGATTATTCTCTTCAGGTTGCCCTGCTGGTAGTCGTAAAAGAGAGTTAATAGAATTTTTTTTCCCCCACTGAGAAGTCCTGTAGAAACTCAAGTAATAATATAATCCATAATGTTTCAGCACAGTGCGTGACATGCAGCTATTTGTTCCTTTGTTTCCAGGCAGGGAATCAGGCTGTAAATCTTGTAGTGACACAGATACTGTACTGGCTCTGTGGCATTTTATCTCCTGCTGAAACTAAAGCCCATGAGAGCAGCTTCCCATACAATTAGGGATTTGCATGTCTGAATAACTAGGCAGGATTTCTGTACTTATTACTTCAATATAATGATTAATATTTAATCCACAGGAGATATTACCAATATGTTTTAAAGCTCATTTTGTTTGGTAAAAAATAATTTGAGAACAAGAAGATGAGCAAATAATATCATTATGGAACCTTATTATTATCTTTAGATAGTTTACATTAAAGCAAATGGTCCCATAAAGGGGAAATTCCTTTTGCTGCTCCTCTTCTAAGTGATTTTCTAATTCTCATCAAGTTTGTTAGCATTCCTGGCTGAAAATAAAGAGATAGCAGAATGGTAAAACAAGAGTAAATAAACTTCCACCATGCTGTGTGGACAGGCCCTGGTTTGGCTGTGTGGCACCAGCCCTTGGGGAGAGAGTGGCTTTCATTGGCTCAGCTGGAGATGTGACACATCAGGAGCAGCCACTGACCACTCTGAGAGGTACAAAAAGCCTTTGGGGTCTCGCCACAAACCTGAGAAAAACGGGCATGTTCCTGCTTCTTTTTATTCCCTTAACCTTCTTGCTGATTGTCTTTGCAACATCTAACCCAGTACCAATGTGTAATTAATCTCTTGCCTCTGCTCATCAGCTGATCTGTGTGATAATTCTTGGTTTGACACTTATTCATGGACAACTCCCTGTAGAAATTAAAAATATTTTGAACACAAATTTACTTGAGTTTTGCTCATGGGAGGCATTGGAATTTGTTATTATATTGTTCTAAGTGAGAAAGTGATATTTGCCTCTGTAAATATCCTGTAATATGAACACAAAATATAAAATATCCCCCTATTTTAGGTCTGTTTGTTAAGGTGCTGGTTTGAAATCTTCTCTCAGGCAAACCTCCCGGACATGTAGGGTGTGACTCACAGTGTGTGACTGTGTAAAAGGCGAAGGGTGCACGCACACCAGGGCCAAGGGTCACTGAGTTTAGGTGTGGCTTCCCAACAGCAGTGGGTTCAGTGCTCAAAGGCTGACCAGCACCAGGGGAAGAGGCTGAGATGTCTGAGCACCTAAGGCATGCAGCCCTCCCCTCAGTGGGTCACGTTTGTCAGCTTTCCAGTTCCCATGGAAGCCCTGGCCTCTCACTCCTGATATCAGAGAGCTGCCAAATGGCAGTGCCTGAAGCTCTGTGCTTTCCACGCCTGCACTGATAGAACCTGTTTGTGTCCTGGCTGTCCAGCACAGCCCTGTGTACGTGCGTATCTGTGCACACCCCACAGGCACAGCAGCACCTGGGGTCAGCGAGCCTGCCCTGCCACTCCCTGCTGGGGAACTGGCCCTGGCTGTCTGACTCGGCTTTGCTGCCTTCTTGCACCTCCTTTACCTTTGCCCTGGGATCCCAGAGTGGGGACCAGCAGCCCTGCAGGAGTAGAGTCTCCCCTGCTGCTGCTGGCCAAAGGAGCTCAGTTGGTGTGAGCTGGCTCACCTTCTCCAGGAAGGGAGGCTGGTGCGTACAGGGCCCATCTGCCACACTCTTACAGACCAAAGGTGGCCCCATGGATGGCAGCTGTGGCACAGTCTGAGTGCCTTCTGCTCCTTCCAGGGCTCTGCATGGCCTTTCAAGAGAGCCCTGCAAGAAGACAGCTGAGCATTGTGGCAGATGGCAGTGCAGAGTGTGGCATCTTCCAGCCCAGCAGCCAGTCGTGGTGTGCTGGCTGTACAATCACAGCCCTTCAGATAACTGCTGCAGGATGGCTTCCAGGGGTACCCAGCACCTCTCCCCCACCTGCAGGAATACCCCAGCACCTCTCCCCCACCTGCAGGAGTACCCCAGCCCTGCTCCTCCAGAGCCAACCCCAGCAGCCCAAGCCCTTCTGCTCTGCCTAACTTCACCCCCTGGCTGGGGGGGAATTCAGGGTCAAACCTGGGCAGCTCAGTGTCTGTGCCCACAAAAAGGTGGGGGTGATGGATGGCTGGGTCCACTTCCTCTTTCAGTCCATGCAGGGTGAGGGTAGCCCCACTGACCCCTGAGGCTGGGCAGTGAGACCCCATGGCCATGCCAGAGCCACTTCTCCCAGGCACCATCACTGCCCACAACCTTCTCCAGAGCTTCACCTTAAAGCTCTAGGCCAGCTGCTTTTCCTTGTCCCTTAACCACCCTTTCCTCTCCTGGGGTACTAGTCAAACCAGGGCTCTCTGGGTGTTTTGACTGTGGGTGGAAGATAAGCAATCCTGATTTGGGTGAGTTGTGATGTGGGGCTGGATGAGATAAATGTATCCTGCTGGTTGTGGAATTAGCAGTTGGGAAAGTGATCACTCAAGGCTATTCTACTGCCAGGCACATCCAGCTCTTGGCTTGGGGTCTGCCATCAGTGTGGAGCTCCCAGGCAGGCTTGGGACGGGTTTTGCTGTGTCTGACCAGCAGACATCCTGCTACAAGAGAAAACTGAATATCCATTCATGCTCCAACTAAATCCTCCTTTTTCTGGATAGACAGAAAATATCTTTAATTATACCTTCTCTTTTTTTTTTTTTTTTTAAACTTTTTATTTTTCTTTTTTTTATTTTCTTTTTATTTTCTTTTTTTACTTTTTTTTTTGTCCACATGCAGAAAGGGATTGAAATATCAAAGGCAGAGGTGGGTCTGCCTCCCATTTTCTCCCCTCCTTGCATCTCTCTCATGTGTGATTGCAGAGGCAAGGAAACCAGCATTTGCAGGTAAACATTCATCTATGGCTGCTGCTGAGCATGCAGAAGCAGATGAGGGTGCCTGCCTGGCAGCACCCAAGCACATGAAGCTGAAGGCAGCCTTGCAGTGGGCAGAATGAGCAGCATCAGCCCCACAACAATTCCTGGGGCTGTGAGTTATTCTGCTCCAGGTTGGTGTCCTGCTCACAGGCTGTGCTTCTCTCCACACAGATCTGCTGCTGAGCAATACAAAGGAAGAGATTACCTGTGTTAAAAGAATTGTGAGGAACCCACAAGGGCTGAATGCCTGGTGAGAGGCAGCAGGGGTGGTTCCTTTGGCAGGGCTCTCGTGTGCTCCTGGGGGCACAGCTGCCCTTTGCTGGACTGTCACACAGAGGCAGCACAGCCACTCTGGAGAGCAGGAACCACAACTGCAGGCTTTGCAAATGGGTGGGAATGGGCAGATCAACTTTCACTGCTTCAGTCTTTGCAAAACTTCTCACAGGAGAGACTAGGGAGGAAGGTAGAGAGAAAAACTGTTGCAGAAAGATATCTCAGGTGAAAAATAAATGTCCAGTAAACAGCACATCAGCTAGTAGACTAGCCCTTGAAGATTTCTCCCTGTCTTAAGCTTTAAAAGTCTTTCAAAGAGCTCCTTTCCAAATTTTTTGCAGTCTCTTATCTTAGCTAGAAGCATCTTTCATGGAAGCAATTTTTCCCAGAACCTCTGACACCATTACTCAATGAAATACCCTGATGAATCTACATAAGAGGACTTGTTTGTTTCAGACCTGAACAATTCCTGGCACTCTGGGCTGCTGTAACCTGGGAAGACAGTGAAGGCACAGTAACCAACAAGCTGGGAAAACGGAAATGGGGAGAGAAGACAATTCCAATGATCATATAAACATGTGGTTGTCTGAAGTCCTGAGGCATTTTGTGCAAGAGCAGAGGCATTATCCACGGAAAGCTGAACACGTTCCAAGCTGAGGGACAAGATTCTGCCTTCAGATTCCCCCTCCCCAGTCCTGCAGTTGAACTCATTGCCAGGTTTGTGTCCTGTGGCAGGGCTGCTGGAGCCTGGCTCTGTAAAAGCAGCCTTGTTGCTGTGCCAAGGTGAGGTGAGTAATTTGTCAGCACACATGGGCTCAGGGCCCCTGTGGTGAGCTCTGCACAGTCCCCTGAATGCTCAGCACACTGCTCAGAGGTGCACTGCTCCTGGCCAGACTTACAGACAGCTCAGGTCAATGGACATGACTGCTGTCACTGATGTTCAGAGGTGCTGGAGGGTCTGCAAGTCCTTCTCTAGTGACTGGAGGTCCCTCATTGGAGTGGGGCCCTATAAAAAAACAGCCTGCTTGTAGTGGGTATGAGTGATGTCAGTCTAGTACCTGAGAAGTGTCTCTGCTTCTTCTGTCCTCAGGAAAGGCTGGACACTGCACTGCAAAGGAGACCTATCTGAATGGGAGAAGGATGGACCCGAGAGAAAATCCTGGCTCTGCTGTGCTCACAGGACTGCCTCTGCTGCAAGGGGAGAGCTTCCCCCTCCCGGCACCGCTTCTCAGTCATGTTTGCAAACCCAAAGCATTCCACAAGGTCTAAAATAACTTTAACAATATACTTTGGGGTTTTTTAAATGAACTTGATTTTACGTTTTCACATGTGATTTAGGGTTCAGCTTCGAAAGATTTTCCCCAGGGTCTCTTTTGTGTGTGTTGGAATGGGGCACGGGGGTGAGGGTCAGGGGCTGGGTAGATAGCAATGCCCTTGGACACAGCTGATTTATCTTGAATTTTCAAAGACACTGAAAAAGGGAAGACGTCAAAAACTGATTAAATCTGCAAGCTTTCTAATACCTCATATTTATGTATTTGTAATAAAAGCACAGCCCAGAATCTTGCCAGGTAAAACTTATATCTGCTCAGTAGTGTAAGCTGTAAGTTGTGGGAGTTTAAGGTGCTGCACAAACACAAAATTTTTCTTGTCCATGGAAATGCCACAGTGCCATGGAAGAAGATGTCTGGTGTGGAAATGTCTGCAACTCACAGCTGGGAGGATTCCAGGCAGGGACAGAGAGGGTTAAAGAGAGAAAGGGTGGTGGAAGTGGCTGTCACCACAGATGAACATTAGCTCTGTCTGTTGTTTTCTTTGAATGCTTGGGAAAGTACAAAATTACAAAGGAGTATTTTTTGATTATGCAGTAGTGGCTGTTCTTGTGTTTAAAAGGAGAAAAGAGAAAAAAAGTCAGAGCAACATACTTGTTGTCAGTAGATGGGGTCTGAATCAAAATCCTACCTTCTAACACTGCCGACCTTTGAAATCCAAGACTGGGTGCAGAGATGTATGCCAAGAGAGACATTTTAAATCTCCACCAAAAACATTTTACTCAGATTAAAATGTCAGTTCCTAACAGAAAATCTACTTCAATCTTTGGATTATTCTATTTGTTCCTGTTCTAAGGAAAATCTGGGGCAATTTCTGTACAATACCAGGAATTAAGTCCCAAATTTTGATCTGTGATTTAGTTTCAGATTTTGTGTGCATTCTGGAGATGGTGGATATCTCAAATAGTTGAATGGTAGCTGGAATCCTGCAGCAGGTATGGAAACACAGAGGAGCTGTGTTCACTTCTAGATGTGATTAGCCATGTCACATAAAAACTGTGGTAACTTCTTCAGCAAAATATGCAGTTGACTCATAGCAGAGCTCTGAGTACACAGGGCAGCTGCCTTGTGTGAGGTGTGACAGAGAGCCTGTCTCTTCCCTTTCACTTAGGACAAAAACCTAGGTGTCCTGTTTAACTTTTATTTGGAAGCAGAGTAAGGAACTTCCTTTCAACTGCATCCATCTGAAATCCCAAGGAAGGCATAAAGTATGTTTCCTTTGTTTTCTTGATGAAAGCAGTTTTTCCATTTATTTCTACATGGCAGTGTTGCAGAGGAAATTTGATAATCTTCATAAAAAAACACTCCATCCCAGCCTGCAGCCCCTCTGGTGACCGGAGGACTGCAGGTGATCTGTCACACTGTCACGTCTGAGCACTCAGTGCTGCAGGACCTTGCCAGCACACATGGGCAACAGGGATCATGAGATCATCTCCAGGCACATTTCAGAGGAGCAAGAAACCTCCTACCAAGATAGATACAAATTAAATAGAGGGCCAGATCCTGTTTCCCCATGAATTTAAAGGAAGTGTTACCACTGATTTTAACAGCAAACAGGACTGACCTTGTAGTGTATGTCATCAAACAACTCTGGACTGCTTGCGAAAATTTCAACATGTCCATTATACGCCCAATCTTTCAAACTGGACATAAACATACCCTTGGCAGAAATCTCAAGCTACAAATAAATTAGGAGATTTGTTTTTAACATTTTTTCCAGTCAGAAAGGAAAGGGAGAGAGAAAGAAAGGATTCTTCTGGGATGTTTTTAAGTTACTGCTGCTATGCAACAGCGTTGATCATCTTTGCACTACTCAGCATTACAAAATTAATTCATTCATTCTCAGAGGTAAAAAAAAAAAACCGAAGCAAAAATACATTAATTAATTGATGCTGCAACTACTATTTTGCAAGGAGGGTAAGTGACACAAGGGGTGCAGCCAATGTGAAGAAACTGCTGCTAGAACAGGAATGATCACTTGGCTGATGTGTGGCTTGTGGTCCATGAGAGCTTGGGAGCCGCCAGACCATGGCTCACCCTGGGAGCAGGGCTGTTTGTGTCCAGAGCTGCTGCCTGATGCCAGGGCTGGGAGCAAGGTAGCTGGAGCATCTGGAATCAGTGCTATGTACCATCCCAAAACCCAGCTGTGTGTCCAGCCAGCCATCCCTACGGTGTAGCTGCAATTTTCTGAAAAGCTGTTTGAGACCAAACTATCTATGTATGTGCTACAGGGATTTAAAAGTGTTGTGACATGTTGGTGTCATGACATCCATGAGGTGAGAGGAGAGCTGGTCCTCTGCTCCATGATCTCCAGCCCCACACTCCCAACTCCAGTGAGCCAAGTAGGGTTGCCAGATCCATCTGCACAGGGAATGCAGGAGATACCCTGGAGCACCAAAACATCCCTGCCAAAGGTACCACTGCAAACTCAGTTTCTCAGTTTATTTTGCTACTTGCAAAATGACTCTACCTTTTTCCAACCTGAGTATGTAGCCAGATTTTTGGATCTTGCAGATTATAGTCATTAGAAGAAGAAACTGAAAATTAATGTTTATTTCCTCAGTGCAATCTCCTTTCTTTACAGACTTACAGAGAGTGCATTGGACCCAGGATGGCTCATGCTACCAGGGACAATTATTGTTTGCTCTCAATTCAAAATGAAATTTCTTATGGTGCCCTCCCAAATTGTTCCCTGTGTCAAAGTCACTCTGTGTGGTCTGGCATGCCAGCTGCCAGCCTGCCCCTTCTCTGGATCTGCTCCTGGGCTCCCTGCATCCCTCTTTGACACACCCAGGCACACAGCCACCATCACTGTCCCCTGTGTGTGCAGGCCAGGGTCAGGTACTTGCCATCAGCTGCAGAGCAGCTCCTCTCCAGGCTGTGCTCCCTGCCTGCTGGACTCCTGCTGTTACAGCTACTGATCCTGGAGCTTACATAAAGAAACACAATTGTTTATACACAGATCCCGAGGGAGAGACTGGCAGCTTCATTGTAATTTAATCTAAACCAGGATAAGACAGTAAATATTGTTGTGTTTTCATAAGGATGAAGAAGGGTGAATAAAGCAAAAGATGCTGAAGAAAGAAACACCTGTGTGATTCACAAGCAGGGGAAATACTGAAAAAGCACAAAGTTTTACAGTTTGACCATCTTCACTGAAAAAAATACATTGGTACAGAGACTGGAGAGTCAGTTTAATCCTTTCAAAGAGTTTGATCTCCGAACCACCACCATACTCATGACCTGTGCTCCTGTGTCAGTAATGTTAAACAGGGTAACCTGGTCCCACACACTCAGCTGTGTGTGGAGCCAGTCTAGCACAAAATTAGCATTTCTGTTCAGCACTGCTATCTCTGAGATATCTCTCTAGGACTGGGAGCTCAGCCTGGTGGCCTGATCAAAAAGATAAAGAAATTATGTGATTACAAAGCATAAATACTATCATGTGCAGAAATTCTAGACACAGCAGAGCTCTTTATTGCAGGGGAGAAAAGCATAACAAGAACCGAAAGCTGAGGTTTAACTCCAGGCAAATTCAACTGAGAAATTAGTTAAAAACTTCTAATCAGTGACAGGAGATTAACAACCAGAATAAACAATCAGAAGAAATGGTGGCTTTTCCAGTGTCCAGATGCTTTTCTGGGTCTGCAATGGTGGAAAGCAACTCCTGGGGTTCTGCCAAAGCAGGCATGGGTGAAACTCTGCAGTCAGGGGTCACCAATGGCAACTTGCTCCCCCTAGGCTGGACCAGGATCAGATTGTACCCTGTCCTGGACTGGCTTTGCAACGTTCACCATGTCATGGATGGGACGGCTTGCCATCACCAGCTCTGCTCCACAGCGTGTTGTCCCACCCCCAGTCCCTGCTGCAGTGCTGTCTGCATGAAGCAGGGCTGAGTGCCATTCCATGGCACAGGCCTGTCACTGTGCCTCCTGCTGCTCTCCAGGAACCCTGTGTGCAGCCTCCACAGGGAAAGGGAGAGAGGTCAGCTCTGCTGCTGCTCTCAGGGCTCCATGGACTCCTGAGAGGAAGGCAGGGGTGGGAGACAGAGGGGTAAGCCATCCTGGACACCTAACAGCTGGAATGAGGGAAGTCTCAAGGGCCTCATGATTTAGTTTCTTTTATCTAACTTGCATGGCAGTGGGAAGTATCCTTCATGTTTTAGATCCCAGACATGGTAATTGGATTTCCAAGATTATCAGATAGTGGGTGAGTGTGAATTTACTGCAAAAAACATTGAACCTGACCTTCTTTTCCTGGGTATCAGTGCCTTGCTGAAAATGTAGACCTTCTAATACTACAGGGTGTGCCACCATGTGGCTCTTAAAAGGTATTTGAAGGACACATTTCGCCCTCAGTGAGGAAAAGATGATCTAATGGGCTCTTGTTGGCCTGCTGTCTGTGAACCCTTTCAGTTTCCCAGGACACTCGGTGTGTTTGCTCATGACTCTGCTGCAGCAGGGGCAGGGGCTGTGGCTCCTGCAGGGATCATCACCCTGCCTTGAGCCCAGCCCTCTCTCCTGCCCCAGGGGCTGATCCCACCTGCCTGGACCCTGTCCTGGCTGCCTCCAGCTGAGACCCCTCCAGGCTAGTGCAACTGGGGCTGCTGCAAACCATATCAGCAAAATTACTTCAGATTTGTGCCAGATTCATTTCTCCCTCAAGGCCATGGGACACTTTTTATCCCAAACTCCTTCTTTCCACATGCTGCTCTTTTTTAAACTTTTCTGGGCTGATGTCATCATCCATGCTGGTCTCAGCTAGAGGAGTAATCTTTGTGGAAACTTTGAACAAAATCCCCATCTTTCAAATGGGAGAGTGGTAAAATAGACTTTTATAATCGTTAAAAGTATAATCAGTTCTTTTGGCAATACTACAAGAAAATAGATGATGTTGGAAAATCAGCAATAACACAGCATTTGGGGGGGGAGAAGGAGGGATTGTACTGTGCTTGGCTGAAGGAATTAAAAAAATAACCACATGAGATCTACCATGTCCCAGGATCTGCTCTAACCTTTAAGACAAAGAAATTCAACTCATAAGCACCATTGCTGTATGGTTTTACTGGATTTCACAGAAGAGAGCAGCTCTGTGATGGCTGTTTGCATCATTTTCATGAAGGAGTTTGTAAATGGAATAACAATCAAACACACTTCTACAAGAATGTCCAAACCACAAAAAATATTCAAAATCCCAAACATCAGCCTCGTTCTCTGAATCGCTTAATGTTAGGCTACAAGAAAATCCATGTGAACAACAGTAAACAGAATTTCTGGGTGAGCTTGTCAGAAAACTTGGATGATTTTTTGCTCTCATCTGTGCAGTCTATGCTGGTACGACGTGCTAACCAGATCCCTTTGTAAACATATTGACCTTGAAGTGAACACTGGTACTAGTTAAGTTACTGTCCCATGAAAGACAAAACTACCTCATTCACATAATTCATAGACAATTTTGTTCTTTCAAACAGCGAAATATAATGTGGACAAAGAAGAAAAGATCAGAACATTTGTGCCATAATTGAAGTCCACAATTGAAGTAACAAAGCAAAGGGCAAATTGTGATGCTGTTGCAGTACATGTCCTAGCAGCAGTGGACATGACACTTTCAGTTTCATGGTTGAATCCATAACAGCCAATTGTTTGTTGGAAGTACTATTATATAGAGTTTAAAATGGTCTGGTAATGCCTTCATGTCAGCATTTTCTGGCTATTAGGAATTTCATTGTGCTGCTATAAGTTGGCAATATGTTGTATTTAAGTTCTACTACTATGAGTTTTGCTTGTGTTTTACTAAAGAGCAGTATAACATAGACCCTCAGGGGGAATTCCATTCCCCTTATTAAAAAATTGTGGCTATTTTATTTTCCTTATCTCTGCCATCCATTTCCTTTTGTTTCTCAATGCATTGCTGCAAATCACTAAGACATTTCCTTGTCTGCTTTACTTTGGACCCTTTTAATGAAAGCTCCTACATAATCAAAGTCACAGGATTCATTTGATGAAGTGAACTGGTTTTACTGAAGGGTCAGAGTTGGAGATTTAGCATTTCATAAAAGCAAAAGATCTAAAGGCAGGAGAAATGGACAACAGTTTTTACAAGATATCAGATAAACATCCAGCAACAGAGAATGAAATTCAGCTCTTACAAAGCAGAACAGCTCAGTGTGATCCGTTTTAACTACAACCAGGTGATTGGAGCCAGCCTGCCTGCAGAAAAGTGAACCTTGCTTCCTTTGCCTCATTAGTCTGTTTTCTGTGGCGTGATGTCATGGCCAGAAGGTACTTTGTACTCACCAATGCAGGGGTGACAAGGAGTGGTGTAACATAAGAGACAGAAAAACATGAGAGCAAAAGCATTCCCTTGTTCCCTTGCTTGTAGCTGCTACTCAGGCTGCTGCTCAGCAGGCAGCAATAGCTCAGACTCTGACCCTGAGGAACAATCATTGACTGTGTGCTTTCCTTCTCAGCACACAGCTTGAATAGCCAAAGTTCCTCAAGAAATAAAAAGTTCAGGAAAATATCTGTCTACTAAAATGCACTAAAAATATCTACTAAAAATGTACTCATTTTTCTGAAATTGGAAATGCAGATTATTTCAGTATTGTCAAAACCAAAGCCTGTGTTTGATTTGTCCCCTTGTGTTGCTGCTGCTGTTTTGACTTACCATTCAGGTTCCTCATGTCCTCAGCTCTCATATGAGGGGCAGACTCCTCACCAGGGTGCACATCAACATGTGAGCTCCCAGAAAGCTCCCCCATGGAGGGGCTACAAGAGAATTGGGAAACATCTTCAGAAACTGGCTTCACTCACCTTAGCATCAAGCAGGCTCAAGGCACACAGGTTCAATATGCAGGAAAGTCTTGCTCTTGAGAAGATGAGATGGTTTATGTTATAGCCCTCCCAAATTCAAAGTGCTCACAGAAACACCTTTTTGGCCCTAAGATCTAGGATGCTGTAAAGGATGCCTGTCAAGAAGAGGTAGCTCAGGGAGCAGGGGGCAAACAGTGGGGTCATTTGTGTCAGTCTTACACTTTTTCATGTTAATTACAGTGTACTTTTAGGCAGACTTAAACATTCAGAGTGGGGTTCAGCTCACCTTAAGTAGATACCTCTTGTCTGTCAGCTGTAGGATGCAGAGCTCCTTGTAGTCAATTTAGTGCATAAACACAGGCACCAAGGGGCAGTGGAGACCAGGAAGTTTCCTGATGTGGTTTCCTGATGTGATGTCCAGCTTCAGGTTTGTTTCATGGTCTCCACAGGTCCTGCATGGTACCATCCAGACAGTGCAGATGCCTCAACACCCTCCATCATCTCTTATAGCACTAGCTGGTCATATTTAGGCAACTAACCCAAACTCTCTTGGCCACATTGGCTGATTGTCCATTGCCTGTGATAAGAGTTTAGTTATCTAGTGTTCAGACATCTACTTTTACCTGCCTGCATGTAGGTGACTAAATACTACAGTGAACTCTAGGGTTACTCTGTCAGGAAAAATACTGTCAGTAGCACAAATTTGCAAGAAGATCACTTGCAAATTCAAGAGTGAATGTCCTTACCCCCAGGAAAGGAGCTGCTCCTGGGTATTGCTTAGTTTTTGTCCTCCAAATGACTTCTTTGATTCTGCTGTGGGTATTTTTCCTACAAGTTATAGAGGAGAGGGTTTTATTAAGGGTTTGAACCTATGGTGCTCTGACTGGCTTAATCAGCTCTCTATTCATCATGCCATGTCCTTCAAAACAACCATGCAGAGTTGTGAGGGGCGTACATCTGGCATGAAATTAATCGAGTCTGAGGCCAAGTACTCCAAAAGTAGGTAGTTCCCTCCAAACATACCTTTGAGTCTTCATCATTCTTACCATAATTTCTGAAGTTTGGACTTCTCAAAATTTGCCATGACTAACTTACATTTACACTAATAAGTGCATAAGTCAAGAAATTGCAATTTTCTCCTCCACGACAGATGGAGGATGTAAAGCAGTGAATGAGCTGCTAACATCTCATTACATGCAACGATGTCATTATGTGGAAAAAAGCACGACAGGAATTCCTGAAGCAAGGTTTTTAGTCACTGAGGTCCAAGGACTTGATTTCAACTACTGACTCAAATTGAAACATTTAGGATTAAGTTCAGTCCCTTAATACCAGCAACTCTGACACTACTGCACTGTATGGGCTTGTCATTCTCCTTGTTTCTTTAATGTACTTAAACCCTGTTGAGGTAATAGGAGGGGCATAGTTGGGAACTTCAGAGCTGTTTTAATTCAATTGTAACCTTGGCAAACTTTTACATTTTAACAGATCCTCCAGTAACATGCTCCAAAACCCCATAGGAGACTGCTAAACTTTGTAGGGCATGCCTTAGATGAAAATATACTCAGACAGGTAGTTAATAGAATGGTTTGTTCTTGTTTGGAATCACACACACTTTGGCACACGCTGAAGTTCTTCCGTGATAAACTACAATACTGTAAATTCTGCAAACCCTGGACAACTAGGAAGAAATCTGAGCAATTTAGACACTGTATAATCTCAGCTAGTGTGTGCTTGCTTCTGCTCCATTGGGGAGAAAGAACTGGAGAGCAGGGATGTTAGATGGAACCAAGGCTATCTGTATTCTGGGTGACAGTGCAAGGATGAGCCCAGCTCCACACAGCAAACCACCCTGGCTGCTGGAACATTCATCTTCCTTCTTTTATTTTATCTGTGTTCCCTTGAGGCTGTGTGTGAGGCAGAAGATGTCTGGGTCTCTCGAGGGAGCTGCTGGGGCAGCTCAGGTGAATAAAATCCCTAAAAGAGTTAATATCCCACGGGGTGAAACACAATCCTCTCCTGCTCTAAGCTACTCTGTGTCCTTAGACTGTCCCATTTTCCCCCAGGAGGAAGGGCTACTGTAGTCCTCGGGACTGAGGCCAGCACTCTCAAGTTGTTCCAGCAGTCAGAGAAAGAGAGAAAAACTGAGCCACTGCCTAAGCACAATAAAACACAGCAGCAAGGGAACAGGAACAGATTTGCTGCAATATAATCCCTTTGGTGGGAACAGCTTGGGATGCTGCCTCCATGGTAGCACAGGTCTTTGTAGCTGCAGGGATGGACTTTGCTTTTTCTCAGGGAAGCTTCTCTGGGTGTGTGTCACTGGTCCTGAAGGGTGGCTGGTCCGTGTGTGGACAGCCAGGACTGCCACCACATCCAACAGCCCTCACAGCCTTTGCAGTTGAGCAGAAGAGAAATATTTACTGCTCCTTGTCACAAAGGATTCAAGCAGGGGATGACATGAAGGATATACAGACTCTCTGTTCTTCTCCCTGACTCCTGTTTGGGCAGGGGACCGAGGGATTTGGTACGAGTGCTGCTTATGGAGTGACTTGCAGACACAAGGCACTCTGATTTTGGAAGGAGCTGCCTTTCCCTTGCAGCCTTGCACGGCATGGAGTTCTGGGCACTTGGCTTACACAGGAGCCAAAGTCTGGGAAGGGATGTGAAGGTGTGTGTCCCAGGGCACCAAGCCTTGTCCTGGTGGAGAGCTCTGCAGCTGGGGTGTAGCACCACAGCTATGACAGCTGCCTTCCTCATGTCACCACACACTGTTCACAGTGCTACAAAAGCCCAGAAATGGTTAAAATAGAGAAACATTTCTCACCAGTACAACACATTTTTGAGAACAGGAGACAGGCAAATAACAGGAAGATCTTCAGCACTTCCCCCTTTACCTTTCCTTCACTCATATGCAAGATTTATTGTTATGAAGGGAGAAATTACAGAGATCTCTCTGTGCCACAGAAAGCACATATGAATTCAAGTCTAAATTCACAGAGTAATCAGAATTACTTTTCAGAACAGTATCTCGTTACTGGCTAAAACAAACAGCATAGTTACCACCAGGGGAACTCCCAGATCCCAGGAGGCCAGATCATGAAAAATTAAATAGTTTTCTGAGGAGAGAAAAAAAGAAGGAAAAATACCCTTTCTACAAAAATTTGCCTCAGACGGAAACGAAAAGGAGTGAAGTGAGAGAAGGTGGATTATCCTTCCAATTCAGCAATTAATGGCAGGAGGAGAACGGGAAGAAGATGTGTTGTGCTGTCCGTGGGCACATTGACAGAGGCCATGCGGTGAGGGCTGTCCCTGTCCCTATCCCTGTCCCTATCCCTATCCCTATCCCTATCCCTGTCCCTGTCCCTGTCCCTGTCCCTGTCCCTGTCCCTGTCCCTGTCCCTGTCCCTGTCCCTATTTCTGTCCCGGTCCCTGTCCCTGTCCCTGTCCCTGTCCCTGTCCCTGTCCCTGTCCCTGTCGCTGTCCCCGTCCCTGTCCCTGTCGCTGTCCCCGTCCCAGCCCGCCTGCACTTTTGAACCGAGGGATTGAGTCCGGCCCTGCGGACCCACGGGAGGATGGGAACAGGATGAGCGGACCTTTGATGTTGCCAGGGTGTAATAGCGAGAGGAGACGAGCGAGCTGCGCTCACAGTAACCCACTGTCTCTCATCAGCAGCAGCACATTCATTTGCCAAGTGAGGATCATGCGGGAGAGGCAGCGGAGCGGCTTGTCAGGAAAAAAACAAGCAGGAGAGGAGGGGGCCGGGAAGAGGGGGGTTGAAGGGGAGTTGGGAGAAAATTGCTGAAAATTACAGTATTCAGCTTTTGGTGACAGTATATCAAAGCCCAGCTTCTGCCTTTATGATATTTAAATCCCTGCCGCTTCCCCAGAAAAACAGCATCGGAATAATAGAAACATTATGTGCTGGGAGGGGAGGGGGAGAGCCTGAAACGGGACTCGCTCCGGGTCGGGATCTGAGCGGGACTGGGAGGAGCTCCACGGCACGGACGGACAAAGTGTCCCTCTGCAGCGACAGTGTCCCGGGGAGGCACCGAACGCATCTCCTGTTACACGGCTTGGAGCACACACACTCACACTCACACTCACACACTCACACTCACACTCACACTCACACTCACACTCACTCACACTCACACTCTCACACTCACACATCCTCTCCCCTCCCTAGGGAAGCAGCCCACTCACTGCACAGGGCAGCGGCACCGGAGATGCGGCAGCATTGGCTGACACCTCTGTAAGAGGATTAAAGCCCTGTAAAGCCAGGGATTTATGCCTTCTTGTTAAAGAACGTGGGTCTCCCTCATGGGATTGGCACCCTCTTCACTGGCTGCACCAAGCACACCTCCAAAATTATGACGTTCCTCAGCCAGTGGCTCCCAGGGCCAGAAGGGAACAGAGGACACAAATCCCTGGACATCGGTCAGGGAGGGTGGGGATGGGGTGTGTGGCAGAGATCCCCACCATGCCAGGAGGTGAGCTGAAGGAGAAGGACAGGGAATGGGAGCTCCAGAGTGTGCCAGGGGATGCAGAGCCCCGGGAAAGGCCCTTTGCAGGTTTCACACGCAGCCAGGGGCTCACAGCTGGGCACTGGTGGAAGGAAAAAAGAAGAAGCAGCGCCAGAAGTCCTTGCTGGAACCAAGGCGAGGCCCATGGAAAGGCTGAGCCAAGTGGCTGGGCAGAGGTGTGCCTGGAGCAGCAGAGCCAAGGGGCCAGGGCAAGGCAGCTCCTCCTGGCACAGGTTTGACACCAGGCTGGAGCTGCCTGCGCTGCCCACACGTAATTCTGCCCGCAGGGATGGAACAAGTTAGCGAATGATAGCTGGTAAATAAGTTATCCTTAGAGAACCGTGCAGGGCTCAGCACAGACAGTGAGGGAGGCACTGCCTCCCCCTCTCCAGATGGCTGCAGTGCTCTCCTGGCTGTCCTCAGGAGAGCTCACACACACTGGGGGGATCCCTGCCAGGAGTGTGTGCTGCCAGGACCCAGCCCATGAAAACATCTATTATCTTCAAGGCACCATTTGCTGAGAAACAACATCAAAGGCCTTTGTGTTAATAACCTAAACTGGCTCTTTATGAGAAGGACAGTGGCATTTGAGCCTTGTGCAGACAGACTGGCTGTGCTGCCTCCCTCCTGCCCCTGTGCTCCCAGGTTGGTAACACCTTTCTTTCCCAGGATATGTATGGAAGAGCAGGGGACATTAAGGAATTAGGCTGGAAGCCAAAAGCACTGCCCACTCTGTGTGCAAATCCTGCAGCGACCTCCTGGAGGAAATGAAAGTTTCTTTCATTAGGAAAGACACTAAGGTTACACCAGAGGTACATTTGGCCCCAGGATCAAAGGCCAGGCATGTATTTTAACACTTCATTGTGTTTTACAGGTACAGCTACAAGTCACAGAGACAGAGAAAGCTGTACCTTGTCCCCTCTGAGATTCATGGCAGGTTAACCCCTCCTGTCACCTGAAAGGGGAAAAGCACACCCAAGTGCTCCTGACACAGGAGTTGTGAGGAAGCTCGACACCAAAAGCCCTGCTCAAAGCATAACTTTGCAAAGCAGGCACAGCTTAAATTCCTCAGTCCTTCAGCCAAAGGAATCCAAAGGGGGATAAAATGACAGAGAAGGCTCCCAATGGGAAGGGCAGTGCCCAACTGCTGGCTTGAGGAACCATTAAGAAATATAAGAGTATCCTTCCCCCACTACATTTCATCATCCCTGTATATTCAAGGGAAGCTGTATTTCTATGAATGCTTGCCTTGGAAAAATATTTTTTTTTCCTCTGGATTGTCTGCAAAAACAGCAGAAGGCAGCCAATCTGGCTCCATTTCCAGTCACTTGAAGGGATGGCAAGTCCTCTTCAAGACTAGCAAGAAGGTATTTCCAGGAGATGTTTGTGACAGCCCAGCTGATGATCCATGGCTGGCACACTGCCCTGCAAGGCTTACAGTCCAGGGAGGCTTCAGCTTGGGGCCTTACTTGGAATATGTTTTGGAAAGAGCAGGTCTCGAGCTGGAGATGCTTGTTCAGGAGCAGAAAGCTATCTGGAGCGTTTCTAGAACTCTTACTGGAGAAAGATTTGTGTCCAACTGCTTATTCACTTAAAATCAATAAGACATAGCACAACAAGAAGAGCAAATCTGATGCCCATGAGGAAAGGGCAGTGAAGGGGCATTTCTTCTGCGCTGGGTCAGGGCAGCAGCCCATCTCCTCCCTGCTCTCCTGAAGAACCTGGGGCTCACAGATTGCCCAGGGTCAGGGTGAGCACAGAACCAGCAAGGACGGATGGACAGAGCCTCTGAACACTCCCCTGACATCCAGCAGTCCATAGCCAAGGTCCTTCTGACCATGATACAAATTTTCTGTTGGTTTGTTTATTGCAATTCATGCCAAGGGAATATTTCATAACAAGTAATATATCTCAGCCTATTCATTCTTTTCATGATTTTCACTTACTGTAGGGTTTTTATTTTGAAAGCTTTTGTTGTTCAGCAGTGGCCAAATACAAAAAGCAAAAGGAGGTGAGGAAAAAAAAGGTGATTTTGTAAGATGCTATCCCTTTCTTGATAGTTTCAAAGGTAAAAGCTCAGACTGGTGCACAGCAGTTCAAAAAAAGGGAGGGCTGTCACATTTTCAAGTATCAAAGTTTTACAGAAATGGTGACTTAATCTAAAACCTTTTATTGATTCTATCACTTATGCTTGTTTCTTGGCTCATCTCAAGTGAATATTTTAAATCATGTTTCCAGTGCAAATATGCATGGCGGGAAAGCTGAAATGAGTTTTCCATTACCACTTAGCTCTCATCAGGCTTAAATTTTGCTTCTGCAAGTTCGATTGTTCAAAATTGCACCAAAAATACCTTTAAAGGGTTTTCAAAGCCTGACATTAATTTCCTTAAATATGTAAATATTGACCAAATATTTTTTGTAGGGTTGCCTGTTTTGAGGCAGTAGGAGGTTGAATAAGTATTAAGCCTCCAGGTAAGATTCCTTGTCTAATGCAAAATAAAGCCACATGGGCCCACTGTTAATACAGAAGGCATAATTCTTCAAAAAAAGAGAAGTTTGTTATGCATTCCTTTTTACATGAAGATTTCTAAAATCAGCAAAGTTTATGTCCTTGGTAAAATACCCAGAATTGAAAGATCTGCTGAGAGCTGCAAAACTCATCTCAGAAATGCAGCTGTCTGTGTCCCATTGGCATTATCTGATTTAGAATGCAAGATATATCCTGCATTGGAAGATATAATCTACATTTCCCAGTGTGTTAATAACTTGACCCCCTCCAAAGGTCCTGCTGTGTGTATTGAAGCTGTCTATTAATTCCCTTGTGGACTGCTGGTTTTGGTATTTAATCTCCAGGAAGAATTTAAGAAGGTCAAAGTCCCCTTCTTTGAGGAATGCCATACAAGTAATAAAACAAAGTACATTTGCCCCTCAACGAGCTAGAAGTCTGGGAGCTGTGTTGACAAGAGACCTTTGGACTATTTATACTGCTATTAGAAAGAGGGGGAAGGGCAGGGAGATAGTTACTGTAGTTTAATAAGCATGGGAAGATGGTTAATACACATGGAGTTTCAGCCCCACTGTGGCATTTGATTTATGTTAAATATAGTGAAGGGGTCAAGATCTCTTTTCACACCACTGCAACCCTATGGACCCCCTCGGTCTGTGCACGGTGGCTAGAATTTGGATGGTGCTGGATTTCTTGGAGCAAAGAAGTTTAGGATGTAATAAAAACTCAGCAAAGTTCCCATAGAGGGATTTTCTCACAGAGTTTCTGTGTCAGTAGGACATTAGCACAAAGCACTACTAAGCCCAAAGACCAAACAGAAAAAAATCCCTAAAAGGTGTAGTTGACAGCATTGAGACTGGTTAGTTCAGTACTTCTGAAGCTACTTCCCATGAAAGAATACTGGAGGCCATGGAGAGAAGTGGTGAGCAGCTTTGTGAAAGCCTGTAAATTCTCCTAATAAAGGTCTAATGAAGTTTGCCCAACAACCTGGGTAGAAAACACCTTTTCAGAGCAGCTTTCAGAGGGAGATGTGAGTTAAGGCTGTGAATACAAACTCTGCACAGTAGATTCAAGCCCAGTGCATGGTCAGGAGCCGATACTGTGCTCCCTGGCATGCAGGACAATGTCCCCCTGCAGCTCAGCATTGCAGCATCCTCTCCCTGCAGCATCCTCTCCCTGCAGCCTCCTGCCCCTGCAGCATCCTCTCCCTGCAGCATCCTCTTCCTGCAGCATCCTCCCCCTGCAGCACCCTCTCCCTGCATCCTCTCCCTGCAGCACCCTCTCCCTGCAGCACCCTCTCCCTGCAGCACCCTCTTCCTGCAGCATCCTCCCCCTGCAGCACCCTCTCCCTGCATCCTCTCCCTGCAGCATCCTCTCCCTGCAGCACCCTCTCCCTGCAGCCTCTCCCTGCAGCAGCCTCTCCCTGCAGCAGCCTCGCCCTGC
>JAOTQP010001286.1:15193431-15255857 GCA_026413545.1 Cichladusa arquata | reverse complement strand
TTTTTTTTTTTTTTTTTTTTTTTTTTGCTTTCTGCATGCTCAGAACACAGAAGCCTTGAAGCCTTACGGACCTTTTTCAGAATTGTTACTGTACATCCTTTTTTTGTTTGTGTCCTACATTTCGTATATGTAGTTCAGACTCTGCAAATTCTTTTGTGTATGAACAATCTGCTTCTCTGATCTTACCATTCCTGCTGCATGGTACACAATATGATCACAGTTGTGTTTTATTTCCATATGGAAAAGAACTGGGTAAAAGACAGGGTAGGCAGAGAGGACAGGTGAGCTTCTTTTGTCTCCTTAAACCTCTGCACTCATTTTCTAGTCTGCTCCCACTAGAAAATTATTCAGTTCTCAAAATACTCTGGTTTCTGTCTCAGGTTTTTATGAGTTGGGTTCCACCTGGCACATTAACTACTAGGCGGCTAATCTTGCCAGCCCCTCACAATTTTATGCTTAAAAAATGTAATTGCTTTTACCCTTATGACCCCACATACCCACACCTTCTGCATTAGCATATGGCCACTTTTCTGCCCATTCCAGTGGATGTTCCAGATAACCTTACAGTTCATCTAAAACTTTTTTTTTAATAGAGTGTGATTTTAAAGCATGATCTAGTGTCCAATTTATTTTTAATTTCAAGTTAGTAAAAAATAAAACTTTATCCACTACGCTGAAGTAACCTGGGTGTCATAAATTGAAAAGCTTGACATTCTGCAGAATATTAAGTACTTCATTATTCAGCAGTGCATGCAGTACCTCTGCAAAACGCATTCAGTATTACAAAGTCTTATATGTTCCTATGGAGAATCTGCTGCAGACTACCTCTGAAATGATAAGACAGTTTAGCAGCAGCAAGAAATCCTTTGAAATGTAGTCAGGAAATATTTTAGGGAAGATTTGTTGGGGGTTGTTTTTGTTCTACTTCAGACTGAGTCAGTGTGCTTAAATATTTGTGATGTGACTGTTTATTGTTGTATATACATTAACAATATGCATACACTATGTGTGAACAGACACTGATACAAAAAATGGAATTGAAACATTATGTTTCATTCGTCTTTACAACTGTCACACTCAATGCTGGCATAACTGTTCTCTCAGGTAATAACAGTAGCAGGAACTGTTTAATAAACAAAGATGCAAAATGTGTAAACCACATCAATTGTTGTGACTTATTGCCACAAGGGGGAGTGAATCCCGAAGACAGTAATGCTTGATAGCCCAGTTTCCAGGACTCAACTGGAGAACCTAAGTATTCAAGTCAGTCATATCAGTACATTTTGGAGAAATGACATTTGAGATGGTCTGATCAGTGTCACTGAGAGGTTTTATATGGCCATCAACACCCACAATTACATTAGAAATGAAATTAGATGATGGCTTCTTTGTTACTAGATCCCTCTACTTAAACGACTCTAAGAAATTATTACAACATTTGAAAATTATTCTCTGCAGCGAATTATTCAACCACTAAATCCAAAAAATAAGTGGACTGTCAGGTTTGTAAAAGACCCTCTATAGTGAAGAGCAGACTGCAGCTATCCAATTATCTGCTCCCTTGGTTGTCTAACTGATCTATGAAATCAAATTAAACACCAATCTCCAGATTTAATATTAATATTTCAGTGCTAAAGGATATGGACCAAATCTACTGAAACAATGAGGAATACCCAAGTCCTCATGTGGTTTTCAAATAGAAGACAGTAAATCTTAAATGGTTAAAATCTATAACCAGCTATTCTGTCCTCTAGAATTGAGCATTATTATCACAGATTTCTCACTTTTTATGTTAATTCGCAGCCATATTCACTCTATCCCATCTGCATCAATAAACAAGCAATGGAGCACACCAAGGAGGAGAATTAACAGTCCCTCTTGGTTTTCTGCAAGCTGTTTTGAGTTTCCTAGTCTTGTTGATGGCTTTGCTTTTGCTTTTGTTTTTTCCTTACCGGAAGTTAGTCAGTTATCTGAGGGGACAGATATTGCAACAATGAGGAAACTGAGGACGATATCTATCCTCTCGGGTTTTTTTTGTTTGTTTGTTTTTTTCTCCTCTGTTCCCTTCTTCCTGCTGTTCTCTTTTACATGTTTTACCAAGAAAAACTACTAAGTATTTTCAGCAGCAACCCGAGTTGAACTGGAATGCTTAGAAGTTCTCTGTTTTGGCTTTCCGGAAACATGGCAGAACAATGCCTGTCTTTGGAGGATGTTTTTACTTGAAAGAGGAAGGGAGAGGGGAAGAGGGAGGGGAAGGGGAAGGGGAAGGGGAAGGGTGGGAGAGAGGCTCCTGCCACTCAAGCACAACCTGCTGTAGCCTAGATCTTGCTCCGAGAGCCCAGTCCCTTAAACTCACCCAAACAATCTGAGCACAGGCAGCCCCTGTGACTTTGCAGCCTCAATTCCCTGGAGGCTGGCCAGGGATTAAGTCAGTAAATAAAAACATTGAATTTTTTTAAGTCTTGGCAAAGAAGATGAAAACAAAGGCCCAGCATTTTGCATGCAAGGATGAGCTGACCTTTTTCAAACTCTGCTGTCACCACATCCTCACTGTGTCTGCAGAGAGGAAGTCAGCTCTGCCACCCCAGTTTGTGGGGTTGAATGCCTCCATAGCAAACAGCATTCTCACAAGTTACAGAGCAGCATTGCAGCCTGATGCCACGAAAGATAAGAATGCATAGACCATGTTGTGAAATGAGGGGAAAAACACTCTTGAATAGTCTGAATCCCTGCTGTTGTTTAGGACACATTGTGAAAAGTTCAGTACTGAGGTGTCTCCCTAGAGAAACTTGCCATTACATACATGTCTCATCTGGTCCTTTATCCTCATGCTAGATCTCTTCTTCCCAGCCCTTCTGCCATTGCAATGTCTTTAAATCTGGGTGCCTCACATAATACATGCTAAGGAGAGAGTGTCCAGACCTGGCTGTTTATAGAATACTGCTTAAAGAAGATTAAACTGTGTTCTTTACACATGCACATTTTCCTGTAAAATAATATTTCTAAAGTTCTTTGAGTTCCATGGATTAAAAGATCTCTTAATAATAATCATTTATTACTGCAAAGGTATTGCTAAAGGTCTGTCAGCTTTTCCTTTGTGATTACATACATAGCAGCCTCCTGCAATGTTACAGAATATCTCCCCAGGCTGATACTTGGCAAACCATATGCCAGTTCTGAGACACTTAATTTTTTATTAGTTTTCTGAATGCTTGTGTTAACGAGTTTTAGCCTGAAAAGTGAAGAAACAGAACCAAAACCATAATACCTGGACTGTAAATCTGCACCCTGATGATTTACAATGAAATTACTGTCTGGATTAGACTAGCTATTGTTGTAGCTACACTCCACATCACCACTGAATGGGACAGAAAAAAATAAATAAAAGGTTAGAAGTGATATTTTCTTTTCTATGAGAGCATGGAAAATTCGTGATAATTTAGCACACCTTCTCAACTACAACTCTTCCCCTGGAGCAAGTATGAATCATGTGGACAGGAGCACAAATAAATCTTCCTGCAGACAAACTTGTGTCTGCAAGGTTTTCATTTAATTTGCCTTTGCCAGCCAGCCAGAGTGTGAAAATACAGTAGCTGTTCTGTGAGGTGAGGAATGATCGCTTTTTAACTACAAGAAATTAATTGGTAAAAAATGGTTTTAAAGAAAGAAATAGGGCTTGCTCTTTCTGGCAGCACAGCATGCTCTGCACAGGCGGTGTGATGGAGATGCTTCCTGTGTGCTGCTCTCCAGTGCTCCCTGTGTGCCATCAGTGCACTCAGTCCATTACTCACCGTTCTTTTCCTGAGCAACTTGCCTGGGATGGGCAGTTTCTGCAAGGATGGGGACGAGGACTCTCCAATGTCTGTGACCATCAGTCACCACAGCAGTTCATTGTTGCACTTTGCCTGTCCTGTAGGGAAGCACATCAGACTGGTCCGGCCACCAGATCACCTTCCAACAACTCTGGGCTGACTTTGGAGCAGCACTAGGTAGGAGATGGAAGATACTACTCCAGGCCCTGAGGCAACTAGAAGCAATTAAGTAGGATTAAAGAGGGACAAAATAGGAATGGGAGAATAGTTTCTGTTGCTTTTACCAGCACTGGAATGGAATCTGATTGCAATTGCATCCAATTTACTGTCCTGACCAAAACAGAGATGAATGTCCAGATAAAATAAAGCAACTTTTAATAAACAGATTCTGATTAAAAATAGCAGGGTGGGGGATGGAGCAGCACTGTGTGCAGCACTGTGTGTAACTTGCTGATGAGTGCCTGGACTTGCTCTGCAGTGTCTGACCTTAGCTCCATGGCAGTGCCCTCATCCTCAGCCAGGCAGGTACAGAGCAGCTGAGAATGGGTCCTTGTGCCACCTCAGCAGCTCACACAGACTAGTAAGGACCATGATGACCCCTCCCTAAACTGCTCCTTAAATTTGTTATCCACACTTGGTGTGCCCCTCCCCATGGCAGGAGGGTTGGAATTAGATGATCTTTAAGGTCTCTTCCAACCCAAACCACTCTATGATTCTGTGATCCTATGACTTTGCAAAACCATCCTGATACTGAATTAATTTCTGGGAACATTCACCTGGTCCCTTTCTGAAATTACGTTTTCTCTGTAGTACATTTAAACAACTGGACCTCGGTGATAGAGGAAATTTAGGAGACTTTCATGAGAGAGTTTTCAAAAAGTAACATAAAAATGGCATCTCCTTGTTAACCAGGAGAAGCAGAGGGAGCATCAGTCAGACTATGAGGTACAGGTAAAGAAATAATCCTCAGAGGTGTTTTCTTCTATATGAAGAAAATCCAGGATAAGGACAATAAAGTATGCAATACAATAACAAATGTGCAGCATTACTGAAGCCTCAGTGCAGAATTTGAATAAAACAAACCATTCTGCATTCATGTTCAAAAATAAGTCAATTATTGTAACACACCTGAAAGCAAAATATTATTTAAACTTACTGTCGAGTTCAAAGTGCTGCAAAATTCTTGACACCATTCTGGAAAGCCAGAGGTCAAAATTACACTGAAACAAAAAGTGGTTGCCACTTCAACATCCATCATTCAGAATGATATCAATACAGAGATGAAGAGAAATCTAATTTCATAGTAATGTATTGTAGAACACAATATTTCTCCATAATGCGTATTCACAATATTCTTACAAGATAAGATGCTGTTGGACTGTAATATTGGAGGAGTGAAAGGAATGACCTAATTATTTCTGTTTAAAATTAATAATAATTTAAGTTGTTGGTATACTTGGAATAATTCAACAGAAAATGGAGCAAACATGTCAACAGCAAAGCTAATGACTGCAGGAGTCAACAAAAGCAGAAAAGCCAAATGAGAGGGAAAACTGAAGATTCAGTATTTGGGAAAAGTGGCCAAGAAGGTGATATGGTCAACATCAAGGCTCTGGGCTGACAATGTCTGCTGAAACCAGGAGTCTACAATTGCTCTGCCAAAAACCACCAGCTCCAGCAGTGATGGTGCCAGAAGAAAAACCTCTGGCACAATGGGTACAGCACTGCATTTCTGTAAAGGATGGAAATAACCCAAACAAACTGAGACTGGCTCTAGCTATAAAATTAAAACTAAATTTAAAGAAATACATTCATTCTACTAGACTCTGAGCAGCTGGGATGCTACAGTGACCCTTGGAGCACTCTGACTTCTACCAGAACATGGATCAAAATCCTGGTATTTCAGCTGAAGCAAGGGTGCTTTTGAAGGCATTGAACTTACACCAAAGCTGCTAAAATGGCAATAAAAGTTCAACAGTATAAACAAACTGAGCATGTACAGAGCTTGATTAAAACATCACCTTGAAACATCAAACATCTTTTCTCCTTTTTCCTGAATCCTCCCTAGGAATGAAGAAAAATCAGGAAAAAACAGATGAGAAGAACAGGGTGACACACATTCTGTTTTACATATATATCCAGACTACATTCTTCAGCACAAAGACAAAATTTCTTCTAATCAAACCAAGTATGTAACTGGAAATGCCTCAGTCATAAATTGAAAATAATCATGTTTTTTACATATGTGAAATCAAAGTTGGTCACATTTTGCTATGAAATATCTGATGATAATCTGGAACTTCTAAAGACTTGTGAAATCTCACAAGAAAAGAAGAGTGATCTGGACTCAGAACACTCCAGAAAAGATTAAACTAAGTCAGTAAGTCTTGGTTCATTTAGCAGATGAGCCACATTTCAGTTAGAAACAAAACATTAAACAACTGAGAATGTCATAATGTTATGCTTCAGCTGTATTAACTGGCAGAAATTGAATTTCCATTTCCAGTAAGCTGTGTGAGTGCTGAAAGAATATTTTCAGGACTCAAATTTATCCCTTCACCACAGAGGTTCAATATTACAGAGCAAATGTCAGAAGATGTTACTTCAGTTTTCTCAAATACATTTCAGGAGAAGCATGTTTGTTTGACATTAGAGCATTGGCATATATTCTGCAAAATTACCATGCAAGAATGAGTGATCAAAAAGAGATTGAAATATCAATTTTTATTTATACTTCTATTAGGATTAAAACCAACCTGTAAATACAAACTACTCCTAAGTTTTTATTTTATTTTTAATACCAAAACAAGAAAAGAAAACCAAAGAAAAGGCCGAATGAAATAAAACCTTGATGATTTCTGGATATATGTCCTCCTCAGACTTCCCAAATCCTGCAGTCCTTCACAGGGACACCATAGACCTTTACTGCAGCTGTGGTTAATTCCCCACACTGAGAGGTTCATGCAGACCAGCAGGGCTGAAGTTCAAAACCCATCTTTGCATGGATGAACCTGCTCACCAGCAAGGCAAGGCAGCTAGAAAGGCCCTCTCTCACAGTCCAGCTGGAAAAATAAGCTCCACAGTTCATCTCAGTAATTATTTTAGTACTCAACACAATTATATTACACTAGAAAGCATCCAGAGAAGGAATGATAAACTAATAAGGATATTTTTTAGCTGGGAGCCACTTCACAGTAATTAATTCCTGGTCTGTGTTTGACCACTGTTACTTGTGCATAGATTGAAACTTTAAAGAGTATTTGCATCAAAGCACACAGGTCCCTTAGCAGGCAGACCCCACTAAGCTCATTTCCTATCCAAGTGCAGTGCTCAGTTTAAAAGTTAATTCCTCCCCTGCAGAGGTTATGGGCTGCAGCAATATTCCCTGCTTTAACGAGGGGGAATACTGCTGTGCTGGGAATATTTCCATGGCCAAATTAAATGCTGGAAGTACTCACTCCCAGCCCAGAGCCCAGTTCTGCGACCTTTCCTTGCCTCTCTTTATGGGCTGACCTCACCCGAGCAGAGTGGAGCCCATGGCTGAGAGCAAAGCATGGGGCCCAGAGCTGCCTCAGAGATGCTTAAACAAATCTGCCTTTTTGAGCAGGCTGCTCAGGTACTGAGCTGAAGGTGTAGTTGGACCTCACTCCTTGTAGGCTACCAAAGTAGACTGAAAATTATGTATATTAAAGAGAATATTTTACCTCAGCGATTCTATTCTTTTTTTTCCTTTTTTTTTTTTTTAAACCTTGTGTCTTTCCAAGCCCTCAAGAAGGTATTTTCAGAGCAACATAAAAAGGGAAAAATTAAAGGCAGAAGACAGAAAACCTCAGACATTTTTCTTTGGATTGAACAAGTTTCCCTTCATGCTCATGATAAAATACTAAAAACTGATGGTAAAAGAAAATAAAGTTTTCTTAGCTGGGAGAAAGAATGCCAGTATATTTAGGAGAAGCAAGGGGTTCTATAAACAGATTAAATGATGTGCACTTTGTTTGAGAGCTTTCAACATAGTACACAAATTAAATATTTCCAGAAATTCTATTGGGCCTACGTAACAGAGAAGTGTTGTGGGCTCTTAAAATGACCTTTGAAATTTAAAAAAGCACAAAGGTCTGTATACATAATGGAAAATGTGCCTTGATAAACATAAGGTACTTTGTTGACTGTGGTTGAAAACTGACTATTGAAGGAATCTCACAGGGACATAAAGTGAGGCCTTGGTTTTTTGGTTTTTTATGTTTTTTTTAACTTCTCTAGCAAGGTCATGGGTTTCCAGACATCTCATGGAAAATGGAAACTTGTACCTCATCACACACTCAGGCAGATGCAGTGCAGCTCTCTGGCACACTCTGGCCAGCCCTGCCACAGTTCTCATGGGTGCATCTGCAGGGCAATGAGCATTCTCATTCTCCTTCAACCACTTCATTCTCAGGGTTACAGGGTTGTAGGAGCCCCTCATGGACACTCTGCAGAAAAGATGCAGCCCACTCCACCTTCAGCTCTTGCAGCCCTTGGGCAGCCCAGTCCATCAGCCTACCTCGTTCCAGCCCAGGCATTCATCCCAGACAGGTAAAAAAATGCTTGGATATTTTCATTGTCACAGCTTCTCCTGGTAGAGGCCAGGACAGATTTCTGTATGCACAAAATCCCCACCTCAGAGGACAGGTCTGGCCTTTCACCACTTGAAAGCAGGATAACTCAGGGGGTCTCAGAGATAAAGAAGGACACCTTGTATGACACCCCCAGTGCTGATCCATTCCTATTCTTTGAGACCATTTCCATTTAGTCCTTGGCCTGGAAAGTAAAGGTTTGTCTTTCTTCACACAGTTTAGGGATGCCTCCTGATGGTTTCTCTGCTCAGCCTTATGTTTTACAAAATGCACTACATATGAACTCATATTTCTTTCCTTGCCTACAGCAGCCTTTCCCCTCCTCCTCTATGGCCACAGTGTGCTGATACCACTTTGATGAAAGAAGTGCAAGCACAGCTCCATCACCTTGTTCCGCTTAACCTCATAATCCTGGCTCTGACTCACTGTCACACTCAGGTGATGTCTTCTCCCAAAGCACAGGACAAACCCTCTTGGTCCCCAGTGCCTTGTAGTGCAGGGCTTTGCATAAGGAAACACGAGTGCTTTGCCTTGCTGTCTCCATGTCACTGTCTTTGAATGACCACTTTCATAAAACATATTGATGTCTGCCCATGAAAAACATTGCAGTTAAGGGAGAAAGAATCACTATCAACCTTACTGCAGCTCTGGGAGAAGCAAGGAGCTATCTTGAAGTGGGTTTATGTTCCAAGGTGGGGGGTTGGTTTCCCTCTGTGGCAGCAAAAATGCATGTTCAACAAGGTCAACCATCCAACTCATGGTTTTATTATTGAATTACAGACCATGAAGTACTCAAAATAAAAACTGATTAGATCAAGAAACTACTTGCTTTGTATATCACCATGGCAATTCTACTTTCTCCATCTAGTTATTCATGACAGTGTTGGCCTCTGCAATAAGCCTTGAAATAGATACAAAAATACAACCGAGTCAAAATAAATTACACAAAATGAGTGTCTTAACTGGAAGCAAGTCCATCATGCTCTGCCCCAGAATACCATCTAGGCTCCAAGAAGATAAAAGGTAAGGCCCCAAGAAGTAGCAAAAAAGCAGAATTCAAATGCATTCATAAATGCACTCTGCAAAATCCCCAGCCACTTGCTGTGTGGATACATATGGATATTATTGCTTTAAAGTTCTCCAGATACCCAGACTCCACCTTAAACCATCCATATTGGGAGCCAAAAAGTCCCCAGAATCTGATCCCAGATGTGTTGAGAAGCAATATTACCCCAGGTGGTCTCTGCTCCATGAGCAGCTGTTACAGGTACACCTTTCTTTGCAGAATTGTCCTTGAGTGACAGCACACACTGAGCTCCAGATCACATTGGGTGTCAAGGTTTCCTGACCCAGTTCTCTTCTCTCCCTGATTCTCAGCCCCTGGCCAAGAGCAGCAGCCAGCCAAACAAGGATCCTGACCTGCCTGACAAAACACAAGCATGCTGGAAGGCAGCCTCGTCCTCCTCCAGCTGAGTGGGGAGCAGGACTGTTATCCTTGTTTCAGATGAACTCCAATGATGAATCTCTCCCTTTTAAAATCACTTTAAATGCTGGTACCACAGCTTTACTCAGGGATGTAGGTGGTGGGAAAGATCCACCCAGACAGACATCCCTGTGCGTGCAAAAAGGAAGCAGGTAGAGCAAAGCCTTGAATTTTAGAACAAGCAATGTTCTAAACACTGTAAACATGAGAACTGCTAGATCCCATCCAGAATATATATGGCAGGTTCTATGCCCTGAAACATCTTCCACACTCTGTGCTCCATCACATTCACAGACCTTTCCCCAAATCCCAGATTCCTGGGTGTTTGTACGGATGTACTCAGTTCTGGGCAGGGTTCCTCTTGGGACACATGCCCACATGGGCAGGCAAACAAGGATCTTCACAATCAAAGAAAAGCATTCACAATTTGTCTGCCTTTATTTTAGTGTTTATAAATAACCAGTTAGGAATTAGGGGAAGACCACTGTGTGGTTTAAGTAGCCAGTCTGCTACCACAAAAGATGAATAGTGAATAGCTGTAGTGAATGATTCCCAGACAACTCATAGTCTGAAAATGGTTTGTCTGTGTTATTCAGCAAATGTTTGCAAATAATGAACAAGAAGTAAGGACATGACCAGAGGAAAGATAAAACTGATCAGGGTTTTTTTTTCACATTTAAATATTTATCATGCACTATAGATATAAAAATATCTTAGGGGGAATTTGCACACCTCACATTCTTGTGATGCACAAGCCAGAGCACTGACAGCAGTGTATCATCTGATGATGGTCATGAGCAAGGCTGATGGAAGTGCAGGAAATGACTGTCCATGGGTGCTGGAGTGCAATATCCCTATGTCAAATACATTTTACTTTCTTGTTTCATCTGTCCCATATGCTACAAGCAGGTTATGAGCATGACCAGTGCTCATACTGGAAATTTGATGGCTATGCATCAGCAAGGCACAGAGGTGTGAAAATGGGCAAACCCCAACAAACTTCTTCACAGTGCTGCTTGTGATACTGATGATGATACCAGAATGGTATCAGGTGAGAGCTGAGACAGAGTCAGCTTATGAGCACTGCCACTGACATTTCCTGGCCAGAGACTGGCAGAGATGTTATCTACAAGGAATTCTGCCTCTCATCTTACAGATATTCTCCTCCTACTGCAGTGATTTATCGGCCCTCAAAGGTAATCTGGCAGGCATGGTCACCTGCATAACATATGACAACAAATTGTCATAAAAATTTCTTAAGAGGTACCGTGCATATTACAAGACCCCTGTTTGCAAAACCCTTTGTGACAGCCCTTGGTAAGAAGCCATCACAGGGTCAACCACAAATAATACAAAAAATTACTTTTCCTATAAAGACATGCTTACTATGTCACCAAGCTCTGACAAACTCCGGCATAACTGGTTGAAAACCAGCTTTTTTTCCAACTGCCAACCAGAAATAAGAATTTGGGCTGTTTTTTTTTTTCATTTTTAAATATAGATTGGCTTCAAAGCAAAAATATATCAATATGCTTGCCTGACATTCCCACCACTTTTCATCAAAATAGCTTATCAAGTTTGACCTAAATTGATTCAATTACTCTAAAACTGCAATGAATTTACATGCTAACTAAGAATGATTTCTGTTCAGCTCCATCCAAAACACGTATAACACTTGTAAGAACCAGTGGGGGAAACTGTGACTAGGATACAGAAATATTTGAACATCCAATGCAAATAAAGTGTAAATGTAATGGACTCACTATTACAGAAATATCTTGGCATGTTTCCACCTGGAGCCAGCAAGATGATTAACTGGCCACATGCATTAATTATTTGATGTTTGCATCAGTACTGTGTAAATTGGGTGCTGTTCTGCTCACAAAAAAAAAAACCAAACCAACCCACTCAGCTGCAGCTGGGAGACTGGATCTTCTGTGCTTGATGAAGCTTGAGATAGGTACAACAACAAGAACCCCTGGGATTTCCAAGCACAGGTTTGGGCAAGTCTAAAGTAGCCAGCAGCTCAGTAAGGGAAAGCCCTTGCTGTGCTGGCTCCAACAGCACTCGGGGTTCTTCTCCAGAGCAGGAGTCACTTGCACACAGACTCCACCATGTCTGTTCCACTGGAAATGCCTCTGACAACCTTCTCACCAAATTCTGCTCTGAGGGTGAGTGGCTAATACATCTACTAAGTCAAGACCTCCACTACCTGGCCTTGTGACATTACCTAACCTTTGGTTAGAGCCATGAGCAGTGCTGCTAAGTGAACAAGGACATTGTTTCCTCCTACATATTCCTTTCTATGTATGTCTTCAGACAGCATCTGAATTTTAATTCCTACCCTGGATGATAAAAAAACATGTTTGTTCTTTGCCCATGCTTGGAGTAGTCTGAGCAGAATCAGGGCTGAGGTTTTGCTGAAAGGTGCTTGTTGGCCTGGTTCTTCCACATATACTTAACAAAAATGATGTCAAAGCTTAGTCGAGAGCTCGTTTGTCTTCAGCACAAACTCTAAATCCACTTCCAGCTACAGGAGGACTCAGAGACTCTAGGTGCTCTTGCTGCTCACTGCATCTTTTTATATATTCCTGTCAGCTGAGGCTGAGCCTTATCTGTTCTCTGTTTATGATTTGTGCATTTTAAAACAAAGGGGGAATCAACCACCAAGAAAATCCTGACACGTTTTTGGGGTGTGACAGTCATGCTATAAATAATAGAAAATTAATAGGTTTGGGTTTTTTGGTTTTTTTTAGTTATTTTAGTTTGGGTTTGGAGGATTGTGGGGAGGTTTGGAGGTGGGTGTGTGTTTGCTTTTCATACCTATTTAGAGCTGGCTTTCCCACATTTTTCAGGCAGCAAAATTAGAACAGTAGCAACTTTAAAAAAAAATTCTAAAAAAAAAAAAAAAAGTCAAACTTTTTTTTTATTCTTTTATTCTTACAAAATATTAACTTTGTTTCAGAGTCTGTCAAGTTCCCTTGAAGGGCTGAGATCTTCTGGTGGTCCCCAGCAGCCCCGTTCATCTTCATCACTTTGTGAAACGATGACGGTAAGGAACGAACGGGAAAAAGTGCAGAGATCAAACTCAGACTCTCGTAGCTGTTTGTTCAAACCTGGAAGGAGGGGACAGCATTCTGCTGGGCTGGCCCTGGGGCCTGGCTGCCCACGAGATGGTGCTAGAAAGCTGCGGATGTGCCCTGCCCAGAGCATCCTCTGTGCAGGAGCCCTGGGGGAAGGCACCCAGCGGGCTGAGGACAGCAAGCACTGTAATTCTCTCTCTCATATTTTAATAAAAACACTTCAGTTTCATTTTCACTCGAATTTTTTTATCATTGTGAAGGCATGTACTTAGTACAAAACAATTCTCACTTGGGTTAGTAGTTAAAATATAGGCCACTGCTTTCCCATAGGTACAAAAGGAGATATGACCTCAATTTCTAAATAATACTTACTTAATTTTAGGTTTCTTTTTAAATTGTTTTTTTTCCTTGCACTGTTTTCAATTATTTGCAGAAACTAGTCACTCTTGCTAGTGGACATAACAAGCTGTATTCAGATCTAGACTATAGCCCAAAATTACTCTTTCTAAAGAAAGAGAGCTTCCCTGATACTACATGATTTGCAGTGAGATCAATTTTTCTCCCTGTTCATTTCACAGTCAGAGGAAAATGACAGACAAGACAAGCTGTAAGTGAGGAATCTGGCTCCTAAAGCTGCAATCTTGCACAGCCTGGAAAAGCTTTCTGGGTAGAAAGCAGGGCCACAGGTCAGACCAATTTCTGCAGCTGTCACACAAAGGCCAGCTGAGGTCAGGTCATCTGTAATAAGCAGATATTTCCATGCTGGAGCACTGGGTCCTGACACAGCTCTGTTCCAAACACACGGCCAATATTTGCTATTACAGATCATTTATTAAAGCTTGGCCAATCATAATAGGAAATTTTATGCATGTGAAGATCTCTATATTTTGCCAAAAGTAGTTCATGCATGAAAAATATTACATAAACTTTCTGAACATATATCAAAATAAATATTACAAACTACAGGAAATATGCTAATATGACTCCCATTAAACTTTCAGGATTTGTTTAGGATTACTCTGATGGTTATAAAAGTGTCTCCTCTCATATCCTTCAGCTGAAGGAACAGCTTTGCCTTGGTCATTTTCTCCCCTTGAAGGCCTGCCAGATTATTCTTATATCCAGCAGAACTACTAAAGGCACTGCACAAAGTCTAGACACCTGCACACGTCCAGACCAAGCACACTGCTGAGCTGGATCCCCCCAGGTCAGGAAAACCTTCTGAGCCAATTTTCCAGTGCTGATTGATGCTGCTCCTGCATAACTCTGCATAACTGAGTCTTCCAGCCACCATCTGCAGCAGCCACCACGTGTCTGCAGGTCATGCCAGCCCTGTCCAGGCAGTGTCAACACTCTTCACTGAGCCCGACGACAGCAGGGCTTGAACTTCCACTGTGTGCAGCAAAGAGGGATGAAGTCACATATTTGCTTCACTTGATGTCTGTCAAGCTGCCTTGCTGTGCTTCTGACTGTACTCATTTCACAGCACAATGGTGGCTGCAGTATCACGACATGCTTGCAGGGTTTATGGTCCTTTAATCTGCCTTTTACCCTGCAGCATGGACAAGGCAGGGCTTCACCTCACCTACATTCAGCTGTGAACTGAATTGCACCCACAGAACCTGAATTAAAGGGGCTTGGGATTTTGCCCTAAGACTGATGAAAATGTCTTGATATCCACAGATAGAAACATCATCTACTACAAATAGTCATGGTTCACTCAAATTCAACAAGAAAGTGTTTGAAAATGCTCTGAGTCTTAAGGCTACCCTGACAAGAAAATTTGCACAGCTCCATCAATTTTTCACAAGAAGTGATACAGAGATAGTGAGAGCTGAAAGATCAGAAATGAAAATTATGACAGAGGTTATAAAAAAAGAGCAATGGGAAACACTGGAAGTGGGTAATTCAATGAAACAGAAAAGTTGCACATTTAAGAATTTTGTTAAAATGGACAAAAGGATTTTGCAACACGTTATCTCTAGCATTGCATTGAAGCCGAGCAAATATCAAGTTTCCAAGAGGGCTTAGATATGGATAAACAAGACCCATATGAAGTCACAGTTCATTAGAATGAGGAGGGGACTCATTTTCTTTTTATTTTTAAAATAAATTCTCACGTGCTTCAAAGTGAGATTCCATAAGTGTGTGTTGTTGGACTTCCTGCACTTCCCATAAATAAGTAATTATTTGGCATGGAAACACTTTCCTGTTGCCCCCATGGCCATTTTCTTGGACAGAAAGAGTGCAGGAGAAGTAAGGAGTGAAGAAGCCTGCCTCCAAATGATGCAGAACTGACTTTGTGGGATCCATCCCAGTGAGATTGTATAGAAAATAGCCTTGAGGAATCCCAGCTCAACACAGGCAAAAGCTCAGCTAGAACTGGCTACTGCTGTGAAAGACAATGGAAGTTTTTTTATAAATACATTAACACCAAAAGGAAAACACCAAGGAAAATCTCTATCCCCTATTGGAGCCATGGGGAACGTTGTCACCAAGGCTGAGGAAAAGTCAGAGGCACTCAATGCTCCCTTTCCCTCAGCCTTTAACAGAAAGACTGTTTATCCTCAGGGCAAGAAGCCCCCTGAGCTGGTGGACAGGGACAGGGAGCAGAATAGATCCCCTGCAATCCAGGAGGAGTTAGTGACCTGCTGAGCCACTTGGACACTCACAAGTCTGTGGGGCTGGATGGGATCCCCTGAAGGTGCTGAAGGGGCTGGTCAGAGAAAAAATGATCTTGCCAAGCCCCTCTCCATCATTTGTCATCAGTCCTGGTCAGCTGTGGAGGTCCAAACAACTGGAGGTTAGCCATGATGTTCATGTACCAGAAGGGTTGGAATCTGGGGAATTACAGGGCTGTCAGCCTGACCTCAGTGCCAAGTAAGGTCATGGAATGGGTTATCTTGAGTGCCATCACATGGCATACAGGACAGCCAGGGTTTGGGAAAGGCAGATCCTGCTTCACTGCCCTGATCTCCTGTCGTGGGTGACCAGGTGACCTGGTCATAAAAGGGCTGGTGGACAGGGGAAAGGCTGTGGATGCATCTACCTGGACTTTAGTGAAGCTTTTCATACTGTCTCCCACAATATTCTGGAGAAGCTGGCAGCCCATGGCTTGGACTGTGCACACTTTGCTGGATTAAAAACTGTGTGGCCCAGGAGTGTTGGTGAATAGTGCCAGGTGCAGTGGGCAGCTGGTCACCAGTGATGTCCCCAGGGCTTGGTACTGGGGCCAGTCCTGTTTAATCAATGATCTGGACAAGGAGATTTTTCAGTTTGTGAATGACACTTAGCTGGGTGGAGTGTTGATCTGCTGGAGGGCAGGAAGGGATGTGGGCAGGCTGGATTAGTGGGATGAGGCCATGGCACAAAGTTGAACAAGGCCAAGCCCCAGACCTTACACTTGGGCCACAGCAACCCCTGCAGTGCTGCAGGCTGGGGGAAGAGCAGCTGGAAAACTGTCTGGTGGAAAATGATCTGGGGGTGCTGTTTGACAGATGGCTGAACATGAGCTGCTGTGTCCAGGTGGCCAAAAGGCATCCTGGCTTGTGTTAGAAATACAGCATGGCCAGCAGGACTAGGGAAGTGATTGTCCCCAGGTGCTGTGTCCAGTTCTGGGCCTCTCAGTTCAGGCAGGACATTGAGGTGCTGGAGTGTGTCCAGAGCAGGACAGTGAAGATGGTGGAAGGTCTAGAGAGTGGCTCATAGGGAGGGTGGCTGAGGGAGCTGGGGGTGCTCAGGCTGGAGAAAAGGAGGCTCAGGGGTGATTTTATTGCTCTCTACAGCTGCCTGAAAGGAGGGTGTAGCCAGGTGGGGGTCAGCCTCTTCTCACAGGCAGCCATTGGCAGGATGAGAGAACATAGTCTTAACATGGGTCAAGGTAGGTTTAAATTGGGCATGAGGAGGAATTTTTTCCCTGAAAAGGTTGTTAAGCGTTGGAACAGGCTGTCCAATCGAGGCAGTGCAGTCACCATCCCTGGAGGTGTTCAAAAAACAGCTGGATATGGCTCTCAATGCCATGGTCTATTTGACAAGGTGGTGATCAACCAAAATTGGACCCAAGGATATTGGAGGCCTTTTCCAACATTAGTGATTTTATGATTCCATGGTCCCATTGTCCACAGTTTTTTGTGGATGGGAGGTTACCACAGAAAATTCTAATGTGCACAAAGGACCCAGCATAGAAAGTTTAAATATCTCCTCCAAGGCCACATATCAAGTCAAGGAAAAGCCCCTGGGCCTCAGGTGTGTATTTTTGAAAGTGCTGCCTGTCTCTTGACACAGAAATACAGTTAAAAAAATGAGGGTGGGGCCCTGTGGGGCTTTTTCTCCATACATGCAATCAGAAATGTCTTTTATCCCTCTCAGCCCACTTCAGAGAGCACATTAAACACCCTTGTGTCTGGTGTCTGCCCTCTCACCCCTGGCTGAACCTGGGAGCCAGCAGGGAAAGGCTCTCCTGGGAAAGGGCTGGGCAAAGGGAGCAGGGCTCGGGCAGAGCGGAGATGTGGTGATGCTCAGGAATCCCCAGGCAGAACGAGAAGGGGAGGGTGATCCCTGGGGATGTGGGCACAGCATGGTGACACACAAAATGCAGAGGAAGCACAGAGCTGGGCATGGGGAAATCAGCCTGGTCAGGGCTGAGGTGCTGCCAAAGCAGGAGCCAGAGCTGCCTCCCTCCAGGGCCCGACCAGCTCAGAGAGCACCGAGTTTCCCAATGCTGGCAGGGGAAAACGGGGTGGTTTTCCAGCCTTTGACAGCTTAAGGCACACAGACTTCACAGCAGTGGTCACATCTCACAGCCATCCAGACCAGGCTATTTTTAAATAAAACCAAAATTTTCATACAAATTTGCTGACTCCAGCAGTTACGGAATGTAAAAACACCAAGCTATTGCAGAACTTGGGGTAATTTGCAAACTTTAGTGTTGCAAGAACATAAATAGAGAAGAGCTGTTATTTAAAGAGGAAGGAAAGTTGTATAAAATGTTTTAGAGGATTGTTTAAATGTATTTAAATATAACAACTAATTTCCCTGTCTGAGGATTTTCACTTTAGTCACACCAGACAGAAAGTTTTTTTGCAGGTATGTGTTAGATTATCAGACACTAAGGTTTCTTCTAGCCCCCAAATAAATTAATGTGTGTTAGAGATTTGTAAGCTTTCTAAGATTTTAATTTTTTACTGAAAGCTTTATCAGTGTTTAGTCTTGTAAATGCTTGTATATAGAAGAGACACACAAGCATCCATGCAAAACCAGTTCCTAAACCCAGATTCCCTGGTTGGTGAGCTCACCTATGCAGAAAATGTCAATATGGTATTCCCACAAGATCCAGCATGAAAACCAACAAAGAGCCTCCCAATCTCCCAATGCCAGCTCTTCCCCTCTTCAATCCCAAGCAAAAATCTTAATGGTAAATGTATTATTTTCACCTGGTCCTCAATAGAAATAACAATTTGTGCTCAAATGATGAAAAAAACCTGACCACTTTCCCCCAGATCACAGGAAATGACAGTATAAAAGATTCATCGCAGTGAAGTTTGTGAAGTTACAGATTTAAGATCTGTTTCTAAAATCAGCTGCTAATGACAGACTTAGAGGCCCCTAAACCAACAGAGTTACAAAAAATATTAATAGCAAAAGAAATCAGAAATCTGCAAGTGAGTGAGGATTCTTTTCAGTGGAAACCACTGCAAGCTAAAGCTTTGCTAGGATGGCAGTGATAAGTGGTTTGTGTACAAGTTTTATCAAGATACATGTTCCAGGCTTACAGAAGACAGGACCAATGGTTTGTACTTCAAGGAAATGACGTTGTACACTGATGATTATTTTTATATGTCTTGTTGTTGCTATTGAAACATGAAAGCACTTATCTTTATGAAGTTTCCTCTATCTGTATCAACTAGTTGTAAACTCTGTTTGATTTTCCAGATCCTTTTACAATCAAATGTTACTTTAAAAGGACTGTA
The DNA here is from genome assembly GCA_026413545.1 of Cichladusa arquata. Lineage (NCBI taxonomy): Eukaryota > Metazoa > Chordata > Aves > Passeriformes > Muscicapidae > Cichladusa > Cichladusa arquata. The sequence goes on along the minus strand of JAOTQP010001286.1, from coordinate 15,236,897 downwards.
GTGTATAGAGAGTAGAGCAGCCAAAGGGCAATTTTAAATTTGCAGGCTGAAGGAAGCTCCATCATAGTCAGGCAAGGAGTAACTTGCTGGCCAGTTTTTTATAAACTGATCTTCTTCTTGCTGTATGATTTCTCTTCACCTGGAACAGGAATCCTTTGCCAACAACAGAGCAAAGCTGTTTGCAGAAAGCAGCTCTGCTCAGCCTTCCTGATCCTGTCTGCAGAGGAAGGAGGGAGGCAGCAGGATATGTTGCACACGTGTTTAAGTCCTTGCATTGTTGTCAAGGAAGTGATATGAACTTCTGGGAAATCCATAGTTCCTCTTTAAATGTCAACAGGTTAACAGTGTTGTGCAGGCTGTATCTAGCTGTGCAAGCAAGGTGATGTTTATATGGTTGGATAGTGATAACAACACCTGGATAAGTTCTATTCCTTCTGGAAATATCATCTTTCCATACGAGCGTAAGCACAGGTGTTGACTCAATTTATCCTTACTGGCATGCTCCTGTTACAGGATACCAATTCATTCAGCAAATTCAACTTAGAAGAGTGGAATGTCTTCATGTTTCCCCAGAACCTACTGTACAGTACTCTTCCTTCATAAGACATTTTCAGCTTGAGAATAAATGCTGTTTTTAACATCCTGTTTACAACAAATCCTGAAGAAGTCTTTGAAAATTCAGAAATCCTAAATGATGCAACATTTTTTACCTGTTCTCTGCCTGGGAAGGGCCACTTGTCTGCAGCAGGGTTTTGAGGTGGGCATCCAGGAAGTGTCCCTGGGTGCTGCTCTCCCTCCCAGCACCCACACATGGAGTGAGTGGCCCACAGTAAATGTCAGGGGCCTGCTACAGGGCAGGTGCAGGTCAGGGGCTCTGTGGGCCACTAGTGAGAGAGGTCAGAATAACTTCCTATGCTGTTTTTGTCCTTTCAATCCTCTCCTAGGGCATATGCTCTAAAAACCCATTGTATCACAGCACAAGAGAGTGCTGCCACCCTGTGAGATGCTGGCACAGCTCAGGCCTTCTGCAAGCAGAAGGAATAATTAGATTGTTTTTCATTGCCGTGTGAGGAAGAGCCAGGGCCAGCCCAGTGGTCTTACCAGCAAGAATTGGATGATACTCAAGAAGGACTTGAAAATTTATTTTTTCTGATCCCAACGTCTTCAGAAATTTGCAAGGGAAATTTCAAGGTATTTTCTCATACCTTAAGGTTATTTGCCAAATGTTGAAGGAGGGATCCTGTATAATATTTGGTCTGTAGGTTTTTTCCTTCTGCCTTTCAGAATGAACATACCACATCCAAGCTTTTTGATCTCTTGGGCAAAACAGCAATAATCAAAATTCATGTTTTGAGAAATCTCACTGATAAATGGGTTGGGATTTCAGGGTTGAAGCTACCTTTTTACATTCTTCCTGCACTGCTGGCTTGGAATGCACTGGAAAATCTCTGCACCTATTGGGCATTCTGTTGGCTATGAAAACATTTCCATAACACTACTTTGAAGTGATGACACAAGTTAAGAATAATCTCAAAGATCTTGTTTTATAGTTTTGACTAAGATTAAAGCATAAGTAAATTAAACCCATCACTGAGAACAGTGAATGAACTTTTTTTACAATTCTGTATCTCTCTGTAGCTCTCCTTATTTTCAAAGGCCACTTCCTTCAGTTTATTTATTTTTATGCCAGCTTTTGTGGCTTTGTCCCTTGCACTCCACCCTGAGTGATCTCACTAGAAATTCCAGGTATGTCTCAATGTAAATTTGCGAATTCTCCCAAGTCTCCAAGAAACTTTCTCCCTGCTCTACTTCCCCAATTACTTTCCATTTGGTTACAAGATGTGGTTCTGTCAGTGTTCTTTCCAGTGTTGACCCAGGCACCTGAAACACGCTGTGGACAGTCTGATCTCAGGCTACAAGAGCGAATATCTGCTTCCTCCTGTGCTGTGCAGAGAGAACCAGCTGGGGCTGAGTCACGCCTGCTGAAACTCTGGGTGATGTTATTGCAGGGGAAAAGTCATTTGGAGGAAAGTGAGACCAAAAACTCGAGGGAGAAGTAGAAATGCTGTGTATCAGCAGAGGTGCAGAGAGTAGAAAGTGCCAGTTGGATTTGCAGAGCAGTGTGGTGAATCAGCATCAGGGCTGTGCCTGGAACCCTCCCAGTGCCACCCAGCCACCAGCACCACTGAGAGCTCAGAGATGCACTTGGGTACCCCGTGGGAAGTAGATGAAGGGAGAGACTGGGATGGAAGAAGAGAGGATTCAAAAGAAAATGGAATTGGGCTCTAAAATGGGATGGGAAGCAAGCCACAGTTTTCAGGGTGTCTATCCACAGCACACCGAGCGTGCAGGGCTGGGACTGGAAGCTCAGCAGCAGTGCAGCAGAAAGCTCTCCAGTTCCCTATCCTTGTCTGCTCACTCTCATATTCATTCAATTTTGTTGTGATGGCATTTTAAAATCAGATCTAGTCCCAAGCAGGAGGGAGACCCACTCTGCATGGGGATGGGGACAAGTGCCAGGAGCAGGGCCAAGAGCTCCTTGTTAAAGCCTCGTAGCAGGGCTGTGCTGACACGACTCCACCTGTGTGAACTGCACCAGGTGAAGTAGCATGGAAGGACATTGCAATGATGCTTTTGTTAAAGTTTTTGTGTATTTATGTTTTTCATCTTGTGAATCTAGATCCTCCTGCTTCTACTGCACAAATATCTTGGGTCATCTCTTAAGAGTTTTCTGTTTAATAAAGTTCATTTGCAGTAGATTAAATTCTACATCACTGGTGAGTTGAGAACTATTTGCCACTTTCTGATTAACAGCCTAAAGAGTTTATTTTTGCATAGAGGATATTTATGTGCTTTGCAGTTCATCTTTCCTCTTTGAGTCACATTAATTCTTGCATCTGAAATTTGTTCTGTATTTCGTGGCAACAATGAATATAAAATACTTGTAACACCAAATTGCCGGGATATTTATATTCCTAATTTAATCCGTGAAGCACAAAGGAGACCATGGTGCGCTTGGGGTGCCCTCGGTGCCCTTTGGCAGGGGAGCTGTGATTCGTGTCCTCGGCTGCCACAGCCACGGCTGAGCTGCTGGCAGAGCAGAGCAGAGCAGAGCAGACCAAGTGTCAGCTACAGGGACCCGCTGGGGTGACTGTAACTCACAGGGGTGACCAGCAGGCAACCCCTGTGCTGTCCCTATCCCCTGTGCGGCTCAGGGGCAGTTTGGAGCCGCAGCATTCCCGGGGGACAGCCGGGAGCTGGAGCGCACGGAGCCGCGCTGCCCCGCTCCAGCTGCGCTTTCCCCGCTCCAGCTGCGCTCTCCCCGCTCCAGCTGCGCTGCCCCGCTCCAGCTGCGCTTTCCCCGCTCCAGCTGCCCTTTCCTCGCCCGCTCCAGCTGCGCTGCCCCGCTCCAGCTGCGCTGCCCCGCTCCAGCTGCGCTTTCCCCGCTCCAGCTGCGCTGCCCCGCTCCAGCTGCGCTTTCCCCGCTCCAGCTGCGCTCTCCCCGCTCCAGCTGCCCTTTCCTCGCCCGCTCCAGCTGCGCTTTCCCCGCTCCAGCTGCGCTTTCCCGGCTCCAGCTGCGCTTTCCCCGCCCGCTCCAGGCAAATCCCGGCGCCCGCTGCTCCCAGCCCTGCCGCTCTCGCCAGGACATCACTAGATGGCGACAGAAGTTTGGAAATCGAGTCGGAATCTCCTGAGGGTTTGCACAAGGCTGCGGTTCAGGCTTTAGCCGAGCCCTAAAGAGGCAGGACGTGCAGCCTGGGCTGCTGGGGGATGTCTAGCTCTGGCCATCACCGCTTGCCTACAGAGGGAATACTATATACATACTATATGCTATATAGTATATAGTATATACTATATACTATATACACTTTACACCATATACAATATATTAAATACTGTATACACTGTCTACACTATATACACTCTACACTGTACACTATATACTATATACTATATACTATATGCTATATAGTATATACTATATACTATACACTATATACACTATATACACTATACTATACACTATATACACTATATACCATATAGTATATACTATATACACTATATACACAGTACACAATATATATATACACTATACACAATACACTCTATGCACTATATATACACTATACACACGCTTCACTAAATACTACATACTACATACTATATACTATGTACTATATACACTGCTCTGTACCTTTGTTCCAAGGCAAGAATCCAGCGTGCTGGGTTGGAGACACATAGGTAGCTGGAGTAGCCAGCGAGGCAATGCAAGGTAATCACGTCCCATTACAGCTGCTGCTGCTCCTGAACTTGGCTGGGTAGCCTGAGCTTGGTCAGAATAATGATGCTGAGGTGCTCAGGGTGGCATTTGTCATGTCATTGGGGAATATCAGTCCTTGGGCTCACTCCTAGGCTGCAGCATGCTGCCTTCTCACCAGTCAGCCATCCCTGCAGCCCTGGCCTGGGGCTTCTCCATCCTGTGCTCAGGCTTAGGCTTAATTTAATTCCATGCAAAAAGGGTGAGGAAAAAAAAATAAATAAAGAGGAGAAGCCAATAAAAATTAAATTTAGCTTTATATAAAATAAAAGCCATCTTCAGGGAAGCCTCTTGCCTTTCTGGGTGTCAAACTACTCTCTGAGGAAGCTGTGGGAAGCATATCTCATTATATGCTGTAAACATGATTAATTTGCTTTTCTGTATAAATAAACCCTGTGATTCATTGCTGTCAGACAACCTACAGAGAGTTTCAGTTTCAAATTTTTAAAAAATGGGTTGAGCAAATTGTTGGTGTTTTCTGGCCCATTAGGCAAAACTGTAAAGTCATAAAAGGGTTAATTTTTGAAACAGCTTCAGAATATTCCTGAAGTTGTTCTATTACTGCTGCTTGCTGTGCTCTGCTGTGGGAGCAGAAGTGGCATCTGTAAGTAATGACAGGACACTGCCTCACAGCAGGGACAGCAGGACCTGTTGAGGAACTGGAACTTGAGCCCTGCTCCTCCAGTTCCCATAGCACATCACCTTCCACATGATATTCATAGATCTGCGGGGACATATTCTGACAGCCTTTACATGTGCCCTTGCTCCAGATTTCCCTAGGAAACTCAGGAAATGACTGACCCCCTTAAGAGAAGATTGTCTCTTCCTGGGAGTCAAGGTGGAGTGTAGGGACAGGCAGGGTCTGATGGCCTCTGCAGCATGGAAATGAGTCTCTTCAGTGCCAGGGTGAGAGCAAGGACAAAAGCAATTTCCCAGGAAATACATGTTCTTGTAGCACCTTCTAAGTGCCCTGTCTGTTTTATATACATGAATCCCCACATCACACAGGAGATCTCTATGAAATTGGACCCAGTGAGCTGGATAGAAAGAAGAGACCATGGTCTAGATGACAGTCTCTTGGTTTCTAAGTGCCAAGTGTCACCCAGAGTGTATCTGCATTGAATTCCAAATTTTTATCTTCTCAGTGGCTTTATGAGCAGGAAAGTGCAGATGGATACCAAGGTAGTGACCCACCAGTGTCCTGAGAACCTGCTGCAGAGGAGGGGGTTGCACCAGCTGCTGAACCACCCTTTCAGCCATGGCTGGGTCATTTTCAGGAGAAAGAGTCTTTTGGTGGCACTGAGAACAGAGAAGACAATTGCCCTTGCAGAAGTGGCTCAACCACTGCCACTCAGGCACTGCCCTGCAGGACCCTGGGGAAATGCATCTGTGAGCATCTGCTGTGCTGGACAGACAGCCTGGCATGTACCCTATCACCAGGCTGCTGTCAGCATGGCTTTTTTTATCAGGATGGTGCTCACAGCCCAGATAGTTGCTCTGTTTTTCCCCAGAAGTGGAAACCCAAACCACATACTCCCCCACCCTCAGTCACTGTTCATCAGCCAGGTGTTTTTTTAGAAAACATGCTGCTGGACTGTTTGAGAGAATTTTATGGGTTTTTCTGGTACTGTTTCTCACCTCTTGTGGTAATCCAGGTGTGTTAGTGCCCATCAAGCATCTAACTGTGACATGGTTAAGTGTTGGAAATCCTGGAACATCTCAGAAGCCATTAAAAGCACATTTCTGTTTTTCTAAGGTGGTTTATGAAAAGAGAATGCAACCATGTTGTGCCCTTCCCAACCTGCTCCTCAAACTAGTAATGGGAGCTGAAATGCAGGAGCAACCTGAGAGAGGAGTGAGCAGAGGCACAGCCCAGTGGTGAGGGCTGGGTGCAGCAGAGGAGCCCTTGCTGGGGAGCACTGGGGAGACAGAGGGCAGAACCCTCAGGGTGCAAGGGCAGAATGTTACCTGGACAGGCAGGGGCTGGTGCACCAAAAACTCACCCACTGACTGGGATGGGCTCCTGCAGGGCCAAGGATGCTGCTGGGCACTTCCCATGGTTCTAGAGGTTGTCTGAAGAAATGTTGGAATTGCACCACCTGCTTTTCATACTGCTCACAAACCCCTGCTTACCCTGGCAGGACTCAGGCTGACCGAGCCAGCAGTGTTCTGCCAAAACCAGAGGCTTGGGACCAAATGCCCCCTGCCTGGTGCCAAGGCAAGATCCTGAGAATTCCTCCCTGAAGGACATGTACCTGGGAAAAAGGAAAAGGATCCTTCCACAAGCTCCAAAGCTGTGGTGTTGCCATTCACAGTCAATGTCAGTCACTCAGATAATCTCTGCATCTAGGTGGGCACTCCCCAGCCAGACTGGAGGCAAATAACCTGTCTCTCACCCCATACACTGGCAGAAATATCTGCAGTGACACCAGCCTCCTCCCTTCAGGCTCCACCAAAAGCTCAGGCCAATCCAGAAAGTTTTAGGCTTGTTTTTTTGGTTGTTTTTTTTTTTTTTTTTTTTTTTTTTACATTGGTAGTTCAAAGGAGTGAACGTCACTCTCTTTCTCCCATCACTACCGTTTTCGTGTGTGCTGGAGCTTCTGGTTTCCAGTTACCACTGAAAGCAGAAGTGAAAAACAGAAAGAAAAGCTTCTCTCAGGGTATTTTAGGTTCAAGCAAAGTCAGGAGGTTTCAGAAACAAAACAGGGGCACTATGAGATAATCTGGTTTGTGCTCAGCTAAAGGTAAATCAAACTTTGACACTTGCCTATCCTGTGAACTAGCCACAAATTCTCCTCCCTTACAAATACTCGCTCTGTATAAGCATCCACAGCTCAGTCCCAGTTTTGCCTAGCAGAAGGTGTTTATGAATAATAATACTCTGCTCTTCAGTCAGAATTTCTGTCTGAAGGTCTCAAAAGAACTGCAAAATTTAAATTTTGCCAAAGTAAGAGCTGAGTAACAGCAGTCACTCTTTTGTACAGATTTGTGTTAGCCACCCAGAGATGCAGTGGCAGAGATGAAAACAATGCTGAAGTGCTTCAGCAGTTCACCCAGCTGTCCTCCCAGTTGTCCCCCTTCTATGGATCAAAGATATATGGGGGGAACCAAGTCTTGAGAACAGCCTCTGGCAGCTTCAGTCACTCAAATATCATGAGAAGTGTTGGGATAGATCTGACAGAAAGGCTCAGATTTTTGCTGTTGCTCTAAACCAGCCCTGTGTACAATGCTGCCATGTAGTGAAGATGGTCTGGACCCAGAAACCAAATATAGACAAAGAGGTTTCAAGGAAAAAAAACAACCAAAAGAACAGCTGGTCAGGATGGAGACATGATACCCAGACCAATTTATCTGCCTGTACACTTCTTACGAGGGAGGATGACAGGCTTCTGTGCAGAGCAAACATGTTTGGCAAGAGGAATGACGCCAAGAGAAGATTTGAAAGTGCAAAGATCATCTGAGAGCAGTGAAAGCCTGCAGGTTTTCTTTGTTAGACAAAATGACTGCTCATACTGGAGTAGTACAGCAGACTCACAGCAAAGAATTTTAGGTGATGTCCAGTGGAGTTTTCTGGCCACAGAAAGGAGTGTGAAGTCCTGACTGCAAAGTGAAAATGAAGAGATATTTGAATACTTCATGCTGTAATGACATTTTGGCAATGTGAGAATTTAAAATACATTCACAACATGAAATCTGTGTAGCTGAAAGACTAAACTTTAGGGGCTGGATCTGTCCTAGCTGCTCCTAGTTGATACTTTGAAAACTTTGAAACTTAGATCTGGACAGGGAATTATTCTTGAAGCCTCTGACATATCATCAGAGGAAGCTTCCATTCAGCTCCAATTGCTGAACAACTTAATTTGCTGCTCCTACTCTTATTAGAGGGAAGAAAATAGTAAGAGGAGTAGGACATAGAAGTCTAGAGGGCAAGAGAATGTGCATCAAAGAGAAAGGAAGTAGTCATGCTGATAAGGACAGCTACTGAGGAAATGTTACAGTAAATGAGAGATTTGTGCCTGTTTCCATTAAGAAATATGATGATGAAAGAAAGAAAGAAAGAGAGGAAGAGAGAAAGAGAGAAAGAGAGAAAGAGAGAAAGAGAGAAAGAGAGAAAGAGACTCATGCATAAATGCAGTCAACCCAGGTAATAAAATGGAAGAGTATTTGATCTTCCAGTGAAAGGTGTGAAATCAGCTACTACAGAGATAACAGCAGCAGAAATCTGACTTGAAGTTGTAGGGTCAATATTGAGCAGGGAAGAGAACAGTACAAGGCAAGGGATGGAATGATTTCCTTATTTTGGGAATGGGAAAGAAAGCTATTTTGATATGCATAAAAATCAATTTGTTGCACTGGTCATAAGGAAGTTCTAGCAGGGCAGTGTTATGGATCTGTTATAAATTTCTTAAGGTTAAATTTGCTTTGTGATAGTACTCTCCCAAGAAGGGGCAACAATGACAATTTTGGAGACTGGCAGGGTTTTTTTTGGTGTATTGGATGTGCCAAGGTGCAGGGTCAGTGTGTGACACCCATCTCTGCTATAGAACCAAGCATGCTCCTCCCACATTTCATCCCTTCTAGGGGGAAGCTGTTGTGTGCCCAAGAGATGTCTCTTTGATTTCATGACAGATGCTCACAGATAATGTAGGAGAGAAAAAACACAGAGCCTTGGTAGTCAGAGCAGCAGAAAATGGGCTGTGGCCTGGCAGGACAATTCCCTGTCCAGGTGTAAGTGTTGGCAAGCTTCAGGCTATACACTATCCAAACCTCCAGCAAGCAGAACATGCAGAAGCTGTTCAGAGAAGCACCTCTTGAGAGAAATAAGAAGATGTGGAAAGATTTCAGCACTCATGGGATAAGTTGGTAGCTGAGTGAGAGTTTCAGGTGTAAGCAGGAACCTACAGGGGCAAGGAAAAGGCTCTGAGCAGGTGAGTTCATGCCTTGGGCACCTCACAGTGCAAAGGGAAAGTGAGACTGGTCATCAGGCATGTAAGATCAGTCAAAGGATATTAAAATAAACAGCAAAGCATGGGTTAAATGAAGTGGAGAAAGAACTCCCTGGTGGAACTCTTCCTCTTTTGTGCAAGGGCTGCTGTGTGATGCAGCAGTGCTGGGGTGCTGCACAAAACCAGCACTACTGCACAGATATTTTCTCTGACAGTATTTTTACTACATCCTCTTAGTTTCTCTGTAGTTCTAGCTTTCCTCCAGTTTCTAGGGAAGTCTGGGCATAAAGAAAAAATAGACAGCCTTTAGACATGATCAGGGGCTGGCATCAGCTGATCAGGTGCTGGACACCAGTTCCTATGTCCTTTTTAGGATCTGACTGCAGAGACCTTCCTCCTTTGAGCTCTCAGGAAATCCCCAGGCTAAAAGGCTGAAAATAAAACTAGCCTAGATTTATCAGAGTACAGAAAGGCAAAATACAACAGGAAAAAAAACCTTTTCTCTGCATTCAGTTAAGTCTGAAAGTGGTTTTTAAAAGCAAACTTTCCTCACTGCCACCTCATTTTTGCATTCGACTCATGCATAGGAAAACATCAGCCTGAAAGAGACTTTTCCAAGAAAATTGCCAAGAAGGTGCAAAATGGAAGCAGCGCTTGCTGAGGGGTCACCTCCCTTTCTTCCTTCACGTGGGCTCACATTGTCCAATACTGGTGGCTGTTCTTTTTTTCCTCTGCCTTCAGTCAGAGTCGAGGCTGAAGCACAAGGTTCAGGATTTTCACGTTCAGACTCGGTTGCTTATTAATTCTTATTTATAGTACAGTGAGTTCCACAGCACTTCTAGCTAACAAACTAAAAGTGAAAAAATGGAGCTGTATCTTGCTTGTTACAAGGTCTTTTAAAGGCAATCAGTCCAATTAAAAGCTAACCTCTTTATTATTTATACTTTTTACCCAATGACCAAACACCTGTGGCCCACAGTGTGGTGCTTTCCGACCGAAAACTACTACCTAAAACCAAGAAGAAGAAGGAACAAGAAGGAAAAATAAGCCAATGCCCAAAGCCTCCATCTTGTCCCATACCTATCACTATACTCTAAAACCTCAAATTCCAAACCCTTCACCATGTGATATTACACATTCTATTCAAACTACACACCAGTGATTCCAACTCCATCTCTCAGTTTTGTAAGCCTTCTCCAAGGCCTGAGGTCAAAAGCAGTGCTCTTTTGGGGGTCAGTGCCAGAAAGCACAGAAAGTTCAAAACTCCCAGGCTTCAGGGTTCCAATAGTCCAAGAAACATTGGTGGTTACAGGGAAGGTGGGCAGGGGGGTTCTAACACTTTGGAACCCACAAGTGCTCGCTCCAGCTGCTGCAAGTGCAACAAAAACATTGGGGCACCAAGCAGCAGCCTGGGAGAGAGGGCAAAGCTGGGTCTCATTGCTCCATACAGGAGAAGGATGAGAGCAGACAGGATCTGGGACTCCAAAAACATGGAAACATGAGACAGATGAAACCACAGCAGGGATGTGGCTCCTAGAGTGGCCAGCACCATGCTGGGAGCATGGAATGGAGCAGAGACAGGCACCTCGTTCTTCTGACACAGCACTTCCCACTGCCCACAGCAGAGGCAGGAGAGGACCCTCTGCTGCTCCTGCCCCAGCCCAGGGGTGCTCACAGTGCCAACCTGCCCAGCCCTGCCCAGTGCAGGTCCTCCTGCATTCCTGAGTCTCAGCAGAAATCCACATAGCTCCATGAGGCCAGATTTTACAGCTGGGATCCTTCAGCCACGGCTTTTGGGTCTTCTTGTATTTCTGAAATACTTCCTCCACTTCTGAAGCACTCCATCCCTCCTGCTCCAGGGGCAGGGCAGAGCAGCTGAAGGAGCTCCTGTGAGGAGTCCAGAGCTTGTGTTATGCAATAGGTTAGACAAAATGGTAATGATTCCTTTCATCTTTTAGGGTTCTGAACCACTTCTTGTGTCTATCTCGCACATCTACTCCATTCATTCTGTCCCACACCAGAGCTTTCACTTCTGTCCAAGCTGCAGCAAGGCTTGATTCCCAGGTGATCTCCACCAGCCCTCAGGGTCTCCCCAAAACCTCGCTGTGGAAAGCACCTCAGAGGCTGGAGAACCATGCTGGGGGACAGGGAATATGCCATTGCTGAAATACCCAGCCCCCCTGCAGTCCTGAGGGCCAGAGCTTTCCTCTCAGTGAGGGAGACCTTTTACCAACCAGGACAAATGCAGAAAGATCTCCTGTTCCTGGCAGCAAGTCAGTGATGGACCTGGAGTGAGCCTGTGGGGTCTGTGGAGGCTGTGCATAATCCTGCAGGCACACCTGGGGATGGAAAGCTGTGTGAAGCTCATCACCTGCAGCAGGTACCTCCTGAAGTGTGTGGCTGCCTGTTGACCCAGCAGACACAAACAGGGGGGCTCTGCAGGGTGTTTCTGAGGTGCCTGGCCAGGACTATGCTGCCAGCTGCTGGGGAGGAGACCATGGAAGGATGCTGCTGAAAATGAGGGACTCAGGGCTCCAGTGGCTGAGTGGCAGGAGGCAGCTCAGCCTCCATACTGGGCTGGGAGAGGAACAGGCTCACTGGAAGCAGGCAGCCTGTTTTGCTGCCTGGATAGCTGCATACAGACTGGTGGGATGTGGGCAGGAACATGAAAGAATCACCCTAACAAAGGTATGTGTCTTGGGGTACCTGAGGGAGGGTAGCACAAGCTGCACTGTTCCCTTTCTTAGAGAAGATGAAGGCTTTAAAGTGGGCAGTGCTAATTAAAGGCCTGAAAATGTCTTGTTTCAAATGAAAAGGAAAGTTATGTGGATATTATGAGTAAATGCACCAGGCAAATAAACAGACTCAGCCTACATCCTGTGTCTCTCTCAGCTTCTGCATCCCCATTTCCTTTTGGTGTGTGCATCACCCTGTGGCTTTGACTCACATGTTGGCACTGGAGCAGTTTTGGATATTCTGTCTCGTGTCCCAAGAGGAAATGAGGTGGAGACACTGACATTGCTTGGAAAGTGGAAATAATCTTTAATCATTGGACTCTGTATTACAGCCCTGTGCTGGTGCCCCCACAGGAGACGTGCTGGGGCCACACTCAGCACCAGGACGTGATCCTAAAACCACTGGCTTCCCAAAGTGTCTGACATCCAAGCCAGCCCTGACTGTCAGGGCAGCTGTCTTAGGACAAGCACAGGGCACAGGTAACTTCTGCTCTGCAGCACATTTGTACACAGGGCATCTATGCCAAGTACTGGACCTCTGCCAAAGCTTCTATCCATCCAGGCTCTCTGCCTGCCTCCTCTCCCAGGAAAACCCTGCAGGGGCTGGCAGGAGAGAGGGGAGTGGCTTTCACACGACAGAGCTATAACGTGGGCTTTGCTACTCAGACGGGCACCGAGGTCCTGGCTGTCCCTCTCCCAGTGACTTTAGAAGGGGACAGAGTCAGGCAGAGGAAAGCATGGGGGGACAATGCCCCACAGCATGTCAAAAGTTTCCTGAATGGGCAAAACAAGTCTCCTTCTGTAGCTTCATCCAGGCACAAGGAAAAACCTGGGAGAATTGCAGGGACAGAGAATAAAAACCACTGTGTCTTGAGAAGGTGAAATATATAAAATCCATTCCTGAGATCTTGCAAGATTGGGTAGGAAGCTGAGGAAATCAAGCTCAGAAGAGGAAGGATCTCAATGCTCTGGAACATCAGACAGAGGCAAGGTTGGAGGCAAGTGCTGAAGAGAGACAAGGTTTGCCTTTTTGTGCCTGTTTTTTTTGTGTGTCAGCCTCTACTCTGTCTCCAAAACATGAATCAGTGGGCAGCAGGGTGTGGGGTGGCCCAGCTTTCCTCTGCCTCCTCTCTGGGTTTGGGTCCACATGGATCAGGAAGTATCTCTAGTCCAAGCCCTGCTCCACATGGGGCAGACTGCAAGGTCACACTCAGTTACTTGGGCTGCTCCATTCGAGTTTGAAAATACATCCCCATGTCTGTACAAATAAAAATTTCCAAACTTAAAGCGACCTTATAAATTAGGCTTGAATTTGTGTCTGCAATTGTATGCACCCAGTTGTTTGTATTTTCAAAACTCTAGTCTGAAACTGTTATGTCACTGTCTGTGCTGAATAATAAGACTTCAGCTGAATAATCTCTCAAGGGATTTGGGAGAGGTGCACCCGTCTGGGAATGTTCAAGAGACGAGTCATCCTCAGCAGGCACATGTTTAATAGCTGGACATGTTTCCCTGGTGTCTAACCTCTGCCTCATTTCTCACTCTTTCAGGGGCCGAGGTGTTTGTGCTGGGACAACATTTGCAAATACAACATCAAGAATATCATTTCAGAGAAGATGATCCATCTTCATGGCTTCTGGTACAAATTATTCCTATGAGAAGCTTGACTCTGACATGATGACTTTTCTTATAGCAGAACAGTAAACACTTCCTAAATATGAATAAGAGCCCTTCTGATCTAAAAGGTACAATGAAGTCCTGTAACCAGCACTATTGCAAAATCCAGAATAGTATCTACTGGCATGCAAACGCTGGACATGCAAAACATCAGAGTCTAAGGGAAGGCAAAATTCCAGCATACAACAGCTGGAGTTAGCTGAAGTTTGCAAAGAGCTAAAGTTTGGAAGGAGCACTGTATTTCCTTGCATAAGTTCAGAATTTTGCTCCTTTCTCCAGACAGCTAAATGATGAAAGGTCTCTATTGCTGCCCATCTCCAGCAGCCTTCCTAACGTGCTGGTTTGGTTTCCCACGTGTCCTAACAACTGGTCTGGAGGAAAAAAATAAGTGTCTCTTGCCCAAGACCTTCCTATGGAGGGGTTTGCTGGGTGGTCCCTCCTGTCCTCTGGTATGGCAGAACAAGGGGTGTGCAGGGACAGTGCACTAATTCTGACTTCAGGGGTCTGAATGTGCAACGCTGCCCCAGCAACCACCTGACAAATTAACTTTGGAAGTCATTCCCCCCCCCATGGAAGAGGGAATGCTTCTAGTCCCATTTACAAATTTCATGAGTGCAGAAAGAAATATCACACCTCTTTTTGAGATATGTGTGCTCAGAGACACCTTCAGGCCTCCTCCTTCCAGGTAACTTCTGACTTCTTATCAAACCTGCACTTACCCACACATACTGCAGAGAAGGCCAAGAGAAGATGCCACAGTTAATACTAAAGCCTTGCTGCAAGGCTGGAAAGTACAATCTAGCTGGGTACTGCTTGCATAAAACAGTGCAGAAAGGGAGACAGGGCTTCCTGAACATTTTTCAAATTATTTGGCTTATTTCCCTTCCTGGAAATGTTGCTTTTTTGGCAAAATGAGTTGCTGATATGCTGTAGCCAAAGATGTTTTCATATTTCTAAGGAAGAACCAACTTAACCTCAAAGGGTACTTGTTACTTGCTTTAAAATATCCTTTCTTATGCAGAAAATGGTCTGATTTTCCCTGAAGACAATGCAGTGTGTACTTGGAAATGCCATGGTGTTTGGCCAACTCTGCCTGAGACAGTGATATCTGGTCTTCTGCTCTTTCAAAACCACCTACACTCAAACCCCAAGGATGTAGCATACGTGTCCCTGCTCAGAGGTGGGCAGGGAGCCAGTCAGACCAGTCATCCCATGGGGTCATTAGACCACCTTTCAAACACATCCCTTAGTGGAAGCCTTTGCTGGCCTCTTGCCATCTCTATGCCACAAAGTCCTCACAGGAGCCAGCCCCAGTGTCCCAGTGCTCCCAGAGGTCCAGATTGTCCTTGGGGCACCAGCATGGCAGCACAGTGTCACTGGGCTCCTGCCATCCTTGGGCCGTGGCTCGCCTCAGGACAGCAGCTGAACTGGCCACCTCCAGGCCAGGGGTCCCTGAACCCTCCCTGAACCCTGAGCCACCTCTGGCAGATGCCACCCGAGGGGCTGGTGGCCCAGTGCAGAGGCACATCCACGTGCCAGCCTCCCACAAATCCCTCTGTATCTGTGCCAGAGGGCCACCAGGCTGGCTGGCCCTGCAGGATGTGACTCGTGGGGACCAGACAGGGCTGCAGAGGGAGAGCAAACACAGTCAGATGGGAGGGAAGCTGCGTGGGTGATGGGGACACCAGGTCAGGCTTGGAAACTATCACTGAACAAAACTAAGGAGAAAAAGGTAATTTGTTGGAGAGGATCTTTGTCCTACAGGTAAATAAAATCTCCTGAAGGACCATCTGCAGGGGTGGTGGGATACAGACACAGGCTCTGCTCGGGGTCAGCACTGCCATGAGCTTACCTGTACCAGAAGCACATGCAATTATGCAATTCAATTGCAATTTAAACAGGCAAGAGAGGAGTTGACAAAGGGAAAAGACCTATATTGGAAATTCACATGGGTTTTGTAGACTTCCTCTTAGGGCAAACTATGTTTGCTTTTCTCCTTTTTTTTTTTTTTTTTTTTTTTTTTAGGGAGGAGTGTGGTTTCAGCTGGAATAGAATTATTTTTCTTCTTCTTAGTGCCGTGTTTTGGATTTAAAATCGTGTTGATTACACACTGATGTTTTGGTTGTTGCCAAGTAGTGCTTACACTGAAAGTCAAGGACTTTTCACTGTCTCCTCCTCTGCCAGTGAGGAGGAGCACAAAAAGCTGGGAGGGGCACAGGAGGGCTGACCCAAACTGTGCCAAGGGATGTTCCACACCACAGAAAATCATACCCAGTATATAAACTGGGGGAAGGGGTCAATTGCTGCTCAGGGATGGGCTGGGCGTTGGCCAGCGTATGGTGAGCAATTGAATTGTACGTCACTCTTTTTCTTTTTGTTTTATATTTTCTTTTTTTAAAATTACAATTGTTATCACATTTTACTTTGTTTCAATTATTAAATGTTCTTGTCTCAACCCACAAGTTTTGTTTTCTTTTCCTTTTTTTTTTTTTTTGAGTCCCTTGTGTTCTTTCCCTTCAGGGATGGGGAGGGGTTGAGCAAGCAGCTGCACAATCCTTGGGTGCCAGCTGTGGTTAAACAATTAGGGAAGGGGGAGAAAAGTTGACCTTGGCTTACTGTGAGAGTTAAAGAAGGCAACACTGCACTGCCAGCAGCCTTGATAAGCCCCCAGGCGGAGCACAACTCTGTGGCACTTGATTTCTGGAGGTTTGATGGACACCCTCCTGCCACCCTGTCCTCCTGCACATGCACCTTGTGGAGTCCCTCCCTGCCTTCTCCCATTTCCATCTCTTGCCCTTCTTTGGCTGCATGACACTTCAGCATGGGACTTGCTATGAACACCAGGAAGGATTTAAACTTTGCAAACATCACTAATTATTTGATTTTTCACATTGACAAAGCTATGCTTGATGTCACAGCCTGCAGTGGGGCATGGTCTCTGTGCATGGACATCCCTCCTCTGAGAATGGCTCCTGCAGGAGCAGGGTTCACACTCAAGACCAGATTTGTGGTGAGCGTGAGGCTGCCATTGCATGTGGCTTTGATGAGGATCAGATACAGCCACTTTCTGGGAGCATCCTCCCTCTCACAGGCTCTCTCTGGACCAACCCACCTGCCCCTGGACACGCTCACGTGCTGCTGCCTTGCCAGGAGGTGTGGGTGCAGGTGAGCCGAGCTGTCACGGCAGCTCGTCTCCTTCCTGGTGAGTCACCATGCCCCAGTATCTGTCAGCATGGCTCTGTCTGGTCACCAGCCTGAAGCAGCACACGTGCACCCATGGGACTAAAACGAGCCACTCCCAAAGTCTGGCTGGATTTTTTTTGGGCGTTGCTGAGTTTGGTCAGCACACAATTTATAAAGACTTGTTTTCACCTTGACTGAATTGTTAGCTTCGGATGGTAACAGTTTTAGAAATGGACCTTGCTAGGCCTTTTCTGTAAGAAAAGAAAAGGTTCTTTCCTTGGGTTCCAAACAGTGATTTGGTGCTCTTGTGCTCTCAGGGAATTTGCAAAGTCCCTGGGCATGGGATGCAAAGCAAAGCATAGGAAGCAAAGAAAGCCCTCATGGTGTCTGAGCCTGCCTTGGAAGCAGCCAGTCCAGCCCCAAGGGAAGCTGTTCCCAGCCATGCAAATGTTCCCACTTTTGGCCATGCACAGCACCAGGCATCTCCCTACACCACAGTCCTTCCCAGACAAACAACCTGGCCTTCCCAGCTCTGGCAGGGTCACACCTCCAGTGACTCTTCCCCAGCTGCTTCTTTGCTTCTGCCAATTAGCCAGAGCAAAGCACTTTATTCCCCAAGATCCCAGCAAAGGGACTAATGTTTGGCCAGGGACTTCCTTCCCCATTCCCCTCAGCTCTGCACACAGGGAGGGGCTGGCAAACTGCTCTGTGTTTCTACTGCAGCTTTCCTCAAACTTCCAGACATCAGGAAGCCTTGCTGAGGAGTGTCATGGTGATCTCAGTCCCAGGGTCACAGGCTGAGATAAGAAACCTGCTAAGCCCAGAAGAATAAAGGCACATTTGGCTCCCTAATTTCACTAGTGCTGTGATTTATCCTCAGCAGGCAACCAAACCCTGCCCAGCCACTCCCTCACTCCCTTCTGGTGGATGAGGGAGAGGACTGAAATGGTACAAGTGAGAAAACTCATGGATTGAGATAAACACAATCTAAAGACCAAAACAAACGTTGTGCACATGAGCAAAGCAAAACAAGGAATTCATTTACCACTTTCCATGGGCTTAAAGGTGTTCAGCCATCTCCAAGACAACAGAGCTCCATTATGTATGTAATTGTGACTTGGGAAGAAAAACAGCATTACTCAGAATGTTTCCCCTTCTTCCCCCAGATTTATACACTGAGCATGATGTGGTCTGGCCTGGAATATCCCTTGGGTCAGGAGGAGTCAGCTGTCCAAGCTGTGCCCCCTCCCAGCTCCTCCTGCACCCCCAGCCTCCTCCCTGGTGAGACATGAGAGAAGCTGAAAAGGCCTTGACACTGTGTAAGCCCCACTCAGCAATAACAGAAACATCCCTTGTTATCAACACTGTGCTCAGCACAAAGCTGAAACACGGCCCTGGACTGGTTACTGTGAAGAAAATTATCTCTACCCCAGCCAAGACCAGCACTATCAGTTATTGTGAGCACTGGGTTTCCCCGTGCACTTGTGTTTTCCTTTGCAGTTTAGCAAAGGAAAGTCTCAGTATTCCCTCAAGAGAAAATGACTACACACCAGAAATCAACACAAACAGAGGCAAACCATTTGCAAAATCCCATGGCTCAGCACTGACCAGCCAAACACTGGGGCTTGTGCTCCTAACACAGGATTTTCCCACCATCCATTTTCATTCCCTCCCCCTCACCTCCAGCCTCGGCTGCTGAGTACACAGCTGCTCAGGCAACCAGATTAGAGGAGTAATCTTCCCTCTCCCAGGACATTTCTAACCCAGTTCATTTCCCTGACCTCATTCCCCAGGTGCTGGTATAAACAAGTGGACCTACACAATGCAGGGATCACTACTGTGGGATGTGCTTGAGGGATGTGGGATGTTTAGGATGTGATGTATTGCTCCAGAGAGAAATTCCTGCTATGCTGCAGCCTAAGGCTCACCTGAGAAACAGTCCTCAGCTATTAGAAAGCTGATAGAGCTGGAAGCAATGCTTGGTGTTCAGCATATCTGAACAGCTGCTTGTTGATTGTGTATCAGTCCTCTGAAGTGATAATTACCCTGAAGCCCTCATACTGTGCAGACATGTGGATGTGTCTATAAAGAGCTATTGATTTACTCAGCCAAACATTATTACCTAAGTCTGGCAATGTATAACAGCCATAACTAAACCCAAATATGAAAGAGTGAGCCTATATTAAATATTGTCTCCATATGCAGATTTCCATGCTAAAACATTTAACTGGGTGGGGGAAAGGAGAATGGCATTACAGAAAAAAAAAAAAAAACAGAAGAAAAGTCAGTGCAACATTTTTAAAGCAAAGGTGAAAGACCCCTAGCAGCCTGCAATTTAGACATGGATGTCATTGTTGAAGTATATAGGCTCTCAATAAGCATTTGCATAACGTTTAGCCATTGTCTGGTGACAATAAACACCTTAATTTTATAGAAGGGAAAGTGGGGGAGAGATTATAAACCCACCTTCAGTTACCTGAAAAGTTGCTTCCTACTAACTCTATGAATCTCCTTAAAGATCAAAACCTATCAGCAAAAGATCATAAAAATGAACACAGGTCTCTGAGACCAAAGGTGACCATCCAAACCATTAGGTCATGTTTTCTTTAAGTTAGCCACATTGAAAGTCTGATCCCTGAATATCCTGATCACTACAGTCAGTATAAATACTAAGAAGGCTCGCTGACACAGCTCTCCTCCAAGCAATTAGTTATCTAGAGATTTTGCACAAAGCCCTAGAGTAAGTGGGTTACTCCCAACAGCATTATGTGCAGCAATTAACATCATGACTGAAGTGCTCCATGTTGTACACAACTGCTCTGCAACATCCAGGCAGTGCATAAGGAATGTTGGGGTGTGAGAAAATTCTGCCAGAAATACTTACCATCTATCACCAGAGTCCAAAATCCATCAGTGATCACCTTCACTCTACTTCCCAATAAGTGGAACGATGCCTGCAGTGTACCTGGGCCATGGTAGGGGGTGTTGGCCCAAATGCAGTTGCAGCCCCACCCTGTTTTTGAAGATGAAGGAAGAATGACCACGTCTCAAGGCACTGAGCTGGATTTATTCATTTGACCATATCAGTATCAAACTAGAAATCATCTGTTTAAGATCATGTGTTAGAGAGGAGCAGCATTAAATAACAGACATGAAAAAGAGACTGTGCTTCAGAAAAAATTCAGTGTACAACATACACAGTATGCCATGTAACACAAATGCTTATAAAGAGTCATCCTAAGCATCAGAAAGAGTTTTATAAAAGTTTACATTCTCATCCCATGGGATGTACAGAACTATGCAGTTTACATAGTTTTACTATCATCCAAAACATCATGTTTCAAATGTATGAGGCACAGCAAGAACAATGTAATTCCATTTCCATAGGAACATAAACACTGCTTGTCACTAATGACACGCCTTCCAAACCATAACACTCAGAGCAATTATACATGTGTACAATTTTAAAGTATTAAAAAGCAAGAGTTTGGAGCCTGCCCACTGTTACCAATAGGGAATAACACTTGATCTACCCTTGAAAACTGTCATAGATACCCTTGCAGTAGTTGTAACACAGGAAAGAGTTGGAGTCCCGTCATGCTTTGTCAGGGCCTGCTGACTGTGCAAATCCCAAAGCTAACTGATACTGCCAGTGAAACTTCACTGGGCCCACAGAGGAGGGGACAGCCTCCTGCTTAGCTCCCACTGCCCTGGGAAGATGCAAAGTTAAAACACATCTGTAAACAAGCAACAATCTGACTCCACAGACAGCTGATAGAAATTAGCTCAGCTTATGGGAGGCCCTGATTTTCATTAAGAATTACTAGAGGCTGACCAAGTTTCAAAGACCAAGAATGACCAAGTCTTAAAGACAGAAACAAGACTGAACCAGTCTCTGACTGGTTAAATCAATGACTTATTTTCTTTTTCTTGGGGGGTGGGAATGGCAGGAAGGTTTTTTCTAAGGACAGCTCAGAGAGACTGAATCTTACAGCCCACATGCTATTATATTATATTTTTTCCTGACATTATTTGCAAGCATATATTTTAAGTTTTACAAAAGTGCAAGGCCCAGCACAGGAAGTTATCCTGGATTAAGACATTCCCAGCAGCAGTATTCTTTTCACCATCTTCTTGTTGGTCAACCAGCAGACACACAAACCTCACTGCTTGGGATCAGCTTATCAGAGCCCCTGAGGGTTTAGCTTAATCATCTGTGCAATTAAACACTATTCACATTTGACAGCCTATAATGGCAAAAATTTTATGTACAAATTGGAAAATCAAGTCTTAAAATCAAACTTTAAGAGGTAGAGGTCCTTTTCTGACCAGTGAACATAAAATGTTACTGAGTCAGTCATACTGTAAGGCTGGTGGTCCCCTAACAATATTGAAGTAACCAGCTAGAGCTCCAAGGTCTATGTAGAGTGATCTTTGTCTCTTTAGCAGGTCTGACTCCTCCATGCTCCCATTACACAATGAGGAATCTAGAAAGAAAATAGAGAAACTGTGTCATTACTGCACAAATAGCTGTATCAGTTCATTTTCGTGTTTGGAATATTTGGCCTATTATTTAATCTTATTAATTTGTGGTTTAGAAAAATTTTAAGTACAATATAAGTCAAACCAAAAATAAAATAAAATCTAACAAACCAACCCACAACTCTAGAACAAAGAGAGGGAAGCAGTTTTCAACTGAAACAGCAAGTGTGTTCAGCTACTTAAAAAGTCTCCATGAGCTGGAACAGCTAGGCAGAGCTTTCTCATCCTCTGAGCTATAGTGCTAAAGGAGATTGGTGCAAAAAAAAACCTGCTAACTTTCTGTCATCTGAGAATTGTGTGCTTCCTCATAGGGAAACTTTCATCTAAACACATGACATCATCTTTGTCTGGATGTGACAATAGAGAATGAATACAGGACCATCAGTTTCAGATTTTTTATTCCTTTTAAATCAGGGTCTGAAAAGACAGATCAGGTTTGCAATGGCAGAATTCCCCTGAATACTTGTATAATGAGTGTCTTGGAATCCCAGGCACCTATAAAAAAGTGCAAGTTTAAGGGTTAAATATTCTTTTCATTTTCAAAAGAATTGATTCAGATGGTCTGAGCTGGTCAAAGGATTATGCACGCCCAAGGCAAAATCCAGAAGGTGCAATGCCATTCTAAATTAAAAAACTCTGACTTATTTATTCAATGAATTTGTTGCAACAATTATGCGTTACAGCGCCCAAAACTTTGCACAGATATTTTTGGAAATATTTATCCCACTTAAATAAACCACTTGTCTTTTTTCAGAACCTTCCTAATGTATTTGGTAAGTTGAAGAAAAGCATTTTGAAGCCTGTTGGCAGGTTGTTGGCACTAAATCTTGCTTGGGCTTGAAAGGGCTGTTTCCCACCTAGTTCATGTATTATCCTTCATTAAGCACTTACTAATGCACAAGAGCAACAGCATTCTATCCCACAGTCATTTTTGGTTTTAAAACAAAGGGCTTGTACTGCTGACACTCAGCAACATTAGTTATGGTTTTGTGTGTGTGTGTTTTTCCTTAAAAAGGCAAAACGTGTTGGATTTGCTGGTGGTTGTTGGACTTTTTGGTTGTTTACAAATCAAGAGTCTATAAAACATCTAGAGTACAGTGGCAAATTGAGTCCATTTGGGACAAAAATCTACACTTCACGAAGTGCCCTGAATGATTGCCACAGCTTTTCCAAGAGCTAGTCCCTCCGGAGCCTCGAAGAATTCAGTCAAAGTTCCTGCCCATTGAAGTCAATGGGCGTTTTACAGATCATGACCTCGGGGTCTGATCTCATCTGATTGGGATTTTCACCGGTCACTTTCCAGACGTGTTTCGAGTTTGTCGGCTCCTTACCACTCAATTCAAACCAACATTTGACACAAAGTAGTCTACAAAGTAGGAGGCAAGTGAGCCTGATCCCATTACCTGTAATATTTTCTGGCAGCTGCAGATCCTTCCTGGCGAGCAGTCTTTTCCTTTCAAACAGCGCCGAGTCCAGGCTCTGGCACCGCGGCTGCTCCTCGGGGGGCGGGTGTAAGGCTTCGTGTTTCAGTAAGTCTGCTGCAGACAGCCTGTGATTGGGATTCCTGTCCAGAGCTGCTTCTAGCAATTCTCTCATGGAAGTGCTGCAGTCCTCAGCAATATCCTCTAAGGGGGGAGCTTGCTTGTGTATCTGTTGGAATAAAAAAAACACCATGGAAACAGTTATTCCAAAAACAGTGGAAGAAAAAGTCATAGATAACCACATGAGTGGTCTGGGAATTCCCCAATCAGGACTCATCACCTCCCTAAATAGGGCTGATCAACTAGAACAGAACATGCACAGAAATACACAAAATCCACTTTTAAAAAATCAGATTTTATAACAAATTTTATAACTCAAAGAAATTTCAAGTAAGCCTAAAATCCAGTGCAATGCAAGTTCACCAGATTTCTGTACCACACTGGAAGAATCAGAGAATCAAATCTACTAGGCTCCAGTTTTTATCTGCAACTTCTAAGGAAAATAGACAAGTAGAAGATACATGGGCTTGTTTCAATCAAGTCTCACACTGAACTATCCCTGTCCTTCCAGTAAACCCAAGGCCTGTAAATTGAAACACAAATCACAGAGACAACTCCAGCTCAGTCTCTGTCTTCCCCTGAATGATCAAAACCCACTTCTTCCCTCTCTCCCTCCCCTGAAGCAAAAAGGATGATATAATCTCTCTGACAAATATTTTGATAGTTTTTATATGACTAGAGGTTTCCCAACAAGAGTACAGGAAACCCTCCAACTGATACTGAGCTGGCTCTGCTCAGGACACTTACAATATAGAGGTAGGAGGGATATGCAGAACGAGGGTATCTGTTCACCCAGGGAGGGATGCCTGTTTGCATATGAATGATGGTAGCTCCCATGCTGTAGATGTCTGCTTTTGTTGTGTGGCCTCTGCAAAGAATAACTTCAGGGCTCATGTAAATCTGTGAAAAATAGTTAAAAAACAATAAATAGATTACTCAACAGGGGAAAACAACAACCAAAGATGACTTCATGACATTTTGTGATCCTGGAAACCCCCCTCGGAAGGGATGCATCCCACTAGTACCTGCAAGCACCATTTGGGAAATAAGATTGTTGTGTTCTGCATGTGAGTACAGCCAAAGAAACAGTACCTGGACAAACCCATATTCCAGACTTGCCCTCCTCAGATAGACCACAGGCCAGTGGCTATGTGCCTTAGCTGAGCTGTGAGAGGCTGAAGTTCAAGCCACGGCTCTGCCTCGTTCAATGAGTAGCAGAAGCCTCATTCCTCCACAGCAAAAGGAGGTGCCTGAATTGCCAGTTTGTTTTGTGGGGCACTGCTGGGACTGCTCCATTCTGCTTGAACAATGGCTGGGCATGAGCTAAAGAGAGAGGGTGAACTGTACTGACAGCCACCAAATGGCAGTAGGAGTTCACTCCTCAGATCCCTGTTACACAGAATACTACACAGCCCTTCTGAGCAGAACTGGCAGATATATACCTTCCTGTCTTCTTTACTCTCCTTACCTCCTCCTTATCCATTAACCTGCGTGTTGGAGCATTATCCTGAGAAATGGAATGATGAAGAACAAGCCAGGTTTAGGCAATTCATAAATTAATTTTTTTGCACTAGATTACCCCCAAAGCAGCTATGAAGAAAAGAATCCCTCTTCTAACCATCTTCCAAAGCAAAAATGCTAATCTTTCTTGACAGAAACCAAAATAGTTTCCATCAAAACATTTCACTGAAACATTTGAATTTGCCAAAAGTCTGAAGAAGGATCTTGCAAGCTCCTGCCAGCAAGGCAGCTCAGAGTGCAGCTGGAGGAGAACCAGACAGGCAGGATGCAGGAGGCACACCCTGCACAGCTCTGCCACTGGCCTGGGGAGCAGGTTTCAACACCACATGGGCACAGCTCAGAGCACACCAGGCTAGCAAGCTACCATATTTGCTTCTGGTTTCTACTTTTCCTTCACCCAATTTCCCTCTAAAGCATTCAAACAAACTTTAATTAATTCAAGTCATCCTAACACAAAGAATCACATTAAAAGCCATTAACTGACACAAGGGCAGGAAGTTAAGTCATCACCACATGGCTGACTGCTTATTACCACAGATTGAGAACGGCTGTAGGGCTCACACAGTTTCCAAGGAATACTTCCCAGTAAATTACATTCCATATCTGCAAATAGAACTTGGGATTGGAAGTGTGTGCAAAGCCTCAGCAGGTGTCTGCAGCTGCTACTGACTTATCCACTGCTTTCCTCAGGGCTAAAAGAGAATCAGTGCATCTGCATCCTCTACCTTTAAGTCTCATAAGGAGAAAAGAACAGGACTCCTAATTCTATAAAAAGAAGACTTTAGCAAATACAATGCAACTTGAGTGAAATAGACATAAGCAAAAAGCAGCTGCCTTCAAAAGAATGCTGGCACAAGATCCTATCTGCAGTTAAGGTGAGAAAATGGTCAAGATGCACCTGGACTGTACAGGGACAAAAATCAAAAATGAGCTCCAAAGCTCTGGTTTCAGACTAAGAGTCTGTTGTCACTAAAGTAAACAGCTCAAGCCATGGATAACTTCCCATTCTCATTCCTTCTGACTGTTGGGCTGGTACTTGCCTGCCAGTCAGACCAGTGTCACAGCCCAACTAAAAACCAGTCCTTTCTTCATGCTGTGCTAGTTTTAGTTTAGCATTCCTGAAAATGAATCATACTTTTCACACTCAATAAACTTTAGCAGACAACTTTTTACCCTCAAATAGTTGTAACTGAAGCTTATATATTTTAACAGAGTGACAGAAGCCTAACAGAAAGTGTAGCAACTGCCTGGAAAAAGTATTTCCTGCAGAGCAGTTTCATAACAACCACAGTTTAATGTTCTGCATGACTTGTACACAAAAGCAGGAGCACCAGTTTTTTCACACTACACCATCTATACAAAATTTATCCTTCAATCCTATTGCCCAGAATTGTAACTACTCATTTTTACAAACACAAAGAAGATTCACTACATTCAGACTTTTGGTGCTTTGGAACTGAATGAAAATCCTAACTCCTAGAGAGCATGCACAGGACAAAGGTTACTCCACCTGCCACTTCCCTCAAGGACACAAGTCCCTGCCAATACCAGATGTAAGAGAAACCAGCCAGCTCACAATGCTGCCTGGCAGTGACAGAGCCCCAACCAGGGGTTGCACAATTACATGCAGGAAGAGCAGGACAACTGCACCACTTCTTAAGGCTGCATAATACAGGGTGCAAAATTCAAGAAGACTTTGTAAAGTCAAGATTTTACTTTGAAGTAAAACCAAACAAACAAGAAGGCCAGACTACAGAGGCCATTTGTGGGTGACAGGATTAGGCACTATGGGGAAGAAGATGCCTAGAATGAGGACTGTGAGCAGAAAAACCTATAGAAGCATCAGGAACACTAGCCTGTAAATCTCCTTTCCCAGTGCTGTGTCTCCAACCTCACTTCTGGCTGCGGTGCTGTAGCAGGATTGCTGCTCTCCTGAGACAGCAAACACCAAACATGGCCATATTTCAGGGCTGGGGGATTATCAGCTTTCTGAGGACAGGACTGCAGGTGTTAAAGTGTGGGGAATCATTTTCCTCCTATTAAATGAAGAACTAAGTGTTTTTCACTTGGCAAAGTGAAAACACTGAAGTGTTTTCACTTTTCACTTGTTCTTATTAACACAGTCTTGGTCTGTCCTCCAAGACCCAGAATGGATCCTCACCAGTCTGCTCCACAATCATGGAAATTTCCTGTTTACACACATCTCCATCATTGGGAAATACCCTACCAACTCATACCCACCACTGCTCTTACTCTCATTAACACCACACAAAACCCCCTTGAACAAGCAAAAAACCCCAAACCAAAATAAAAACCCCACAAAGCTCATACATGAAGTGCCAGAAGGCATATACTGCTTCCAGCTCAGCAACCATTTTAAGCTCTTAACTCCCCTGACTAGAAAGACATTGAAAACAAATATTCAAGTGTTTTCTCAATGATCTTGAAAAAAATAAACAAACATGACCTTCTGTGAAATCTTGGTTTATCCTACCCTTCTAAAAAGTGAAATGCTTTTTGTCAATTACACGAGGATCTCCTCTTTGCACATGTGGAAGACTATTAAAAGGGTAAGTGCCAACATTTCAGCTGAAGTATTTCCTGTAAACAATCTCCTCCAGCAACAGAGAGCACAGACACCACATCTGCAGCAGCTATCCAAGCTAATTGTTGCTGCTTGGTTGTTTGCTAAAACTCCAGCCCTGCAAACACCTCGGCAGGAATGCAGCCCAAGTGGTGTGCAGAATCTCAAAGTCACTGAGAACATTTAAAAGGAGCCCACCTCCATCACAGTAATGTCTAAACAATTTTACCAGATAATCATGAATCGTGCCGTGCACAACCCCTGAAAAGCCAAAGTGTTGCATGTAGATAGGGAACAGAGCTTAGAAGGGCTAAGGGATGAAACCCAGACATCAGTAATTTCTGTGGTTTTGAAGGAGGAATCAAAGTACAGTGTTGAGCAGTCACCCCAGTCCACAGCCTGTATCTCAGAAGAAATCTTTGCTAGAGCAAAGAACAAATTCCTGTTTGAAGTGTCTCTGACCAGCAGCTAAAACACTGCAAACAACCCTCCTCAGAGTATATTTGACTTCAGTGAATAATTGCTAACAAATGGGACTGCAGAGTAAGTGACACAGCTTTCAAAGCATTCCATTCAGCAAGTTGAAAATAAAAATATAATTGAGGCTCTATCAATGTTTGTAACATTTTTAATAGATTTTATAGTAACTATTTTACGCATACTTCTAACCCTCCAGCTTCAAATTTGAGCCTAAACACCACAATCAAGGACTAATGCAATATAAGAGCTTTTCTCCCTTCAGCTTCTTACCTCTGTTCCTCTAAGGTCTTTGGGATAGTAAATGTCTTCAGTCATTTGAACACTTAGGCCAAAATCCACCAAAACAGCCTTAGTTGACATAAAGACAATGTTGCTTGCTAAAAGAAAAAAATTACATAACTTAAGTGTCTGGCACATTTGGTATTTATTTTACAACACTCTTGTTTCATTCAGATGCTATCCTAAAAAGGGAGAGAGATTAGCATAACCACTCTCTACAGCAAATATCCTTCTAGGCAAAATAGGTCTGGTAATGATTTGGTTAAATTTTAAATCATATCTTAAAAATCAGACTGGATTGGTTTATGTAAAAGAATCCATGTTTGGTCATTTTCTTAGCTTAAAATTAAAAAAGGAAAAAAAGATAAGACAAAGAGAAAGAGGAAAAAGGCTGAGTGTAGAGGAGGAAGCGAGAAGACTGGTAGGCACCATAGCACAGTGCTCTGAAGATGTTTAATGGTCTCCAAAGTGGAGATCATGCTGTGCAGCTCTGGCTATAGACAGCACAACTGCTGCTCACCAAGAGGCTTTTCTAGAGTAATAATTTAAGTGAAGAGAGAAGCAGAGAGTAACCCGGGCCCCTCCACAGCAGCCACACCAGTCACCTGCACTGGTCCATGAGGGCAGCTCAGCATGACAACAGAGGACAGACAACGGCTGTGAAAGTAATGGAAGACTGAACATTTCAAACTCCCTCTGAACTGCAGCAGTATCTAGGAGCTTAATTTACTTTCCTTCATAAAACTCTGCCTAAGGCACAACTTTGTACTCAGAGACTTTGTTTGCAGCTGTATTTCTGATCAAATATTTAAGAATGTAGTGCTCAGTGTGAGCCTTGAGAAATCCTTGTTTGCTGTTTCAGAAGATGTGGTAAAATGAAGTCTCCAAGTTACCCAACAGAAACACATTTTTCTTACAGGAAACTGTGGGCTATTTTCCATCTTGACAGTGCCTACCATGACCACCCAGTGGGAGGACAGCCTTGATTTCAGCAGCACTGATTCCTGAAGCAATGCTTCACAACACTGCCTCTTTACCAGCACTATAGACCATGTAAGTCTGTAATTTTAGGGATAATTTTGAAGATACGGATTTTAAACACCTCATAATAGACAGTGCAAAAGGCCACACTGCCACAGTGCAGCAGGATCTGCTGCCTGCCTGGGACCATACCCAGCCCCAGCTGCAGCTGGTTTTGGACTGAAGCTCCCCCTACCAAACAGCCTGATGGTTTAACTGCTCTCCAACCAAGGGTTAAAATGAGTGGGAGCACTGAACACCTCCCAAGAACTAGAATGTCTTCCTCCCTTTCCTTGCTCAGAGCATTTTTTCCTCTGAAGAAAATCCTCATCTTCTGTATCAGCAGAACAGACTCAATGCAGCTCAAAAGCAGCAGACAGAGTAAGGAAGGAATCAGAGGTTTTGGGAAACAGTCTTTTCTATTTATTCCACCTGGGGAGGGAAGGCACACACTGCTCCCTGCATGGAGGCTGAGTGGCATGACTCCACCAGGCATGGCACCAGGTGAGCTGGACTACCCAGCTCACCCCTGGCACCAAACAGGCAGGAGCATGGTCAGGGCTCATCCCGGGCACCTCTGGGCAACCACATCTGCCCCAGGCAACCTCTGCCTCATCATCTGCCCTGCATCCACCAACACAGGAAAAGGCTGGAAAAAGTGAAGCACACATATCCACCTCATTCACAATGGGCTGGTTCTCCTATTCATTACCTAGACATAGTAGGCTTTGGGCTGGTTTGGTTTTTAGATCATTTAATTAATGTCTTTGTTACTGCCAATCAAAATAAACCCATAGGGAAGATTCTTACTATAAATGAGAAAGAAAAATTAAGGAAAAAAATAAGCAGTTTTGTAGCTGTCAGAATCTCAAAGGCTTACATCTAAAGTACTGACCCATACTAAATGAAAAAAAAAAAAAAGCAAAACTGAGAAAAATTTAGCAATTCCTAATAATAATTTTCTGTGAACTATTGCAATGTTTCAGTCTGAATATTTCTACTTTAAACCCTCAAGTTTAGCTAAATAAACTCACAGAGATGCATCTATTTGTGGGCTGAGGTGGTACTGGGAGCAACAGCATTAAATACTAATTAAAATGCAACACATTAAATTTGAATTTTAAAGCAATTTAGTACTAGTGTATTTAATTTGGACTTAACATCAATATGTTTGATTATTTATACATGTTAATACCCAGAGTTTTTTAAAAGCAAACATATATTAAAATTTGCTGTACTTGTTGAAAGAAAAAAAAACAGCACAAATTACGTATTTACTTCCAAAGTGTCTCAAACTGATGAACAGTTGTGTAGAAATGTAAAACCTAAAGGAAGGTGCAAGTTGAAGGTGAGCATGGAAACATTCAGGATGAATTTATATTGAAAGTAGGAAACTTCTGGCTGAACACAGACTGATAACTTCACTCTTTAGGTTTTTATTTAAATTGAGTTACTCATGAATGGCATAGGATCTTTCTAATTACTCTCTCTGCTGGAGTAAATTAATAAATACTTGAAGTAACTATCACCTCCAGAACCTGACCTTGCCATTGGTTAAGCATTATCCATCCCTCCCACTCAGAGATGTAAGGCTGCATGTCCCAGGCTCAGTCCCAGGCACTCCACCAGGGCCCCAGCCCAGCCAGGACCAGAAATTACCCCAAGGAATCACACAGACGTACGTTTGATATCATGGTGGATAATCCTCTTCGAGTGGAGAAAGTCAAGTCCTTTCAGAATATGCTTTGTCACCCAAATTATTTCAAACTCTCTCATGGGACCACAGCTCTCCAGCTTTTCCATGACAGATCCTCCCTCTCCAGCTTCCATGAAGAGATGGATCGTCTCATCCCACAAAATAGCTCCATACAACTCAGCAATGTTTTCATGACGGAAACATGCCTGTATCTCAACATCTGATGGTTTGAACTGTTCCACTGGGACCTAGGACATTGAAACAAAACCAGTTATCCACAACAAAAACAAGTTCCATGTGGACACTTGTTATCCTATAGATTAACAGAAAAGAAGGAAGTATAGCACTTGCATCCACTTGTTAAACTACTAAGCTTTCCTTTGTTCCTGTGACTTTTTTTCCTTTGCAGCTGAGAGAGTTCCTGTTAAAAGTTGAGAGATATTTTGGAATCATGCCCAAATAAAAAGTGCAGTCTTCCAGAAAAAGCAGTGTAGCAAGAGTCATTCCCGTCAAAATCCAGTGATTACGCAAAAGCTTTTATGCAAACTTCCTGGTGAAGGAGATAAAATTCCCACTGCTTTTTCCATTAGCTTTGTGCACTCATCTGCACTACCAGAACTACACACCCACCTGACAGGTGGATCAGTGCTTGCAGTGCTCAGGCCCATTACTGACCTCAATTCAGTCCTTATCAGCACTGGTTTATGGCTTGCAAGGAATGAAACCTGCTTTGAAGGGAGCGCCAGCAGCACGATATTTCTTTAAAAAGTACTGATGGCAGATTGCTGAGACAATAAAAGCAGTGTTTGCTTACAGACAGAAAAGCTACTACAGCTCTGTTTAGTTTTCTTCCCTTGGACTCGTGTCTGTGAACCAAATAAGAGGCTCATCTATTCAATGGGAGATACTGTTTGTATTTTCAGAAACATTAGGATACTTAATTCTGCAGTGGATTATGCAGGAGCAGCTAACAGTCTGGCCCCATATAGACACACGGGCTGCAGAGGAAGGGCATACAGCTGCCTGCCCAACTCTTTCACACAGAATTAATACAGGTACTTATTCATGAGCTGGGGAATATAGAGCAATGTCCCAACTGAGCTTTTACTGCCCCTGAATATTTACTGCTCAATTCAAAATAGTATGTTAGAAGGCATAGCTGAAAGAAAATGTTGTCTTGCATAAAAATAGGGCAGTGCCTCAGCACTTCTTTTGAGGCATCTCACAACCTTAACTCCATCAGTGCCCAAAACAGTAAGAGTTGCACATACTGA
Organism: Cichladusa arquata; assembly: GCA_026413545.1. Classification (NCBI taxonomy): domain Eukaryota; kingdom Metazoa; phylum Chordata; class Aves; order Passeriformes; family Muscicapidae; genus Cichladusa; species Cichladusa arquata. Next base: position 15,205,098 of record JAOTQP010001286.1, on the reverse strand, counting down.
GTTCTCAGGGACTCTAATAGCACTGGAGTAAAGAAAACTGAAGTCTGAGCACCTCAGTTAGTGGACAAGAGTCTACAAATTCTGCAGAAGCAGGGTTTTGCTACCACCTTCAGCAGGGCATGGGATCTCACACTGATATTTTCATGGAGAGTACAGTAGAACAAGTAGAAAATCCACTCTGCAGCACAGCTCATGTGCCAGTTACATAGACTTCCAGGTACATTCAAAATGCTGAAACATTTGCAGCTTTAGAGCCAAAAAATTTAAACATGCTAACGGAAGTGTGCATTTCCCCCACCTTGTTTAGGGCAACAAAACCAAGATGATCATCAGCCAAAAGTGGAATTTGATACAGACATATTTGAAAATATACTGTAAGTGTTATGTCATACAATATTTGCTCAGAGATAAAACTACTGAACTAACATACCAGTTTGCATGCCATTCGTTTCTTGGTTTCTCTGTCTTGGGCTAAGTACACCTTCCCAAAAGCTCCCCGAGGAATAAAATCAGAACCAATATTCCTGTAAGTCAACTTCCATGGAAACAGGAGCACATCCGAGTCAATCTGATAGCGCCCGTTCTTGGGTGTGATCTGTGGAGTTAAATAACAATAAAAAAACACAGTGAAGTTAAAATGACTTCAAATCTGATTAATTTTATACATATAGTGGACAAAAAAAAGATATTCCACTTATGTGTATGATGTACATGATCTGTTTAGCAGTCTTTATTTAGTAACACCAAATGGGAACAGCATGTGAGGTGTGGCATTCATTCACAGCCCAGGCAGCCACGTTTCTCTCCAGTGACTAACTTATGAAGTGTAAGTTGCAATTAATTGTCTTGAAACAACAACAACAGCAGCTAGGTTAATGAAATTACCCACCTCTTGTTATTAGATTTACCTGCACATGTTTGTCCTTCCTGTAATCTGTTAACTTGTTATGCCACATACCTGTTACTCACAGGTTCTCTTATACAACAATGTGAGCAAGAGTTTCAGCATTTCCTAATATCACAATGCACTCCTAGGAGTTTAGTTTTCCATCTTATATTGGAGTTTCTGCTGCTTAGTAAAAGGTCAAAGAAGTCTGCCTCAATTTTACCAGCCACTGTCCTATAGTTTTATATCATAGTTTAGAAAAGAAGAGTGGGAGTAACAGTGCCTCCTCCAGGTGGGTAATGTTGGGAGCTTTGGTTCTTCTGTATCAGCAACTAGGCAAGGAGGGGATTCAGGGCACCTGTCAGTATCCTGCTCTAAATCTTTCTCCCAAAGAGCTCCCTCCCTCTGCATGTGACAGAGAGAGACCAAATGCCTAACTACAGCCATGTGAGTACTGCTCGATCTCTGATGTTGCTTCTTCAGTCTCTCAGCTACAAAATTATTTATCTTTCCTATGAATATGCTTCTAATTATTTCAGCCAGTATCTGGAATATCATTAATCTCCTTACTGCTACTTTATCAAGATTCTTGAAGATATGTAAAATCACATCAAGGATATTTATCATTTCATGTCTGTCACAGGGCCTCAAATACTCAGCTCTTCAGCTACCATTTTTAAGATAGCAGCATATCAGGAAGATAATTTGGTTTAGATTAATATTTAAGATGTAACATATAATCTTTCATTCTTAATCTTCCTTCATGCTTTTCAATTAGAGAAGTACTTTCTTGACTGCTAAAATTGTCATTTGTGATTTGTACCTACATGAAATAAATTAAATCTTCCAAGTTCCTAAATCTGGGGAGGATAAGTTCTTAACCTTTGGCCAAGGGGGCATGGGGGGCTGTCCTTTAATAAAAAGTATTCTGCTTAGGATAGAGAGAACAAGCCTTCCCTCTACTTATTAGAGGTAGGGTAAATCAATCTGTATATGTCTAACAATCTGTTCATCTTGCTTGTCTACTTCAGCATTTCAAAGGGTTGAGACTAATCCATATGGGTTACACCTTATCCTGGAAAGAAGAGATGCTGAGCAGAGTTGATTTGCAGAGCAAAACAGTGATGACCACCACACTACTCATATTTTCAGGAGGCTTTTAGGACTAGCTCCTAGCCTGACCCTCTGAACATCTGTCTGGCTGCAATGCATCTTTCAGTTCAGTTTTACCTAAAAGAAATCCAGCTTGCACAGTACAAGACTCTTTGTGATACAAGCCACAGTGCAGCCAGTGAGGGTCACAAGGCAATCAGAAACACTCCTGACCCTAACAACAATGCTGTAGGTATTTACAGAGCAATGCCCCTGCTGAAATGCATGCACAGGTAATGCCCTGCCTCCAACCCTCAGTTGCATCATGGGATCACGTGCACCTAATAGTGCTTGGTTCATACCAATTGTATGCATCTGCAAGCAAAACAACCACCAGTATGCAGAACAGTGTCTACCCTAAGCATAGGGAACATTTAATATTACTAAGTGTCATTTCAATGTTACAGAGTTGAAAAGTGATTGTTTTGCAATACTGCAACGCTCCCTCCAAATCAGAATAAAGCAATACCCTGTGTTACTCAAGTTACTGAATGCTCAGGTATTTTGCACCTCAGTAACCAGAAAGCCTCAAACAAACAGTGTTCATATATAAAATAGATTATACCCAGGATTTTTAAGATGATAGATGTCTAGCATCTTAAGAAAATACAGCAGCAACACCAACATACGTGAATAGAATTCCATTGCAACACCAACTGTTTCCAGAGCAACTGATCTTAAACAAAAGTTTAATGACACTAATATCGAGAGATGCTTGTAGAACACAAACAATTTCAGGGAACATCTCAAAACAACATATCTATATGCTTGAATTTAGCAGTGTGAGATATTACATAATATTGTAACGCTTAAAATCACACTTGATAGTATGTGCTTTTTCTCCTTATATTACTACAATTGTCATTTTGTGCAGACAGAGCAAATTTAGAAACTATATTGTTAGATCCTAGATCTTTAGTTTTGGGAGTCTGCATGTTTTACTGCATGAACACAAGGTACTAGAAGACTCTTGCTGTCTCCCAGACCTGTAAATCATCATAGTTCATAGGCTTTGGTTGGAAGGGATCTTAAAGATCATCTAATTGCAATTCCCTTACTATGGAAAGGGATGTGACCCACTAGGTCAGGTTGCTCAAGGCCCCACCCAACCTGGCCTTGAACACTTCCAGGGATGGGGGCATCCACAATTTCTCTGTACAGTCTGTTCCAGAGCCTTACCACCCTCAGAGTAAAGAAATCTCTACACTTTTAGTTTAAAATAATTTCTCCTCGTTCTATCACTACACGCCCTTCTAAAAAGTCACTCTGCCTTTTTCTTGTACAAGTTGTGGATTTTATAAGCCCCATTTAAGTACTGAAAGGACAAAATGAGTTGTAGATTTTGCTTTTTGGCTGCTTGTCTCAGATTTGTATTCAACACTGGGAAATATTTTCTAACCTCCAGGGATACTAGGAGATAACAGAGTGGCTCCTTCTGAACAGACCTTTCTCTATAGCTGCCTGAGGCTGCAGGGGCTAGACTTGATAGGCTCAGAGACCCCTTCCAGCACCAGGGTTGCACAAGAAAACACAGCCTGTTACTCCTGGGACTGATCTTTATTTAGAATCATTAAAAATTTCTAATTCCTATGGTCTATGAAATGCCAAGTGAAAGGAAAACAGATGTACGTACCATATTCAAGAGGATTCCAGATTCCTGTTGTGTGCATCCTTTAAATTGTTTTGCAGTGTTAGACACCTGATTTGCAAAAGCAAGCAGGTCTTCCACAGTCCCATATTTGACAGAGGACATCAAAGAGACCTCCCTTTCACAAAACAGTAATGATTCTGCACGTTCATCATTCTGATTTGCCTCTTCACACATTGTAATTAAGCTGTCTTCATAGACTGCAATGTCTTCACCTGGGTAATGGTTTTCCATGATGGCTATCACCTCAGACATATTTAGATCAGCTAGCAACAAGTCAATCTCCTCTTTGCTATCACTACCTGTGCTCATATACTCCATTACTGTCCACTTTGCAAAATCACTCCTGGAAAAAAAAGAGAAACAAACTTGAAAACACTTTTCACCTAAATTTGCACATCATTATTTAAAATTAAGATTTAAAATTAATAACTTGTATTATGAATAAAATCTTAATTAGGATCCTGGGTAAAGGTAAAATGGAGAAACATTGAAATTGTGAAATTTATTTAAAGTTACTAGTTAACCTCTCCTGTCACTCACTCTTGGAATTTACTATGACAAAGCTTTCCCTAAGAGGAACAGGTACAGTAAGAATACACTACGGTAATAGAAATGCAAAAATGAAGGAGCACCCTCAATACAAACAAAGGAATCCATTGTTTGGAAAAGAATCATAAAGAGAGATATTAACATTCTCAATTAGTTTATATCTAAGTTTGTATTGGCAATTTATGTGATGTATCCAGGAAGTAGAAAAGGTCACAAAGCAAGGTTATTCCACTAGTAATAGGCATCTGTTAGTATCATTGTACAAAACACAACTGTCACCACCTGAGATATAAAATCCGCATGTTTTTTAACTAGACTTGAACTGAAATTTTCATCCTGAATTTCAGAAGAAAGTCAGAAACAGAGCTATCATAAAAGCAATGAGCTTTTGAAGTGGTTCCCAGCAGTTTGTTCTGTTCCTTCTACACCTAACAATAACCTTTTAGGTTACTATTGCAACTCTTTTGCTGAAATATTTACATACAGCAAGCTGGGTTCAACCTCCCAAGAAGTCCCTTTCTGTTCCAAAGAGTTACATATTCAAGTTAAAAAGGTATGTATGGTCATTCATTAAAATATTGACACAAATAGTTTCCAACACATAAATGTCTAGAGCACTTACCTTGTATTTAACCTGATTACATCACTCAAAACCATTTAAAAACGTCTCAATAGAATCCCTGAAGTCATCACGCTTTTCTGAACCCGTATTTACCACTGATGATAATTTCACAGTGTTCTGTGGCAGTCTATTAAAAAAGCAAAACAAATAAAGCCATTGCATACCAGCTCAAGCAGAAGGACTGGTTTGTACTCCTATAGATCATTTGCTTCATGGAAAAAAGAGCTAGTAATCACAAGGCCGAGATAACAGGGGATTTTTCTGCAGAAAAAGATGCCAACTCAAGAAAGAATCAAGCTACTGTATCATCCATATTTCCAAGTAGTAGTGAAAAATAGTTTTTCCACGGTTAGGTTCCGAATTATATTCTCTCTGTCTCATGCTTGTTTAAGCAAAGAGTAGGACCTCCTTTTCCTTTAGCAGAACTGACTACAGCATGCCCTCTTTAGAGAGCTCTCATTTCCCTTTTTCATAATCCACTACACCAACTATTTTGGGCAAAAGATAACAACTAGGCAAAAAGACACTTAAAAAAAAGAAAGAAAGAAAGAAAGAAAATCAGCAAACAAAACTTTATCTCAAGGACAAGCAGCAGACTCGGTCCCCTGAGGCCATGGAGCAATGCATTTACCAGGTACAGTTTCTGGTTATGATCACTATCTTTCTTACCCTCACCACAAGGACGCAGAAGCTTTGTGGCACATATTTCTCATGGGTTAGAGTATTTACGTCAGCTCTAATGTGAAGAAAACCAAGTAAAATGACGTGTCTGAGTTGGCAAAGAAGTCAGACCACGTGCTGAAAATTCAAAAGGCAGGACAGGACAGCAGATGCAGCATCAGGAAAGGCAAGCAGAGTGCATATTCTTTCTCAGACTCAAGCCCTGGGAGTGATGGTGGCAGAGCAGTACTGTGCCCCCCCATCCCCCCAAGACAGGCACAGTGACTTTCACCAGCACTCCACACCAGTTCATCTGGCCCTAATCAACCCACATGCCCAGCATTAGGGCAGCCAGGTTGGAAACTTTGTGGTCACTAGCACTACTTGATTGGGGAGGCCCCAGGTTTTGTATCCTGGGTGCTCAGAGAGGTCACAGAGAGGAAAAGATGCTGTGGGTGTTTTCTATCCCTTATCACCTCAACTTGCTCCATGACCAAGCTATAGGCTCTTAACAAAGTCTGAACATTGTTAGTTTTTAATAGAAATGAGATTTCTATTTTTCCCCAGAACAGGACTTCTATTCATCGCTGCGCTTTTTTTTTTTTTTTTTTTTCTTTTTTTGTGCTGAATTAGTGGGGTTCAAAAGAAAAGAAACACTGCTGTCATAAAAGGAACCAAGAGACCTCATGTGTAAAGTCAGTTAAAGTTACAAACTAGTCCTGAGGGACTTTCTGAAGAAAAACATGAGTCTCTAGATGCTCTGGTCTTTTGTGGATAAAGACAAATATGCATCACAGTTCAACTAATTTACTCTCTGAAGCATTTTCATGCACAAAGCATCTGTACAGATTAGACCAAATGTAACTTTCTGGAAGTGCCACCTCTGCTCTGTTCCTCAAAATGTTCCCAAACTAGAGCACCAGTAGTTTTACTACTACCCAAAAAGCTCTGAATAAGATGAAGAAGTGACTCTAACCTGCATATTCTCAGTTCTGTGCTTTTAGTGCTTGAGAAAAGCTGCAAACCCTTCACCATTATCTCAAATAACAAGTGATGGGACAAGGGGAAATGGCCTCAAGTTGTGTTGGATATTAGGAAAAATTTCTTCACTGGAAGAGTTGTCAAACACTGGAACAGACTGCCCAGGGAAGTGGTGGAATCACCATCCCGGATGGGATTTAAAAGACATACACGTAGACATGACACGGTTTAGTCATGGGCTTAATACTGCTGGGCTGGACTTGATAATTTTACAGGTCTTTTCCAACCTAAATGATTTCATTTTTCCCTACATCTAGTAAATTCTAAGAACTAAATGTTTACACAATAAAAGCAATGTCTAGACTATAAAAGCTGATTTTTTAAATTATGCAGCAATTTAATAATTTAATATTATATATTTCCCCTACAGGCAAAAAAAAAAAAAAAAGGTCCATTTTCCAATGGGGAATTCACTCTTCCTATTTATCCCTAAAATCCTGTGCAAGTATCAGTGGTGGGCACTCAAGTAATATTCTAAATCATCTTATATAATCTAGGCTCATGAAGAAATGACATCACTAAACATGCTTTACTTATTATCAGCTGAAAAACTGGGTTTACCTGCAGTGGAAAAATAAAACTGCATGCAAACACTTAGGTCAGTTGCAAAAGCACAGGACTCTTTCTTCAGTTTTGCCAATATTTCAACACCATCACATGAGTAATTTGTAAGGCAAAGGTTTATTTCTCTATTCTCTGCGTAGCTTTGCAACTCCTTTTGCCTAAGAAGTGTGCTGCCAGAGACCATCCTTATATTCATCATATTAAATAACAGTAACTGCACACCAGACTGCTAAGCCCCTGTGGGACTTTTTGTGTGTCAGGAACCAACGATGGAAAAGATTGAACAAAATCTACAATAAAAATAAAATTTAAGAACCTAAAACACACAGACAAAAAACCTCAACACCCACCCCCCCCGCCAAAAAAAAAAACAAAAACAAAAACAAGCAAACTAGCCACAAACTGCATAGACTGGCTCAACACAGTCCTACACCCATAATAAAGACCTTTTGTGCTGCTTTTAGCAAATAATTTTCTAGTCTAAGTGACAAGCGACTGCCCACTAGAAATGGAAAAAAGTGCCTATTTACTTCCAAGAAAACTTATCGACAGACCTTGAAAAACACAATCCCTCTGAAAAAAAAACTTCTACTGATAAGGAACAAGAAATATCAACAACTTGAATTTCGACATTTCCCATCTTCACTCGGAATACGGGGATCCGCGACTGTCGCAGCGCCGGCAGCAGCAGAGCCCGGCCCCGGCCCCGGCCCCAGTCCCTGCAGCCCGGGCTCAGCGCGGAGCCGCAGCCCCGGCGGCTCCCCCGGCACACGGCGCCGCTCGGGCGGCCGAGGGCAGCGGGGACCTGCCCCGGCACAGCGCTGCGGCCGCAGCGGGACCCGAGACACTCCCGAGCCCGTCCCGCTCCGCTCCGCTCCATCCCGCCCGGGCTCCCCGTGCCCTGCCGGCCCCGCTCACCCTCCGGGAGAGCCGCGCCGTCCGTCCGCTCGCCCCGCTCCGCTCCGCTCTGCTCCGCGGGGAACTCCCGGGGGCGGGGAAGGCACAGGTAGCACCGCCCGCCCCCGGCCGAGGGCGGGGGACCGGCCGGCCCTGGCCCCGGTTTCTATTTCGGTTTCCCGGCAGGAGCGGGCGCTGCGCTGTTGTAACCCGGCCTAAGCCCGGCCAGCGATCGCCTCCTGCTCCAGCGGTGGCACTGCCCGGTGGCAATGGCTCGTCCCAGGCGGTGGCATCGGTAAATCCCTTTTCTACCGCCTCATGTTTCCGTGCGCACCTAGAGGGCGTCCACCAGCGTCCTACGAGTTTAAACATTATCTGAATCAAACTTCAGCTGACACGCGGGTGGAATTTAGGACAACAATGTGAAGAATTTTTTAGTGGCAGTAGTATTAAAATACTTCAAGATGCAGTAGTATGAGTGGGGTAATTGCTAAAATTGAGCACAACTACTTTTTATTTCTTATCCATAAGGAAAGAATTCTTGCAAAACTGTGCTACCCAATAGCTCCTCTTCAGTCAGTTCGTTTTTAGGGAGACAAGTAGCACCTTTAAGAAAACCAGCTGCCACAGCACTAGGAGCTGTGGAGTTGAATCTGTCTCAAGGTGTCAAGAGACCCAAGAGCGATTTTTGGTTCATTATCTGCAGTGTAATGACTATTTGCTTACAGAAGTCAGTGGCAAAACCATCATTATAAAGTTTCAGGACAAGCATTCACCTTAGGCTTTGGTGTTTATTAGTAGTTCATACAAGTCCTTTTCTGTTTATATTATCAAGATACCCTGACTCCCTTGTTTAAAGGGTTTGTTTGCCACCTCTCCTGGGGCATTCAAAACTGTCCAAAGTATGTCCAAAGCACGTCACAAATGACATTCTGAAATGTGCAAGGATTTAGACTCACTATAGGATTTTCTTTTCCTTAGCATCATAACTATGTATGTGGAACTCTGTTAGCAGGGTTAACCTTTGCTCATACACGGTCTCTTTTCTAGACTATACAGATATTAAATACATTGGCAAGCCTCCATAAGGAAATAGGTGTCTTCTTTGTTGAGTTTGACCTTGCTCAATTGCACCATCCAGTGCATTTACTACCAAAAAAAAAAAAAAAAAAAACACCCCAAAAAACCAAAACACCACAAAACAAACAAAATCCCTGGGATAAAAAAAGGCAAAAAAGCTGAAGATGATTACAGAAAGAAAAAAGAGAAGAAGGGCTGAAGAATAAATTAGGCTATAGGAGAGGCCAGACCAAGGAGAGGGTGGAATTGGCAGCACCTTGAAAGTGGGAGGTTAAGGAGGCTGAGTAACACATCCTGAACATGCAGCAGCTCTCACGCTAGGATACTCAGGGTATCCTCTTTCAGGAACTTGCTTGTGCTATTAGTTTTTCCAAACCCACAATTAATTTTAATGAAACCCTTTTCTATTTTTAGACCAACTTCAAAGACGGAAAGAGGAGGAGTTCCTCTCTCCACATCAATGAATTTAGGCACTTAGGATTCCAGAGGAAATTTGCCATGGAGAGATGGAGAAAACACAAGTTTGTACTCCCTGGCATGCATAAGTAGGATATAAATTGAAATGCTCTATTTTTAAAGCAATCTACTCTCTGTCTTAATGATCATCCTAGAATACAAAACCAAAATAATTAGATCATAGCAATTACTTACAGACCCTGACTTACTGGGAGACTGCCAAGAGTATATACAGCACTGTACTGAAGACCTACTCACACACAAAGTACCTTAACATACACTACAGATGTACCCACAAGTTTTATATAAATGACTGTTTTTGAAAAACAAAGAAAATTCCATTTTCTTCAGTACATGCCTGGGGTACATTGCTGCAGACCAATGATGGCTTGCTGGGTGCCCTGCAGCTCTCTGCCCCTGCCACCTCACTTCTGATCCCATGTGCTGCCCTCAATGCAGTAACTCTGGTTTCACAGCCCTGGCCCAGAACCAGACAAACAGAACCACAAAATCAGACAGGTTGGAAAAGACCTGAGATCGTCAAGTCCAACCTATAACCAAACACTAGCATGTCGACTAGACCATAGCACTGAGTGCCACGCCCAGTATTTACTTAAATACCTCCAGGGATGGTGATTCCATCATCTCCCTGGACTAATCCCCCCTTCTGTGAAGAAATTCTTCCTAATGTCCAATCTAAAACTACCCTGGCCCATCTTAAGACTATGTCATCTTGTCGTGTCACCGGTTGCCTGAGAGAAGAGGCTGACCCCACCTGGCTACAACCTCCTTTTCTTCAAGCTAAACACCCCAGCTCCCTCACCCATTCCTCATATGGGTCATTCTCCAGACCCTTTCTCAGCTCTGTTGCCCTTCTCTGGACTCACTCCAGTACCTCAAGGTCTTCCCTGAACTGAGGGGCCCAGAACAGGACACCTCTCTCAAGTTATGGCCTCACCAGTGCCAAGTACACTTCCCTAGTCCCACTGGGCAACATCACTGATACAGGCCAAAGGTGTAACTTCCCTTTTTTAAGTAGTCAGCCCAAAACCTACATTAGACCCCCATCACCTCGGCCATCCCACCGTTCCGGTTCACCCCCATGCCCACCCTCACCCTCCTGCCCCCGGCTGGCAGGGCTCACACAGGGGCTGGCAGCCAGCCCTGCCTGGGCTGCTGGGCGCTTCCTCGCACAGGGCAGGCAGCTGCTCACACACACGCCTCAGGCCTGGCCTCAAAAGTTCACAGAATCACAGGATATGCTGAGCTGAAAAGGACCCACAAGGATCATTGAAGTCCAACTCCTGGCCCTCTGCACAGGACAACGCTAAGATTCACACCATGAGCCTGAGAGCATTGTCCAAAAGTTTTTTGAACTCTGAGGCTTTATGCAGTGACCACTTCCCTGGAGGGCCTGTTCCAGTGCCCAGCTATGCTTTGGGTGAAGAATCTTTTCCTAATATTCAAACTGAACCTCCCCTGACACAACTTCAGGCCATTGCCTCGGGTTCTGTCACTGGCCACACAGAGAAGAGATCAGTGCCTGTCCCTCCTCTCCTCATGAGGAAGCTGTGAGGTCTCCCCTCCATCTCCTCCAGCTTGAACAGTCCAAGTGATCTCAACTGCTCCTTTTAAGTCTTCCCCTCAAGGAGCTTCACTGTCTTCACTGCCCTCCTTTGGATGCTCACTAAAAGCTTTGTATCCTTCTTACATTGTGGTACCCAAAACTGCACACAGGCCTCAAGGTGCAGTTTTGGTGCAAACTGCACAAGGCGCCCAGAGCAGAGCGGGACAATCCCCTCCCTTGCCCGGCTGGCGATGCTGAGCCTGCTGCCCCCCAGGACACGGTTGTCCCTCCTGGCTGCCAGGGCACACTGCTGCCAGCTGTCGGTTCCGTGTGTCCGGCGCAGGCAGCTGCCCGCACCCCGCGCTGCCCGGTCAGCTTTGCTCCCGAACGCCGCGGGCAGCACCAGCGCGTCCCACCGCACACGGCGCGGGCTGAGCCTCGCCGGCCGCCGTGGATCGCGGCGCCTGCGCAGAGGGGCGCGGCGCTGCCGGCCATGGCGCTCCGCGCGGGGGGCCCGGCGCTGGCGCTGCTGCGGGGCCGCC
>JAOTQP010001286.1:15147134-15193358 GCA_026413545.1 Cichladusa arquata | reverse complement strand
CGCTCCGGCGCCGCCGCGCAGCCGGCTGCCGAGGAGCCGGGGGACGGTAGGGACGGGTCCCCGGGCCGCGCTGCGTGCGCTGCGGGCCTGGTGCCGCGCAACCGGCTCTGCCGGGGGCGCGGGGAGGGGAGCGGCCGCCTGTCCCGCTCGGCCCCACCGGAGCCGCCGGGGCAGTGCCTCCGTGCTGGGCGTGGGGAGCCCGCAGGGCCGGGCAGAGAGCTCGGCTGTGCCCTCGGGCTGCAGCCCAGCAGGCCAGAGTCCGCTGTCAGTGCCCGGGAGTGGGTGTGTTAAACGCAGATACCAGCTAGAGCTGAATCAAGTGACGGGGCTTATCCCGAGAGACCCCTTCAGAAAGGCACAGGAAACGCGTGACTGGCGCTGTGTCTTTAGTACCAGCCGAGAACTAGTGCGAGGTGTCTATTGCTGCTGTGCATCAGTGCCATGCTCAGCCTGTGCAAGGGCAGCAGAGCCACAAGTCGAGAGATCACGTCATCTCTGCAGTGGCTAAGCGTGTACAGGTAGTAAATCAGGCGAAAAACTCAGCCATTCTGGTCTAATGCAGAGACCTCCTGGTCGTGTCACCCATCCGTGGGACTTGCCTTTTCTGCATCTTGGCCACTTCATCCTCTGTTTCTATGGAAACTGTGATACCATCTTCATAAAGTGCTTCCTTAGTTTTCTGATTAAAAATGCTGTATAAAACTAGGCTGTTGGAAGAGCTACTGTGGTTATTATTTACAATTTTCTATGAGAGCTCAGTAAAATTATAAAATTAAAGATTTTTTAAAAAGACATACTATCAAGTAACACTAACAACTATCATGTAATGATACTTAAAGGTTTTTTTGAGGCCACAATATCCCATGGGTTCTTCAAAACCAAAACCAAAATAAAGAGCTCTCTATTGAATATCCCTGTGGCAGATGGTAGCTGCTGGGAAATGCTCCCCAGCTTCCCAATCCGAATGACAAAAGGGAAGTATTAACAGGCAGCAGGTTCACAGGCTCTGGTGGTGTGATTTGGTCAGTGGATTAGTTTGAAAGCTATGCAGGGAAGTGATCATGATTTCAGATTTGGGAGATGGCCTCTTTGCCTGTATGCAAAGTGGAAAGAAGTTCCATGTTTCTGGATATGCAGCATGTCTTGATTCCATGTGAATTCTGGAGGCTGTCAGCAGCAGTACAGATTGCCAGTAGTGCGATGAGAAGTGTCTGGTCTGTGGGTTTATTGTACTGGAGTAGATGAAAGTGTATTGTTAAGTGAAAATTTTGAGTAGGAGTTTACTGTAAAGGAAGGCGCTGAGTTGTAAAAATAGCAAGTGTTGAATTGTTCTGAAGTGCTGGTTTTGTGGTAGTGAAGAGAGACTTTCATTTCAGTGAAGGTTGCCAAAGGTCTAGACCTGCCTTGCAGCCTAGCTGGCATTTCCAAACTCTCATGTGTGTGCTAAGTTTTTTGATGATGAACAGCAAATTAAAGAACAAAGATTCCTTGTATTATAAAGCTTCCTGTGCATCAAGGGAAGTCAGTATTGCATTCTCCTTACCTTTCCTACTTCTTGTTATTAGAAATGTCTGCATTTGTGAGAGAAATACACTTGTATTTCTTTCTTTCATTCATTCTTCATTGTCCTTCAGTCATTCTTCATTCTTTTCACTTTTGCTGTCATGATCTTCAAGAGCCAGGACAAACCTTTGTTCAGTTTTTCAATCCAGAGGAAGAGATCAAATGTACTAAAACCAGCCATACCTCTTTCTTGATGCTTGTTTCTTCTCACAGATGCTGAAGTCAGTACCAGAAAGAAGACATTTGCTGAAGTCCAAACAGAACGACTGGATCAAGCTGAACGGACTGTTTTAATTAAGTGCCCATCAAAAATTAATGAAACAAAATTATTGCAGTACTTATCCAGTCATGGGAAAGTTAAGAGTCATTTCTTTTTTGAAAATCGTGTAAGTAATTTTTGGTGTAAACTAAAATCTAGACTAATATGAAAAGAAATAACAGAAAGAAAATTTGGTTAAAGCCTCATACGTAAATTAAGCAAATTATATACACTTAGTGTCTTAAGTCAGTTTTTATCTGTGCTAATGTTCACAACTTGCTGAGCAGTTGATTTTTGTTCCTAAGTCAGCTAAGCAACACCTCTAAGGAATAGCCAGCAACCTGTTTTGCACTAAATCTTTTGAAACTTTCACATAGCACCATTCATTCTTCTAACAATAGAGATAGCTCTTTTTTATGTGTTTCTTGAGTATTTCAGTTGTGAAGATTAATATAGTTCAGAACTTTTATGTTCAGTGCTTGCTGCCAAGAGTAGCACATCTTAAATACTTTTAACCTCTTGTGAAAAGGCATGTAAAATTTTTTGAGATATGGAAACCTAGCATTGGCTTCAGGGCTAAAAGGCTTCAGGCTTCATCTTAATCTCTCTCAGCAGCCCCAGGAACATCTGAGTCATATCAGTATGAGTTCAAGTATTGTATGCATTTATCTCACCCTGTATTTCCATTCTTAATGTTTTAGGGCATCAGTGCTTTAATAGAGTTTTCAGAAAAGAGCAGTATAGCGTCGTTGCAGGATGCTGTTGGGATCCCAAGTGCTCCAGAGCATCATGTTGTCCCATTTAAATCAAGACTTTTTACCTTCACACTGAAAAACCCAGGGAATCAACGCATTGAAGAGACACCACTTCACCTCTCTCCTCAGTGTCACATTCCAGTGAAAGACCTTATTGAAAAGCTTTGTCTTGCAGACAGCGTAAGTAAAGGTTTCTAATTCTCTCTTAATTAAAAATGAGACATGTTCATTTCAGCAACTTAAAAAGGTATTTATTTTTATTAAAAAAAGGTAATACATTACCATTTTATGTGAATGGTTCTCCTACATTGAAATAAATAAATGAAATTATTCATTGTAATTATGAGAATAATTTCTCTATATGAAAGAAACTGTTTTGAAAATTTGAAAAATAACCTTCTAATTGCATTGATATTAAATATATGAATATATATGTTAATAGAAGATGGGTCATTGTATTTTTACAGTGTTTGTTTTCTGAACTAGATAAGCAGTCAGATGTACATTCTACTGAATGAGTATCAGCTTACAGAAGAAAACATCAAGCTGCGATTCCTGGCCTGTTCTTTGGTTCGGGATTTTGCATGTGCATATTTCCCAGACAGCACAGTAAAGCCGTTTGGCTCTTCAGTCAACACATTTGGCAAGTTGGGATCTGATGTGGACATGTTTTTGGATTTCCATGATACAGGGAAGCATGCTACAAAAATGGTAAGATTAAGTTGTGCATCTTCTGTTTGTTGGATTTCTTCAACAGAGCAGCTCATTTGCTGTTTCACACACATGAATCAGTTTATTTAGGTTTTGAATGGGTTCATACCATAAAGTGTGAATAAGTTTATTTGAACGTTTGGATCTGAAGACTTCAAAAACTGAATGTGACATGGATGAGATCTTCTTTGTAATACGAAGAAAATTATTTGATGTTTACATAAATCTTGCACTATTAGGGTGAATTTCAATATAAGAAAAACCCTCATCCTCCAAAATTGTTTCAGCAGAGTCAGACCTTCCCTTTCTACTGTCGTGCTTTCTTCTCTATTGCTTCTGTGCTTCAGCCATGCTCTGTTAAAGCATGTTTGTTTTAAAGCATTGACTTCGTTTTTTAGGGTCCTCCATGTCCTAAGGCAAAGTAAGTTTGTGCATGTGTGCACATCTGCATTGTGGGGGGATTGTTAGGTTCTTCTCCTTACCTTGAAGAGATGACTTTATGCTCCAGGAAGGTTACTGGATTATGTACTGGGGTGTGTATATATTTATAGGCACATATTGAGTGTGTGGAGGTGTGAAAGCTCAGGATGTGGCATAGTCACAGTGAACACTTACAGGTCACGGATTCTGAATGAATAATCAAGGAAATTATTCTCATGGTGTGGAAACTTATCTTTTTATTTGTGTGGTGACAGATAGTTTGGGAAAAACTACCTCTGTTTTCCCTAAAAGACTGTGGGCTTAAGCTTTTGAAGACTGAAAATTCTCTCAGCTTTTCTGTGCAATTTGTATATTGACATGTAAGTTCCTTTTAAAGAAATAATCCTTCAAATGTATATAGTTTTTAGTAATACTGCAGTGGTAAATCACAATGAAAGCAAATATGTCAGCTGAAGAGAAGAATCATCATGTGTATGTGAAGTGTTAAAATCTTTATGCTTAAACAGTAAAATCGCCTCTTGAATTTTGGAGGAATAACTTTAAAATATAAAATGTATAAATTTTCAAAGCACTTTTGGTAGCTAGCTGTTTTCTTTAATATGTATCCTTTGTGGAGATAGAAGTTCTGTTGTGGAATGTAAAGTATTTGATGGTGAGTGAGTTTACTAGCAGCTGTGATTACCTGTGAATGGCTGAGACACTTACTACTCCAGGGGGACAAAGGGGAGGCAGCTTTAGTTCCAAGGTGATTTAGCAGCAGGGGAAAAGCTATGTTCTGATTTCTTCACTTCTGTAGCCTTTCAGGAGGTGCCAGCAATGAGGAAGATCACGCATTTCAGCACGTATTTACATGGAATAACTGTTTTTGAGCCTTATGGCAAACCAATTACTAATTGTAATTTAAGAAAAGAGAAGTGGGAACTTTCTTTACCAAGAGGGGATTCTAGACCACAGATAGGGCATTTTTAACCCTTGGGCAGTTGGGAGATTAGTGAATGACTTAAAACAGGGCTCTGTGATATTTTAGAGTAGCAGTTTTTGTTAAAATGGTTGTGCTTCTTGCCTAGGTTACTGTATCAGTTTACCCAAAAGTAACAGTTTACTTTTAATAATAGTAGCAGTTCAGTATTTGCTGTTCCCATCTTCATGACAAGAATAGAGGAAGAACCACAGGGTTGGGGCAAGTGTATCAGTGCTTCATACCCCCTAGCTAGCACCAAAGCAGTATATGAAGGTTCTTTTACTTGCTAAGAATGTCTACTGTATCATTATAAAACAGTCTTTATCAGTTTATGACAAATGGCGGGGTGCTGTCTGGAAAGGCCCACTGTGCTGGGCCTATATTTTGTCACAAATATAAATATCAACACCAGCCCACCTACAGGTCAGCTGAGTTCCCATCTTTACCTTTCCTATTAACTGCCTCGATGTTGATAGTTACAGGCTCCTTGCACTTAGAGCCAGCCCCACTGTAGCATTCAGGGACACAGCCAGATGGGATTAGGGACCTGGCATGTTCCACTGCACGTGGTGCTGACTGGAGAGCCGCTGGCAGGAGGGCAGCAGGAGCAGTCACCTCGGTGAGTGCCAGAGAGACTCAGAAATTCAGCCCCTGGAGTGACCTCATGGGAAAGGTTGCAAGGTCCATAACTTCTGAATTGGTTCACCTGTCTGTGAGGTCACTAATTTGCAGACAAAAAAAATAACGTGCTCTGTATCTCAGTTATCTCAGATCTCAGTTACATCACTGATTTTATTTGTATAGTATGCATTCACCCATGACGTGTTCCAAGGCAGAGGATAAGTCAGTGTCAAGCATTGGATTAGCAAACAAAATTAGCTGATGTCTTAAAAACACAAGACTATAAAGAAAACAGAGATTCACAGGTATTTTATTGAAGTAAAAACTACAAGTATAGCAAATCAAAATACGAAGACCTACAGAGAAGTTAATTTTTGATGTTAGAATATATCTTTACAGTATTTTTGTCTTTCAGGGAAACTATATATATATGACATGAAGTGATTATTTTAAGTCTTACAGAATCGTATCTTAATTTGAAGGATTAAGTAAAATTACTTAATGCTAAATTTTTTAAATTAAAAAGACATTTTTCCATACGCTGCTACTTGATTTACTAATAATGCATTGTTCTTTGAGGATTTGATATGAAATTACTGATAATTTGAAATTATTGGTAGTTTGGTTGTGTTGCTCCTCTGTAATTGTATGCTCCTCTTTGCAATCAGAGCATTTATGCTGTCCTGGTAATTCCAGAATTACATTTTTTAGGCAGTAATGAAATATAGTACTATTATACTTCTGTTTGAATATGTAGCTTTATAGTAAGTTGATCACTATTAGCCTGGAAAAATTTGAATCACCAGAAAAGAATGTAAAAGAGAGAGCAATATGTTTTTATCTATTTTGAGTTTGGTAGATTGCTTTGAATAATTCTTGTCTTTCAGTTCTAGTTGTACAAACTCCTTGGCAAATTGCGGTGGTCTTTCGGAAGTATTTTTAAATGTCTCTTGTTTGAGAGCTAACAGCTTGCTTTTAAAATTCTGTGTTAGAAAAAAGGTCCCTTTGAAATGGAGTATCAGATGAAAAGATTACCATCGGAAAGATTAGCAACTCAGAGGATTCTTTCTGTGATTGGTGACTGCCTTGATAATTTTGGTCCTGGGTGTGTGAATGTACAGAAGATCCTCAATGCCCGCTGCCCTCTGGTGAAATTTTCCCATCAGCCGACAGGATTCCAGTGTGATCTGTCAGTGAGCAACAGGTGAGACCCGGTTTTCAAAAGTTTGCGGAGAATTCTGATGTACTTAAAGTGTTCTGAAAACCTCTAATATTAACTGGATTGGTCTCCTCTTTTCCATGTTCTTAACAAATGTGAATGTTGGCTCTGAAAGTAAAAGGAATGTTTTCTGACTTCTAGAGGTTAGAGGTTGATATCCTTAAGTTATCTTTCTCCAGCATAGGAAATGCTTTCTAGCTGAGGCTGAGGACCCACAAACCAGTCTATGGCATGAGGTTGGTTTATAAAAGTGGAAACAAGGCAGTCAGTGTTCATTACTGACCTCAGGGTATGCACAGCCTTTCTTGATTGCTTTTCAGGTGAAGCGGCTCCAGAACGTTAACTTTTAGGGTTTGGGGTAAAATTTGGCTTGCAGTTACTTTCGTGTCCTTTCCTTGTTCTGGGGGCTGCGTGCGGCCGTTGCTGTGGGGATCCCGCGGTGCCGGGCGCGCGCGGGGATTCCCGAACGCGCGGTGCGGCCGCTCGCAGCCTGCCCGCCAGGGGGCGCCCGCGGCACAGGAATGCCCCTCCCGCCGCTGGAAATGGCTGCGCTGTGCGGGCTTCGCAGAAACAGCCCGGCACCAGTGTGCGGAGCCGAAAATCGCCTGCTGACCCTTTCCTTTGGGAGTCTAAAACATGAGTGATTTCTTCAGGACACCGGTGACAGGACCCGAGGGAATGAGGTTGTGTCTGGGGAGATCGAGGATGGATATTAGGAAAAGGTTTTTCAGAGGGTGGTTGAGCCCTGTAACAGGCTCTCCAGGGAAGTGGCCACAGCACCGAACCTGACAGAGTTCAAGAAGCTTATTGACAATGCTCTCAGCACATGGTGTGACTCTTGGGGTGCCCTGTGCAGGGTCAGGAGTTGGGCTTTGGTGATTCTTGCAGGTCCCTTCCAACTCGGAATATTTTGTGGTTCTGTGATGTGAGTTTTAGTGCAGTTTTGTGATTTGTCTGCATCAGATACAATCGAATCACATACACTCAGTTTTCTGAATTACCCAAACTTCTGTTTCAAAATATATGGTTAAGGCAATATTGAACAAGTTTCTTACAATAAAATTATTTCCCTATATGCAGCCACAGTGAAAGTCAGCATGTAGTTCTGTACAAGCTTCCTTGTAACTCACTGCTGATAGTTTGGCTGGTTGGGACTGAATGTCTTGCATTGTTATAATTTTTATTTGAAACAAATCTCTCCGGACACCCTAAAGCACCTCACGGCTGAAATTTAGGAAGCCCAGGTGTTACAAAATTTTGACCTAGTAAATATCCCCAAAAGGCTATGCTGGATTTTTAGAGCAACTTTTAGCACTTCAGCCTAAAACTGAGCCAAAACAAGTTTTGTTCTCATACTGTACTTCCATTTTTTTTAATACTTTTTCTTGCCCTCCCATTTGTACAATACATGAATGGTTGTATGACAGTGTGATGAAGGAGATCAAAAACTGATCCATCTGAAATCCTTTATCCTTCTAGATTAGTTATTTTTTTCAACTCGACTAAGCATTAATCATTTGAAAATTGCCAAACTGACTTGTTTTGTGGATTTCATTGTGTCTCTGCACTTAGATTATTTTTCAGTGCAGCATTTTATTACTTTTTACATAAAAGCGGTAAATGAAGTTCAGGTTGTATTTTATTATATGTTAGGATAGAGATATTATCTAATGTACCTCAAAGGCAATTGTGGCTAAATTATGTTTTTTCACCTCAATTCTGCATAGTTTGACTGCACAGTACTTGATGGTGGTTTTTTTATTTTGGGGGTTTTTTCCTCCTACTGTGATGTGGAACGAAGAAACAGGAAACAGTGCAAATGCACATTATTTACCCAGAACTGTATCATTCTTTCTATGGAAAACTACCAGGTATTTAATTGGACAATTCCTGGCATTCCAACCCAAACCATTCTACTATTCTGTGATTCCCTCTTATTTTTTAAAATGTGTGAAAGTTTTTTTTTTTTTAATGGAGGCCCCCTTCTCTTATAATGAACAATGAACACTGCATCTGATACTTCATAATTCTCTCACTATTTACATGTCTTTCCATTTCTTCTTCAGCATTGCAATAAGGAGTTCTGAACTCTTGTATATCTATGGCTGCCTCGATTCCCGTGTGCGAGCATTAGTGTTCACTATACGATGCTGGGCCCGTGTTCATGGACTTACAAACAGTGCTCCTGGCACCTGGATTACAAACTTCTCCCTGACCATGATGGTCATGTTTTTCCTGCAGAGGAGATCACCTCCTATCATTCCAACCCTAGACCAACTTAAAGAGCTGGCAGGTAAGCACAGCTGTTTCTGTGGTTATTGCAGTTTATTGTTTATTGCACATTTGTTTTATCTAAAGTGCTAAATAAACCCAAGCAATTTCTTTATGCTCTCAAATCCTAATGAATATTATGTGTATTTTAAGTTTGAGGGAATACACAAGTTTTATGTGTATTTTTTTGTGAAAATAACACATCTTTAAAGGCAAAATAGTTCCCGTTTCAATACAATGCTAATTCTATTTAGAGGAGTTAGACTTATTTTGTCCCTTAGATAATTAAATGTAATTTACTTGTTCAGTTCTCCTATGATGAATATTTTTTGTTCGTTTTTTAGAAGACTTGTAGGGTCTTGAACATTTCTGGAGTTAAGGATTTTGTGCAGACTGATATGATGTGTATTGTTTTATAGCTATCAAATGCTTAAAAGAAAGGCTGTGTTTTGTTCTCCCAGTTTGTAATATCCTTGGGACCGTTCAGGCCTTTGCAAATAATTCTTGTATCTCCACAAGCAAGCTGTCCTGGCGGTTTCTTACACAGCATTCAGGGTGTGTTGTCTTCAGTGAATTGTATGAAAGCATAGAGAATGACACCCCAAGTTCTTGATTCCTTACTCATGTCTTCTGCTTATTGACATGATTCCTTGGAAGCTTTGAATGCTTACTGTGGAGAAAAAGGTCTGTGGTCAGTTGCTTTAAAATAATTTTAAACATTTCCATCAGAATTCTGTAGAAATGTTTATGCATAAAATGTGTTCTGATATTTACAAGAGTGTTCCTAATTCTCAGAAGTTTTTCAGAAAAAGACAGTGAACACTCTGAGTCTGATTTTTTTTTAAACCCTCACGTAGGTAGTAACCTCAGAGAGTTGTGCTGCTAAGTGTGTAATACAGCCCTCTGTGCAAAAATACCCTGTTTGTTACTTATAAGAAGTATTTTCAGAGATATGAAGATGTCATTTGTCTTAGTCCTGTAGGATTTTAAAAATGTGCTATTTGCTTATGATGCTTTTACTTTGCCCATCTATAACTTTTTTCTTTTAAATCTTTTACCACTTAAGTTGAATCTTAACCTGAAAGTTCACTTGTGAATTCCTAATTTGATTTGTGTAATATGGTACCATTGATTTCAGTTTATCTGAATTTTATTAAACACAATGGCATTTTACTGTTTATTACTTCAAAATATGCCCACGATTTTTCTTTCAGATGAAAAAGACAAGCATATAATTGGAGGATATGATTGCTCATTTGTTAGTGATTTAAGGAAGATTAAACCTACAAAAAATACAGAAACACTTGGTAGGTAGATCTTCATCAATTTTCTTTTTTTTTATGAGCATATTGAAAACAAACTTTTCCTTAGTGTTGCTGATGGCTCTTGTTTTCTTTCCCTTAGATGTATTGTTGGGTGAATTTTTTGAATATTTTGGAAACTTTGATTTCAGAAAGAATTCCATAAATCTTCGAAAGGTAAATTAATTTTAATTGCTCATCATTATCAGTTGAATCTCTCTGTCTTCCATTTGGCAAACTACATATGCTAAGCAACAATTTCTGTAATCTTTAATTATATATAAAAATATATTTTTATGGAAACCGAGCCCTTTCTGTGAAGGAGGAGAGTTTTCCTCCTGGAGCCCAGTAACTTACAGTACCGTTAAGAACATTTACAGTATCATTACTTGGATATGCTGGAAAGCAGAAACTGATGCAAAGCTAGTGTGATTTTGCTGAAAAGCCCTATAATAAAAGTGGCAGTTTTAAAAAGTCAAAGCTATTTTGCTTCCGTGGGAGGAAGACTTTTAAAGTGTCATGATGTTTGCCACAGCAAAAGTCTGTGACAAACCCTGTGAGCTGACAAGATTTGTATTTAGAGTTGGGAGTCCAGACCCAACCAGAGCCTGCCTTAAAACTCACAGCTGAGTTCTGGGTATGCTTTTGGCACTGCAGTTTTGTACTGCAGTTTGTATCAGCCTACATAACTGTACTGCAGCTCAGTAAGCATGCCATAGCATGATAATTCTGTGCTAGCACTTTGATTTGCTTTATATGTTTAAGTCATCCTATTGATCTGTGTGTGCATGCAGATATAATACAAGTACATGAAAATGTAACCTCCATAACTCACACCTGTTCCTGATGGGCTGCTTCCAGAATGGGGTTTCAGTGCCACGTTCCTGTGTGGACACTCGTTTGTCCTGTCTCCCATTTGGGCATTGTGGATCACTGGCTAAAGAGCTCTTTTTGCAGATTGATCCTAGAAGCTGATTTATTTAGGTGGAGAACTTCTGTTTGCTATTAAACCTGAAAAAGGCAAGCAAAAACACATTTGGAGCCTGAGCTAGTCAGGGAAGGTATCTGTGCTGCTGCTGTTTTTTTGACAGTGCTCTTGGCCCTGGAGCAAGAGTGTGTGACGTTTACCTGGACACTTCCTGGACCAGCAGGAGCTGGTGGATTCCTGCTAGAGCTTGCAGCAGAAAGGCTTGAAGAAGTTCTGCTGTACAGAACCAGTCAGCTAAGAAACACTAATAAGCACTGAGATGGAAGTGCATTTAAATAACAAAGTACATAGTTGTCAGCTATTTGTGTTGTACTATACCAGGTGCCTAACAGTGGACCATGACCTGAATAGCTGTGTGCTTAAAAGACAGACCAAACTGGAGGAATTTCAGCCAGCGAAGCAATCTTGTTCAGTTACACCAGCACTGTGAGCTCTCTGAACAGTGTGGGAGGAGAGGTTTGAACAGTTTAAGTGCATGCAGTGTTTTATCAAACTGGGCTATGCAGGTTAGTGTGACACACTGATGCTGCCCATATGCTAGTGGAGATTAGGAGTAGGAGGTTGCAGTAGGTGAGGTCTGAGGCTTGTTGGACAGCAAATGGGAGAATGGCCAAAAAGATGGGTTAAGCTGTAGTTGTGTGTTCTTTGCCTTGAAGGAAATCTAAGCTGAATGCAGCGAAGAAGACCACTGAGCGTATTCAGAGAACAGGAATCACACAGTCAGGTTGACGGGAAAATTAACTTGATTAATAATGACTGGGTGTTTTGTAAAATATTCTCTAATAGGTCAAAACACTTTTCATTCTAGTGTAATAACTCAAGTGATTTGTTACTTGTTCAGCCTATAATGTACATATGCAACTTTGACTTTTGCTTTATGCTGTCTGCAGGGAAAGGAAGTAAATAAGCCTGAGTCGTCTCCTCTTTATATCTGGAATCCCTTTGAACAAGACCTTAATATCAGCAAGAATGTTAATCAGCCACAGCTGGAGAAATTTGTAGCTATGGCCAGAGAAAGTGCCTGGATTTTACAGAAGGAAGATAAAACTCAGCAAATTATGGATAAAGAACCTTGGGGACTGGCAGCTCTACTGATACCATTTGGAAAAAGTAATTCCAGCAAGATGAAGAATAGGATGAAAGGAATAGGAAGTGAAACAATCAGAAGCCTCTTGGACTCTTTAAAGTTAAATAATGCAAACAGTCAACAAAAAGCAGTGGGAAAATGACTTTAAGCACAGAAACACAGTAGTTAATATTCTGTTTTAGGAATTGAACATGACACACAGTCCAAAGAACATTACTTTTAATATTTCTAATCTGGGGAATGGAGAATCAAGCAATCTCTGCTTTTCATCTTGATGATTTTTGTACAGGTCTGCTTTCTTTCTGTACATTTTTCTCCTCCTTACTCCTCACCTTGCCATCTGTTTTATGTATGAAGAGTATTCAAATGTAAGTTTTACGGATGCATTTTGGAAGTGGCCTTCAGATGGGCACTCTTCTGTAAAAAAGGCTGACAGGAGCAGTATGGGAAAAAGCCTTTGGGAATTCTCTTGGCTAGCATACAAATGATATGCTAATTAAAAGCTGAAGAAACAACCACCTTTCCACCTTTCCAGAAACCACAGTCTGAAAGATGATAAATATGTTGGAACCATTGTTTCCAATCCAGTCGTGGTTTGGAAGCCAGTAAAACTGAAGTGCATGTATCTATTTTTGCAATTGTTTTCCATTCATGTAGATAGTGCCAAGACAAAATAAAGAGAATGGAATTAGATAGTCAGGTGTGCAGTTTCATAAAACATTGCACCACCACAGCTCTCCAAGGACAGTGCCACTCTTTAGTGTTGGAAAAGTGGGTTTGCTCTTTTGTTTTCCACCTGATTTTAAATGTCTTAACTCTCCTTTGTTCTCTCTACCCAGGACTGGTCTCCACCCACACTTGTTTCCTATTTTGCCTTCAGCTTCACTTTAAACCTGTATTTCAGGTTCATGCAAGGGTTCTTGAATGCCCTTCTTGCTTCATCACTCTCCCCAAAGCTGCTGCCTACTAGGTGACATCAAAGCATTCCTGCAGAGAGATCTGTCCTATGCAGAGATCCAGAGAATCCTGTATTATGCTGGTATCCTGTTCCCAGTCTTGCCTTGGTTTTCAGATAATTCAGCAGAACAGTGACTGTCCTGCTTCCAGATCAGTTGGGCCAGCAGAGTCAATGCTTTTTATTGACTTAAAACATTGAATGCTCTTTGCATCTGCCACGAAAAGAAGTCTTTTCAGAGGAAGAGGGAGAGGGGAGGGAAGGAAGGAAATGGGACATGGAGAGCAGGAAAATATCAAACTTTAAAAGTACATTTGTGAGTATTTCACCTGTCCAGTTTGAGAGTGACTCATGCATTAGACTAAATGGTAGCTCTGTTAGCAATTCCACTGAGTGTTTTCTTCATTAACAGAAATTCCGTAAAGGAAATTACTGTATTCAGAGATAATCATATAGATGCAACATCAATTTTGTGATTACTGTTTCATTTTCAGTACTTTTAGACTCTTTACTGTTGCAGTGGTATATAATCTTGCATAGATTTTTTTTCTAATGGTGATTTGAGCAACCTATAGGTGTGTTTTCTCTTTTCTCTGATATATTATTCATTGGAAATACTGTGGGAAATAATGCCTACTTCCAAGAACTTGTAAAAACTGGGCAAGGAAAAGTATCTTCGAAGAGTTAGCAAACTAAGGGGTTAGACCTTCAGGTCCATTCCATAACAGTTTATTCAGAATTTAAAATAATACATACATGTGTCCATTTCTGATTCATAAATGTTTTCTTAGATAATGACTCACATAGTCGTTATCTTGGTTGCTGAAATTAATTCTCCTATTAACTTCTTCAGGATTGAGCCTTGATTTTGAAACTTCGTTTTCTACCTAAATCCTGATGTTAGAACTTCTTTTTGGAGCTGGTATGAAGTTTATTGTAACTTGTTATTGGTGCAAACACAAAGCCTTTGATAGCAAGCTTGACACATTCTGTAAGGAGCCTGCTGCTGCCTTAATTTTTACAGAACCTAGAGGTACATTGTCTGCAGTTTACCCAGGAATATGCTATGTAACTTTTTGAAGATTAGGGCAGTATTTGAGTACTTTTGAATTTAGTTTTTTTTAGATAACCAAATGGGTAATAGTGTAATAATAAGAATATGGGTTACCAGGGACAGAAGCATGCAGCAGAACTGTGGCAGTGTGTTCCTAATTGATTATATTCACTGTGATCCACTGACATAGGTAGGAAAGACTTCATAGGAATTTTGACACATAGGTACAGGACACTTTTAGATAGATAACAGTGAATTTTACATTTGTATGGTTGAGCCATGCTGAAGCACAAGCTTCTTTTGTAAATGGTTATAGATGTCCAAGCTGCTTAATACTCCTTAAAAGGCAAGGCAGAACATGGTTACTCTACACGCAGCGCCTTTCAGCATCACTTTTCTGTTTGGACTGCATGTCCCTTTTGGGAATAGTTCTGAACCCTTGTCATGGCTGCAGGCCAATTTATGGAAAGAGGAGAAAGAAGCCAAAAGCAGTGTTGTAGCAGTGGAATGCACAGGTTATTTTTTCAGATATCTACAAGTCGAGGGGGCTGGTGACCAGGAGCTGAAGCCTAGAGGCTGCAAGGATCAGCTCTCATTGGTGATGTAAGTAAGCTCAGCAGGCAGCTTTCCTAGAAGAGACTGTAGCTGGAGGAGGTGGAGGGCTGACCATGAGCTTCCCTGAAGTATGAGTTATGTCTGGGGAAGAGCTGAGTGAAACTGAAGCCACCTGTGGGAGGAGAACCAAGACTTGAGGGGGATGTATTTATGAAATCCGGAGAGATGGTATGATTATCATTTCCTGAGGGCAGCAGTCTTACACTGAAGATATTTAGATTTAGAAACCATCAATATGGTTCTGTCACTGAAAACAAGAGCTGGATGTATGTCAAGGAAGGACTATGATTACCATCTAGATTTGAGAGCTTATTCATATGCTCCAGAAATGTAAACAATGTCTCTGCAAGAGCAAGGCAGTAAGTTTTAGTTACTTCTCAAACTTGGTGCTGATCTGCTGTATTGTATGTTATGGGTCTGTTTGTGAGGTCACAGGTTAGGAACACTGGTGAATTAAACACAGTTTTGCCACTCTGCCCCTTTCCCTTGCTGGAAATACTTTTTAGTACAAGTCTCATATTTCCTGGCTCTTAAATCATTAGGGAAACTGAAAACATTCAGAAGTTCCTTGTCCTGAGAAAATATGCTTTGGGATATTAACTTCAAAGTTAACATTTGTTGCCAGGGATCTTTATTTTTATTTCCCTAGATGTTTGATGCTCATAAGTGTTGCAGGAATAGGTTCTGCTGCAACTGTTCCTCTATAACTTCCTGGGAATCTGCAGCCTTGGCCTACAGTTGACTCCTGGGTGAGCATCCTAGTGCTATGCTTGTGAAGACACAGTCACAAAACACTTCTTGCTACAGTTTCTGTCTCGGATTCTGTTCTTTAGACTTGGAATCACAGTATTTTTCAGGTTGGGAGAGAGCTCTGAACCTAGTCCAGTTGCCTTCTTTTGTGGTATTAGCTGTGAGATTAGACCAGGACATTTTATCTAGTCAGGCCATGAAAATCTCCAAGGATGGAGACTGCCTGTTCTAGTGCTTGACTGTCCCCATCACCGTGGTGGGCTGGGCTGAAATATGCTGCCCCATCATTGTCACTCTTAGTGGATTTTTTTCTGACCCTGAAACATGCTCTCAATCAAAATGCTGACTACTACAAGTGTTCAAGCTGCTCCTTCACATAGAAAGCCCTGAGTCTTCCCTTCTTTCCCTGTCTTTCCAAAGGAACTCGTATCATCCATCACAGTGCTCCCATCACATGCAAGCCCTCTTACCAGAGCTGTTATTCCCAGTGTTGTAGTAACAGCACAAGGAGCTCTAGCTCCTCCTGCTTGTTCCCCAGGCTGCCACACATTTGTATCTGTACATTTTAGATGAGTACCTCTTCATAAGGTTTTACTGTTCTTGAGGTCCCTTTTGTTCCTGTCACCATATCCTGTATTCTCTCTCAATCCATGTCCACAAGCTGCCTGGCAGCTGTAGGTTATGGTTGTCCTCTTCATTGTTCTAGCTGATCGCTTTAATATGGCCACTGTGCATATCCAGCTTACAAAGTCCTCATGACACTCAAATCCTGACTAAAAATTAATTTCTAAAAGGCTCTGTGAGAAAGTAAGAGGCCTTGAGTACCAGACTGGTGTATTGCACTGGCAGAAAGGCCCCAGAAGCTACACCGCCATGTGGAGATGGTGATGCAGGTGCAGAATCACCTTAGGGCACCTTAGTGCTGTCTCTGCAATCTTGTTGCTTCCACAAGTGCAGAGTGTGGTCCAGGATGCTGCTGCCCAGCAGAGCTTGTCCCACTTGGATCTGATACGTTTGTGGTGCTGTGTCACTTCTAGGTCTGGAGCATCAGGTTCTCAGCCACAACCTTGCTGTGCTCCATGCTTGTGCTGGGTCTCTGGTCATTGAGGAATTGTGTTTTTAGAACAGCAAGTCTTCCCTCATAGAAACAAATTTGCAAGTTCAAATTTTTTTATACTTTCCGGAGGTGCACGCTATGTTTATGCTTAACAAAATTTTGTACCTTTGGAAAAAGAAAAGGTTGACAAAGAAACTCTATTTAAATAATTTTGCAAACAAACTAGTTTAAGGTCCATGCCATGTTCAGCTGAAGAAAGTTTAAGATTTCCAGACTGGGCTGCTTTGGAGATATGATGAATCAACAATTAGGAAACATTTCAAAGTTCTCTTCCAAATGCTTTCCCTTGCTTATCACAAAATTACCACCAAGGTTCTCTTCTAGTACTAAATTCTTCTAAACATCATGGGTAACTTGGGGTCAGTTTGTTTAAAACAAGGGTTAGGATTTATTTGAGGCTAACCTGTGCCTGGAGATAAAATCTCCTTCTCCATAAATCCTCTTAGTTGAAAGTCTTGATCCACTGCTTTTGCAGACTTGTTTCTCATACTTTCTTTAAGCAGAGGATTGGTTTGCTTTCTTTTGCAGGACCTCCCTGCTTCTTTTCACCCTTCCCATTGTCTTTTCATCATATCTGACCTGTAAAAAAATTGTATTTCACTTCCCCTAGTATTTTCTGAAGCAATAGTAAATACAGCTGAATTCAAGTTTTCAAAAGGCAGTTCACACATTGAAATGTAATTTTTTTTTTTATTTTTACTGCTTCATTTTTTCTGTAGACTGAATCTCCATAGCGCATTTCCCATGGCTTGTAGAGGGATCAATTAGCTGGACTTGGTGGGTCTCACCTTTGAACATGTATTTTTGGGAAGTCTCTTCACTAAAGAGACTTATTTAATACAGTCTGTTATATTAGAAAGCAGAAGTTCCCTGCAAATTTTTGAGAAGCACTCTACTGTTCAGGATTCATTCTGTTTCCCCTTGTTATGGAGAAAACCATGTTTGATTTGTTTCACAGAATGACTTCAGAGATAGGTTTTTGTTCCCATGCTGAGCTTTCTTGTGTATACAGATTTGTAGTCAATGTAAACAGTGCAGCCCTGTACAGGAATTTTGCATGGAACAACTCCCAGAATATGTCTTGTAGGTATTGTGCTCACAGCCCAACAGGGGAGGTAAAAGCCCCAGAAATTGCTAAGGCACAGCCTCTCATTTGTGGTGCTGACTCCATGAGATGGAACAATTTCCATAATTCTGTATTGCTTTTTCTCATGTCGGACAGAGGAAAGACATTGCTTTCCTGCAGAGAAAAGGTAAACGTTAGGAGTTGGATTGTTGGGGTAAAGATTCTTTCTGAGTATTCCTATCTGAAGTTTGGTTTTCTAAAGCCCTTCTCTAGGAGTGATTTACAGAGATTTTCAGGATGAGAGAAAGAACTGGGAGAAAACATAGTGGTTTTGTGGTTCAGGCGATCAGACAAATGGTACTTACTATTAGATTAATAATCAAAAGTAATTATATAGGGGAAGAGAACACTTGTAACAATCCAGCAAGATCAAGTGTCACTGCCTTGTCTCTTTGAACCAGTTTTCCTGCCTTAATTTTCTGTAGTCCAGTGGTGCACTACTTTTATAGAGGGATGGGATTTCAGGGAGCATACTGAACGGAAACTAAAGTATCCAATCCATGGGAGGGTGAGTACTTTAGCCATTGCAGGAGATAAAAAAAAGCATTACCAACTGCATAATGAAATAAAATTCAGAGACTTTTTTACTCCAAAAGTAAAATATATAGAATTGTTCTGTGAATCTTTAGGTGATTCACAGTTCTTCCTTTTGAAAATTATCTTTGAACAACAATCAAAAGAGGGTTTGCTGTAATTGCTTGATGTCTGAGCTTGCAAAGTAAGGTCTCATTTGAAATGACCACGATCTGTTTTGTTGAGACATTAAAGACCTTAATGATTACAGTTCTGCTCTAAACCCCATGTTTAAGAGGGTTTGCATTGCAGTTGGCTTATCAATCTGGAATATTATAATTTTCAGTTATCCTAAGAATATCAATGCTTAAAGTTAGCAGCAGACTTTAACACTTCTGCCACTTAGGCTGTTATGATTTTAGTCCTCCTTTTTACTGTAGACAGTATTTTCAATCTTTGAACTGTGTTGCAGCAATTAATTTTACATTTCTTCTACGAGATAAATAATAAAATAAAACATGTCCTCTGTATTTGTTCAGTAAGTTACTGTTCCATTGTGCTGTTGAATTCTTTGGTAAGATAAAGAATAACATATCTGGTGCTTTCCTTCCTCAGATGCAGGCAGAGATTACTGAAATGAGGATGCATTTCAAAGAGCAGTGGTTTTAAAGGGTTGGTCTCTAAATGACCCAGTCTACAGAGATCACTGCAGAAGTAAGAAAACAAACTCCTGAAAAAACCAATCTCATTGTTAGCCTGCTTCAACTCACCCAACAAACATTTTTAACTTTGGGGGTTTTCCAAACAGAACAAAGGTCAAACAAAATGCTGTCAAGTCGTGGTTGGAGATGGAGCACTTCTTGCCTTCCAGAATCACTTTATGATTAGTAATTTGTTTAAGTAAATGGTGGTCTGTGAAGAGTATGTCTCTGTCACTTACAAAACATGGTTTTTAATGAAGAGAGCAGAAATAACACTTTGGATGTCTGACAAACTCTGTGAGATATCTGTTAATGGGAAGAGAAGAATTTTTTTCTAGCTAGATATCTAAAGTTCCTGAACCCTGCCCTGGCAAAAAACTTGCTTTCTATCCTTATAAATTATAAAGGGGGAATACAGGCATCTCTGTTTGTCTTGATTTAATTTTATCCCACATGTATAGGGTTACAAGTATGTGGCAGTTAGGCATAAGTGATAGAATTTTATGCTCCAAATGCTGGTGAGAGAGAAGCTTCAGATCACATAGGTTAGTGCAGGCTTGATTCAAAGACACCTAGTCCAAATCTCCTACACCTTTTCAGGTCCTACCCACCATTGCAGCAGAAGACCATAAATATTAACCACTGCCAGCTGCTCACTCCTGGTAGGGATGACTTCCCCTGGGGTTATTCTTCCTAAGTCAATAATGACCTTTAGTTGCCGAGCTGACCTAGGGACTTCTGAAGCCTGAGAGTGCAAAGAATGGTTTGCCATCTTCATACCCCATTCCTAGCAAGACTTTTTCCTCCTGAGTCTAGTAACAGCAGGACATATCCCTAAATTTTTCTCAGATAAAGGAATAGTGAACAATGATGCTATAGCATGGCCATTTCTATTCCTGAGATTTGTGCAATGTATGGGTTTGTGTATGTGTGCACACATTTTTATCTAGCATCTTTATTCTGTTTTTCAAAAAAGATTGATGAAGTTTTTTTGGGTTGTTTTTGCTGTCCCTGGAGTTTAATAAGCTAGAGCTTTCAGAGCTGTGCTTCACTTGTTCCCATGTTTTTTCTGGCAAAGAGTAAAATTCAAAGCTGAGCCTTTTTCTGCTGGATGTTTTTCTTTTCTGTGATAAACACTAAGTATGCAGTTGGTGTCATGAGAGCAGTAGGTGCAGGATTCAGCTGACACTTCCCAGCAGAAAAGTCTCCATCTTGCCAGGCCTTTGAGGAGACATGACAGTGATTCATTTTGGTGATAACACAGTAGAAACACAACTCCAATTGTTTGCTATGTAGGTCAGAATGGGATATGCTGGCATCTCTGCTCACAGACTTTACAAAGATGTCTGGGAATGGGAAGCATGGCAGCAAAAAACATATTCTGATATAACTTAAATTGTTGTGCTGATGGAAGTAGGCTATGAACAGTTTGCTGTCAAATACTTGCTGTCTAGCTGGCAGAGCTGGACATTGTCTATATATGAGGAGGTTTAATTTTTCACATTAAACAGTTCATTTACTCTTTACCCAAGCTCTGCAATTAAAGTCTGTCTCTGTGCCAAGGCCCTTAGAAATACTCAGTCTTGCTGTTCCAGTATGAGTTCCTTACAGTAGCTGATGTACATGTACATGATGTACCTAAAAATCAGAGGAAATTGACAGTTAACTTGGTTAGCTCAGGACTTTTCTTGCAGCCTTGTGCCTTTTAATGTCTGTGCTTCAGAAACTTGTTCAGCAGTCAGTTTGGGTTTTGCTTGTTCAGTCAAAACTGGCTTTGGGAACGTAATTTTTTGTAACACATTAAAACATTTTGCTGCAAACCCCATTGCACATCATGCATGAAAATGACATGTCTTTTTATGGGAGTCTAGCAGCTCTCCCCTGATGTCTGTTCCTTCTAGGAAAGCCTCTGGTTATTGAAGATGAAGAATAACACTTTTCTCTCTTTTCCTATTGAGTGCTCCAGTGGAGGGTCGTGGGACTGCTTTTGTGTGGTATGTTTGGGTAGTGTCATGCACTCTTTGGACCAGGCACGTCCCCTGGCTTGTGCCTTTGCAAACACCTCATGCTCTCACTTCCAGATTTGTCCCTCTGATCCTCTGTGCTCATCATCTACATAAACAGCAGCCTTACTGCTAATTCTGCTCTATAGCTAGCTGAGGCACCTTCCTATTTTGGGGAGAACAACTCTTTCCCAAATGATGCATCTCCTTTAAATTGTCAGGTTCTTCTCATACCAGTGGGAGAAACATGAAATACCAGACAACATTGCTCAAATATATGTTGTGACAAACATTGCAGCCAAAACCCTACTTTTTTTTTTTTTTTTTTTTTTTTTAGGTTCCACACCACACCACCACACACATTCAAGGAAAAATATTCTCTCTTTGTCACATGTCTTGAGAGCTGAATAGATTTTTGAAGCAGTTGGAGAAAGTGTTCCAAGATCAGAGATCAGATCATGTGCCTTTTATTTTTCTTCTTGAAAGAAGGAAATAAATCCTGATGGCTGGATGTAATGTTGCTTGTGATCATACTTTGTCTTGGCATGCTTATTAGCACAATGTGGACTTTAATAAAACTCTTCTCCTCCCTCTATCAGTCCTAAGCATTTATAACAATTGCTTTCTCTGGGGTTCTGTTGGTTATCTTATGAAAATCTCATACAAGGAAGGAGACTCATACAAGTCTCATACAGGAAGGATACCCAGTCAGGTGATAATAAGTTTGAAATAACATTATGAGCAATGATTTGAGGTTGCAGCACAGTTCAGAAGGGAAGTGGGTGGTAACTGATATTTTTATTTCAGCCTCATCAAAAGAATTCAATTTACTCTATTTTCTTATTGCTGGTGAGGCTGATTTTAAAATAAAAAACAATGCAAAAACCAACCTAACAGGGAAGCTGTGTGTACCTGCCCACAGGTACACTGTGAGATTTCTCTTCTAGGAGGGTTAAAGCCCTAGACAGTGTTTGTGGAAGTATCTGTAGCTTAATGCCTTCCCACAGTAGGCCCTCGCTGAGGATCTTGATTGTTCTTGGTTATGAAGAAAGACATAAATAATTATGGGAGGGGATCTTGATTTCTGCTGCTGCACTCTTATGTGAAATGCATGCCAACACAGAGCAGAGCACCACATTCTGATACAGAGAAGCATGTGTATGTAAATGAATGTGAGTTTTCAAAGGGCTCCAGTGCTGAGTCCCAAATCTTTTCAGCAACTTTGAAAATTCACTAAAAAAATCAATTACAGGCTAGTTTATGCTGGGAAGAGGAAACGGAGCATGTCCTCTGCTGAAGCATCACGCTGTGATGAATGGCCAGTGGGTCTGGTGAGCCAATTGTCTGTTCCAGTTTGGTCTTTGTTCCTGTAAATGAGCCTGTGTATATCTGCAAGAATGGGAAGTTGTCTGGAAACTTGATCCAACTGATCCAACAAATAGCTCAGTTGTTGCTGTGATAAAAGCATAGGATGGCTATTTCAAATGTTTAAATAATGGTGATATTTTTAATTAAATAAATTATTATAGCCTTCTTTAACACTGCCATTACTGTTTGTTGCTGAAATAAGTAAAAAAAAAAAAAAAGGAGTATAGGTCATGTGCTACACTCGTCTTTCCATATAAATAGAATTTTTAAACCAGAACAAGAAGTAGCATTATAGGATTAAAAAAACATGTTTTGCTAAATCTTTATCACACACATTTTGGCTGCCTGGCATAAAGATTGTATTTAGATTTGGACGGTGTAATAATTGCTGTTATATTAGGCTATTTTTATACGCATTTATTTAATGCACTAATCTAAACAAAGCCACTTTTAAGAAGTGCTAGGTTTGGTCTGATTCCTATAAAAATTAAGGGAAATTGAGTCCCCCTTGATTTTCCTCTTTGGCCAGAAAGGTGCTGCTAAGATGCTCAAAATTCTGACATTGTTCAAAGCTGGATTTCTCAGTTGCTCATGAAAGTTTTCTTGTTCCTCCCTCACAGTTCTGAAGCATTTTATACACATCTACATAATTTTTTTTTTTTTTTTTTGCACGGGTAATCAGTGGAGGTAGTGCAGGAGCATGGACCCCGCAGCTTTCACTTCTTGAGCTGAAGAAGAGGTAACATGGGAAACTTTATCCTCATCCAACATGATTTTGGTGCTGAGAGCATTCTTGAACAAGCCACAGCTCTAACTGGGGAAGTTTTAGGGTACATGTGTGTCTCAGAGAGACCTCAGCATCCTCCCCCACTGCCCCTCCTCGGGGATTCCCTGGGAAGGTGCATTCTCCACATCATCAGAAATTCCTAGGGATGGGAGTGGTGGCTGCTCTGCTTTCTGTTGGCAGAGAAAATCACCCCCAACCTTCCACAAAGGGAGAGAGCAAACCCTGATTGCTGTGACATTCCTGGGTTTTGCTGCAATTCTGAAACCCTGGGCAAAGTGCTCTGTTTCTTTCTGGAAATGGAAATTCTAGCTGAGGGAAGTTAATACATCTGTTAACATGGAAAGGGCCCAATTCCCTCCTTTGCCCATCTTGTGTGCAAAGTCCATGGGAGTGTTTGTATGCTGCTCAACCCTACCAGAGAAACTGTGTTAATTCTGTTTTCTCCCTTTTAAGGCATTTACACAGCCTGAAGAAATAGTGCTTGTATTTTACAACCAGAGAGCAAAGGCAGGCAGATGGTTGCTGTCAGCACGTGAGTGGCTCTGTACTGCACCAAGCCTGAGAGAAGGCACTGCTGATGGACTTTGGGTGAGAACCAGCCTGCTACAAGCAGCTGGATTACAAAACAGGTACCACTGAGTTAACTTTCTCATCATCCACTTCAACTCAAAACAGGAAAACCTTTTCTGTCATAAATGGTTGCTTCTTTAATGGGGAAGTCCACAAGAGAAACTCCCTCTACCTTTCAGAGAGCCTTTCATGCTTTTTTGATACTTGGGACAGTTTGTGAGACTGAAGCTTAATATTTGTAAGCAATTAGCTTCATGTTGGATAGACACAGGCCTTTTGCCTATCACTCATCTGAAACACCAGTGCATTATGACCTGGAGCCCCATTTTCCCCTGGGTGGGGCTCTCTGGGGCTCTCAGGGGTTTGCTCTCTCCCTGTGCTGGAGCTGCTCTGCCCCACGTGCATGTACAGGTGCTGTGCCCTTGCAAGCAGCTGCTGCATCTGCTCCTGTGTGATGTGTGCCTGAGTGAGTGCCCATGCCAGCAGGTCGGCTGCCCCATCACCCTTTGTCACCCAGGCTCAGCTGGCAGTGCCCCTGCAAGCCCCCAGCACCCCTGCATACTCACCACTCATTCCTGGGAGCCCAGCAGAGAGGTAGGGATACACCAAATGAGGTGCATCCATGGCTTCCTCTGCAGCTGGGGACAGAGCATCCCACGGTGAGCCCTCTGCAGAACCCCCTGGAGCTCAGGTGCCCAGCCACAGCCCAGGGCAGGTACTCCCTTGTGACCCCCTGTGCCTTTTGATTCACACTTTTCATCATCTTAAAATCAAGTCAGGGCCTAGGCCGTGTGCCATCCCCCCACTTCTGGCCTGATCACACCTATCTCTGAAACTTACTGTCCTCTCCCTTGAGCTGGGAAAAGCCCTGGGTAGGTCCTTTATTGAGATAAATAATGCCTGCTCTCTGTACACTTTCTCTCTCACCTGCCAGCTTAGTTGGTGGTGGACAGCTGCACCATTTACACCTTTCTGGTGCTAAGTCCACACTCTGGATAAATGTTTTCTCTCCTCTGCACATTCATCAACTGGGAAATAGGCAAATCCTGACAGTCAGAAGGCAGCAAAACACGTTGTCCAGTTTAGATTTTGAGTTTATCCTCAGCATTAGTAGAAAAAAACTTCTATCTGTGTGGAGTTTAAACATAACCAGTCCTTGGTGATGGCAAATAGTCTGTTGGAAAGCTCTCCATCCCATAGTGTGCAGGGACAGCATGGACACGGCCTTGCAGCAGCCTGTAATGCACTGGGAGAGAGTTTGGGTGGTCTGCTCCCAGGAGTAGCAACTCAGTGGGTGGGGTGGTGCTGTAGATCATAATTTTGGATGACTTCAGCGCAGCACAGAAGACTAAACTTCACACTGCTGTTCCTTGTCAAAAAACATTTACTGCTTAGCTGAAGCCCAGCCCAGGCTCCTGGTCGCTGCTCTGTGGAGTTCATGGTGGCAGCACAGGGTGCAGGCTGTCCTGCTCTGGGGCACATGGCCCTGCCCCAGCAGGGGTGCAAGGGGCTGGCAAAGCTGAGCACTGCTCCCCACCAGCATGTGCTCCAGCCACGCAATGACTGCACTGATGGGCTCCACTCGAGGGTGTTTAGAAATGTTCCACCACAAGTGCTTGGGAAACTATGAAAAGCAAAGAAGATCTCTGGCTCTGCCAGCAAAAACACCTCCTAAAAGGAGAAGATAAATTGCTTTTTCTATGTGGTAGGCTCGCTTTCTAGAAAGATAAATGCCACCAATAGTGGTGGGAGGGATAAAGGAGGCAGCTTGTATAAGGAGTGATTTCTTTCAGCATGAAATTATGCATCTGTTCTGCTGCCACAGACCTTGCAGCATCAGCCCTCCCTCCCTTGGCTCAGCTTCTTTCTCGCAGCATGAGGCTGCAAGCTGCTGTGCTAAAAATACATAGTTTTAGCATGAAATAGCTGCTTCTGCAGGAGCACACTTCAAAGACACCAAAGCACTCCTTGCAAGCTCTGAACCAACCTGCTTGGACTTCTCTCCTGAGGGTGGAGCATGAGGCCACTGATTAGAAAGGGCTTTGCTGACATCCCAGGTGAACTGGGAAATCTTTCCCATCCCTCCATGGATTTCTCTGTGTCCTGGGTTTGCCTTAAATGAATCTTTTTGGTAAGGAAACCAAATTTGAAAAAGAGTCTTCCCAGAAGGTTTGTTCACAGTCCTGTAGGCATGAACCAGAATAATGTTACCATTTGTTCTGTGACATTTTCCTACAAATTTCTCATTATTTCAGGGTAATTCTTTCAAGACCTGTTGGGTATGTGTAGCAGCTGCAGTGTTTAATCCCTGTGAAGAGTTGCAAACTTCTCTGTTTGGGCTGAGAGCTGACGAAGTCTGGTATATCAGATGCTTCTTGCCAACAAAAAACTGTAATTCACTAAAAAAGTCATTCTATCAATCATTGAATGAAGAGATGAAAATCATAACAAATTGAAGCCAGGTAACATTGGAATCACAGACTCATAAAGCTGGATAAGACTGGTGGGGATCTTTGGAGATCATCTCATCCAACTCCTGCTCAAAGCAGGTCAGCTAGAACATGTTCCCCGGGGTCATGTGCAGTTGATGTTGAATGTCTCCAAGGATGGAGGCAGTTTTTTCCATTTACCTCTCTGGGCAGCCTGCTGCAGTGCTTGACCACCCTCACAGTAGAGGTGTTTTTCTGTGTCTAAATAGAATTTCTTGCATTTCAGCTTCTGCTCATTGCTTCTTGTCCTATCACTGGGCATCACTGAAAAACACTTGACTCCATCTCCTGTAAACCCTTTCTTCAGATTTTATACATAAGGGTGAGATCTTCAACTGAGTCTTCTCAGGCTGAACAGTCCCAGCTCACCCAACTTCCCCCTCTATAAGAGAAGGCTCCAGTCCTGCAAACAAATTCATGATCCTTCATTGGACTCCCTGCAGTGTGTCCATGGAATCTTGTACCAGTGAACCCTGAACTGGACAAAGCACTGCAGGCATGAGAGGGGACCTGCTGGCAAAGCTTTGTCTCATGCAGCCCATGACACCATTGGTCTTCTCTGCCAAAGTTTCCTAGATCTTATTTTTGGCTCTCCTGAAAAAGGGGGAGTATTTTCTTTCTTCTAATCTTCAGGTATCTCTCCTGATCACCAGGGCTACAGAGTGACCTGGCAGTGACATTGGCTAGCCCCTCAGCAGTAATGGCCACATCCCATGAAGTCTTGTGAGCCTGCATATGTCCAGTTTGCTTAAATGTTCCCTAACATGACCACTGAATGTAAGTCTTTCTTGCTCTGATCTCAGGGTAATTATAACTTTGTACAGTAAGGGAGCAATTTTCTCTTAATTCTCTGCAGTGCTCACAGCATGTTGAGGTTTTTCCCTTGTTCAATTCTGCAGTATTCTCCAGGAAAAAAAATTACTTCAACAGCAGGTTTTCATGTAATTATAACCTCTAAATCTACCTTCCTTCTCTCCCTTTTCCTCCCACTCACCTCCAGCACCTTATTTCTAAATCCTCCTCCTCCCTCAGTACCTATGAGAGAACATGGGCAGTGCAGCATGTCCATGGACTCACACTGACTGCTCTGAGGGGCACAAGAGTTGCATGCTTAAACCCTCGTGGTATGCTTGATAATTTCAGCTTCATTTTGTAGAGGAGTTGAGCTC
This sequence comes from Cichladusa arquata, assembly GCA_026413545.1. NCBI lineage: Eukaryota > Metazoa > Chordata > Aves > Passeriformes > Muscicapidae > Cichladusa > Cichladusa arquata. Next base: position 15,165,964 of record JAOTQP010001286.1, on the reverse strand, counting down.
TGGTGAAGATTTTCCATTTACCTCATCCTATCCCCAGCACTGACATCATCAAATCCCCAGCAAGCTGTACTGTTGCTGCATCTTCACAGTGAAAAGGTGAAAAGACTCTGTTTAAACATACAAATTTAACTTGCTACCCAGGGTGTGCTTTAGAACACTGCAGAATTTTCCTGAAAGATTAATGATGTTAAAATGTGCTAATGGCAGCACTGAACGTCCATCAGGGGTGGTGCAGGCTGTGGAGCTGCTCCCTGGGGACCCTCTCCTGGCTGCCCCAGGTATGGGATAGCACAGCATGGCATGGCAGCCCACCTGCCCCACCTCTGAGCCTGGCCTGAGCTGACTGTGCTCTTGACAAGCCTTGGACAGGCTTGGGAAAGAGCTCCTGGTGGTTGCTGTCAAGCGTGCTGGTCCTCACGCTTCCAGAGAGCAGGCGTGCTCTGAAATGACAGCTTTTTTTCCAAAGTGCTTGTCTGTCTTTTATGTTTGCCTCCTCAAGCAGAAGAACACTCTCTGCATTAATACACCACTGCAGCCTTTTCAGAAATATTGGCCTGGCCTTTGCCTGTCCATCTGCAGGCTTGTGGAAAGGATGAGCCCCACTCCATTTCTTTCTGTGTGTGCCCACATCACCCCAGGAACCCGCCTCGGCCCCAGCCTGCTCCCCATCTTCCTGTCTGGTCTGGATGCTAAAATCTGCCTCTTTGCCCCACACTGACACTTTTTTCCTTCTTAGCTCTTTCAGTGAGACAGGATCCATCTGTAGTTTCCGCCATGGTGTGACAGCTGGATTTTGGACACTGCTAGCTGAGAAGATCTTCTATCCAAGAAAACTTTACCCATGCTACAGGACAAAAAAAAGCAGAAAAAATGTAGCAGTTTATGCTCCCACCGTGGGAGACCTGTTTACTGTGAGTTACAGGCTTCATCTCCAGCTTGTTCCTGCACACCCAGATCGTGTTTGCAAGCCCAGAGCAGGTTGCATTTGGCATAAACCAGATGTCTAAAGAAAAGTACACGATGGGCACACTGAGCCCCTAAACAGAAAGAGTCTCCAGCTTCAAGCCCATGCCCCTGCCAGTTTGGGATTCTACTGAAAATATTTAAGTTCCACATTCTAGGGGAATGAACTTGAGAGGGAGGGAAATCCTAGCCATAGGCTTGGTTAGAAAATGAGATGCATCCCATAAAGCACTTTCATTTTGTGCACATAACAGAAAATTAATAAGTGGTGTCCTTCTCTATTAATTTGCATATGACCAGTTTGTGATTTCTACAGAACCCAGTGGGATAATCCCATTGCCAAGGCACACCCTGCAAAACACCTGTTAAATGAGTCGCCAGAAACTGCTGTGGAGGACACTGATGGGGTAGAAACCAAATTAAATATTTAGCTGCCTGCTGCTGGAGGAGCCTCAGCATGCCGAGCCAGGCTGCTCTGTGTCCCTGCCTCCAGAGGAACAGACTGGGTGCACACAGCCTCTGTTTTGCCTCTGACGTGACAAAGGAGACGCACTGCAGCAATCTCTTGTGCTCTGAGGTTGATCACATCTGACTTTCTGCAACCACACTCAATGGACAGAGATGATTGGAGTAGATTCTGGTGCTCTTTGTGTCTCTCCAGTGCTGGGATGCTGATGAACAGCGACAGTTGCACGATTGCTGTCCTTTTCCGTGGTGGGTATTGGAGATAGAAGGGTAGAGACATGGTGATACGTGCTGCCTCTTGCAACCCTGTTCTGGGAGGCTTTTGTCCCTGAAGATCCTCACTGGTATATAGGAGGAATAAGAATTGCATTGGAAGATGCCTGAACCAGCAGAATATTTATGTGGATCCATACACGTATATATCAGTATATTTATCTGTATTTCTCCAAGTAGATGTAAAGATTGGTCATTTGCTTTGGGGAGAGGAGGGAAGGTCAGTGTGGACACCTTACTTAACTGCACCAGGAACCAGGTCATGCTGTGTTTACTCCATGAAACAATCTCTCTTCAGATCTGTGTCACACTCTAAATGCCACCAGAGCCAAACTGCTCCCTGGTATCTCACATCACCCTGATCTTCTCCCCATGGAATCCCTTCACAGCACAAACCATGGTCACACCCATAACCACACAACATTTTTCTGGAGCTCAGTGGGAAATCACCACCATTCAGAAAGGCAACAAAAACACAGCAGCCCACAAAAGAGCTGTGAAATCAGAGAGTCTGCATGTGTTTGAGCAGTTTGTGAAGGATGCTGTGGACAGCCCATGTGCCTGTGCAGGCTTCTGCTGCTGTCCTGGCTGAGGTCACCCAGCACAGGGGATGTCAGTGCTGGCAGCACAAAGGCAGCATCCCCACCTCTCTGAGCTCTGTTTGCAGAGCCTCAGCCTCAGTCAGCAGCAGCCACGTTGACATGGCCAGGGGGAAGGTGGTGGTATTCCAGAAAAAAAGATGGCATTTCCCTGTCTTCAGTGCCACTGAGCTGTGTAGCCACTGTGTTTGCAGGAGATGTTCCCTCTTTAGGGAAGAGAGCTTTTAGAGTAATGACCTCTCATTCAACATCAGTGTCATGTGGGACACTAAGCACCAAAAGGACAGAGGACACCAAAGTGAAGGACAGTACATTTTGCTTTGAAGTTTCTGTAGCTGGTTACAGAGAGAAAATAATTTTAATATAAGCTCCAGCCTGTCCAGATTTGTCAGTAGAAAGTGTCAAGTGGAGTTTTAGCTGTTTTACATGTTTAAGAACAGATGTGAAGCTGAACTTGTGTTATTCCTGCATATTTCTCAGCTATTCTTTGCCATGAGACATTTCATATGTTTTATACCCCAATGCACTTCCCTTCCCATTGCTATAGTCCTGAAGTATTTAAATCATAACTTTGTAACTTCACTTCATTGGAAAAAGAAAATATATTACTGCCTCTGACACACAAAGTAATTATCCCAAAGACTGTTCTGATGTCTCTCTTGGTCTTTGTCATGCATGAGGTGGAGTCTTGGTGCTGAATTTTTTTGTTCCAGCAGAAATCATGGCCATTCTCACTGTCCACTTCAGTTGAGTCAATGCAACTCTTTTAGAGGGCTGTAGCATAAACTAAATTGGTGAGGTGATTTGGGTTAAGAAGCAACAAGCCAAAGGGGGGAAGCTGCACCTCTTTAATATATGCTCAAGCAGGGCAAATAGTTTACTTTTCTTACCCATTTTCAGAAGTATAGTAACATTCTGCTGGCAAGTGAGGTGAGACACTGGGCTGGCTGTGCCAGCAGCTGTGCAGCCCCAGGGCACAGGGAGAGAGCACTGAGACCCCCAGGCAGGTCTTGGGACAGGGACTGGTTCTGCTGATGTGGTAATGAGCCCCAGGACATGCCAGGACCCACCTGCCAGCTTACAAGGGATGAGCTGGGAGTCACCAACTCCAGAAATCCACCAGTAATGCAGTGTTGGGAAATGTGTCATCCCCAGTGAGGCAAATACAGAACAAAGCCATGAAAATAAATGGCCCAAAGGAACAGGGGCCTTATGGGGCATTTTTGATCCTTCCAATGTGCTCCATTTACAGACCAGGAGCCTGTGCTGTATCCTCCACTCAGCTCCTTTCCTGTGTGTCACCAAGGGGTTCTGTGCCTGGCCATGCTGTCAGCCACTGCCACAGCAGTGCCTTTATAGTGCTTAGTGTCTTTATTCCCCTGATCTGAGATTCTCTTCAAGCATTGCCAGCTACATGATCCCACTGTCATGAAAAAGCCAACAAAAAGAAGTGTTTTCCAGCAGCCAGGAAGTTGGCATGTTTCTAGCTACAACAAAGAAAGTGGCCATAGCCTGTTTTGTACAGATGACCTCCTTTAGTTAGGCCAGAAAATGTGACTATTTCAAAGCTGATTTATGTTTCTAACTGAAGTCCAGAATCTTAATCTCTCTTGCTGTTTCCCCTGTCTGGACTGTGCTTGGCTGTGTGCAGAGCAAGGAATTAGGGTAAGAGGTAGAAGTCAGAAGGAAGAAAGATCAATTGTTCCTATTGCAAAAGTAAACAGCAGTAAGTGCTTAATTGTTTCTGTACTTTCTAATCAAGTGGAATTTTCAGACAGCTGTGAAGAGCCCTCAGTGTGTGCAAGCAGCATAGACTAAAATAAATCAATCAATCCATGTCCTCTTTCCCTCTTAAGGTGCTTGCTTTTCTTGTCATTGATCCAGGGCAGGGACAAGTTCCTCCAGTGCTGCAGGCTCTGCACAGGACAGAACTGCAAAAATCCCACTTCTCAGTGGATCAAAATGGTGTCATCCAGACCCAAACTGGGACAGGACTAGAGAAATGTCTCTAAACCTTACTGGGTCACCTTCTGGGTGCAGCAGGGCAATGATCATCCCTGAAAGCTGAGCCCTGCCCTCACAGCTGCCACCAGCATCAAGGGACCACAGCCCAGGGCTCTGCCCCCTTGCAGCCCATGGACACTGCAGGAGGAAAGCACACTCATGTGAAAGCCAGCCCTCTGGGGAGCACACAAGCTCCTAGCACCTTGTTTCCAACGGGTTTGTGGTTTGTGTTTGCCCTGGGAAACTGTGGTCTCCTATGCCATAAATTCCAGAACAGTAGAGCTCCACCCAAAGCAAAGAAAAAGATTTTTTCCAAAAATCACTTGATTTTCAGCATCAGCCATTCTCCTTATGTGCTGGTCCTGATGCTAACCAGGCTTTATGAGGATGTTTGGATGGAGGAAAATCACACAGCTTTGCACTACACATCAGAGCCTGGTACTCTCCTGTCTGCAGCTGCTGAGTACCATGGAAAGCATCAACCACTTTGGAACAAGCTCTTATCCCCAGTAAAGCCACTGTCTCAGCCTCTGGCTGCCCACATGTTTGCACATCTTTCTGTCACCCCAGGCTACCCAGGAGTTTCCCCTTCAGTGGGATTTTTAACTCTCCCTCCTTGCCCTCCTGGATGTGTGCTATTTATTTTAGACCTAACATGCAGAAATATTAGCCCTACATTCAGAAACAAATCTTTAAGTACTCAAAGGCCAAACTGGGCTCTGCTTCAATGTGATTTTTACCAGACTGGCTGCCTTCAGCAGCAATGCCACCCTGCTACCCATTCCAGCCCTTAGAGCTTCATCTCCTCATCAGGATGCTGAAGGATGTACTTCCCTACAAAGACAGGGATGTTTGATGCTCTGAGACTGAACTGGGCTGTCATGGTAATGAATGATACCCTTGTGCTTAAAATGGCCTTGGGGATAGTGAGATGGAGAAGGACTGGATGAGATTCCAGAGCTTGCTGTCCTGTATGTCGTGCAGAGGATTTCCCCCCCCCTTTCCTATTTTTTCCCAAGATTTCATGTGTTTTGACAAACAAACGTAACCAGGATGCTGAAGGGATTAACCAGTACTGAAAAGGCTTTATTAACTTGGTGATTTGGACTGTTAATCTTTGGTCTGCATTTCTCTGAGTCACTGGAAGGCTGCAGGGTTCCTGTGTGGGGTGTAACGGGTGTCACATGAACCCAGGCTGCTACACTGCAGGTTAGCTGTGAGCAGAGCAGAGATGAGGAGAGGAATTTAGCGTGGGCAAGAGGCACACCCTCTATTTTGGCAAGAAGCAGTTCACATTCTTACTCTGATTTACATTAGTTTACAGGGAAGGCTGAACTGACTTTTTGAAGCATGTGGTAGTGTTTAACTGCATAAAACTTGGAATCAGCTTCAAGTACTGGATGTGGAGAGATCAAAGCTATTAAACTATATATTTTGTATAGGAAATATCTATGATGAAGAAATAAATTTGTCTCAGTAATAGCCAACAGGGAGAACTCTTTGAAAACAAAGGCTGCTGCTGTGTCATCCCTCTGTTTACTTGTTTTGCAGGAAGATTGATTATTAGAGCTCCCATTTTAACATAAACTCTGCAAAGGCTTTGTGTGCTTTGCACGCAGCCACTGGTGCTCCTGAGGCTGAGACCAAGGCACGTGCAGTGGCAGAGCTGGGCTCTCATGGTGCCAGGGCAGCAGCAATGCCTCCCTGGCCAGGGAGGGATGGGGGCTGCACCTTTCTTCTCAGTTACATGGGAAATACCTTCCTCCTGGTGCAGTCAGGCTGGTATAACTTGCCTCTAGCCATGTTTTCCCAAAAGTGAAAGAAGGAGAAAGAAGCCTTTGCTTGGCCTTTTTTTTTTTTGCACATCTAGTTGCTGCCTAGTCCGGATCAAGAGTAGCCAAGGATGAGGTGAAATGTCTGTTCTAGAGAATCTGTGAAAGTCCAGGGTCCTTCTGCAACCCTTGGCACTGGTGCTGGCCTTCAAGCCATCACCATGGAGGGTCCTTTGCCACTGATGATGGCAGCCAATTTCTTCACCATCCTTTTCTGAGATCTCCTCTCTTCCCCTCCCTGCTTGCTTTCCCTCACCTAGTGCAGCTCATCTTTCATGTTCGGGTTATTTATCTAAGCCTGCTCTCCAGGGCTGCCCCACGTGGCTATTTTAGTCATTTCCTCCAGCAAGTTCCTGCAATTGTTGGGCTGGCATTGTGTGAGTCACCCACCACACTTCCTCCCACACTCCCTCCTAGATGGGAAAAGCCTCCTCCTGCTAGTTTTCCTTTGTTAACCAGGGCATCCTGAAGCAATTCCACCTTTAACAGCACAAAGGCCATGCTTGCCTGTGGCAGCCAGGTGCTTTGCAGAGCACAGACACCATCAGAGCAGAGAACACCACCGAGCTGCCTGGCAAGTGGTGCAGACAGGGGAAACCAGCTGGGCTGATCTGCCCCTTCCTTTTCTTCCTGCAGGTCCATGTGGTCACTCTGCCCCTGGGGCTTTTGACTGGGAGTGAAGCCAGATTTCAACCCAGAGATCCAGACCTGGGCTTTGCTCCTGCAAAGTGACCTTCCTCATGGCCCTCCCTGCCTGGAGGACACTTGTACATCACATCCAGCATCTGCTAGCCCTAGCACCAACAAAAAAACCCCATACCAGGCTGTCTGCCTTAGTAGACATGAGGCACAACAAGCTCTGCTGCTCAAAGCCACAATTCTCTGTAAGCAGAGCCCTTTTGGTGACAGCAGTGCTGTGCTGACTGTCACCACCCTGTGATGGAGAGCAGGGCAGGCAGGAGCCATCCCAGCATGCTGGGTGTGTGCAGGGCAGTGGGAGGCTGCCCTGTGCATCTGGGCACCACATGGCCCTGGGAAATCACAGCTCACACCTGGCCACACGTTGGCTTGGCTTCCCAACTAATGAGCTGCCAGCATGTGAGCACGGGAAGTATCTGAAATATATGCAGGGCAGGTATCTAAATACATGTGATGGGCATGTGTGTTAAATCTGAAGGAAACAGCCCAACAAGGTTTTTTCACATCCTGTGATGTTTCTTTTTGCCTGTTTGTTTTGCTTTGGGCTTTTTGTATGTTGTCATACAAAATAAAATTGCATTTTTTCACCCTTGAGTACCAGACTGGTATGGCATTAACATTTCTGTTCCTGTAAGATTGGCAATCATTGGCAAGCTTGAACCTAACAACTCCTTTTGTTTATTTAATGGAGATGTAATGTTTTTTCTGCATGTGCTGTGTTGGACAGACTAATCCTCAGGGATGCCTCTTGCATGTGCAGACACTCACTTCTCTGTTCTGCCTTGCACTGGGTGTGGGTGAGGTGCAGCAAAGGGAACCCTTTGGAGCGGGCCCATATGGGCCCATGGGTGGGTGCTGAGCCCCACAACAGCCAGGCAGGAGAAGGCACAGACACTCTCCAGGTGAATGCTTTTCTGAAGCTGTCCCTGGAAGACCAGGGACCATACATGGCCTTTACACAACTCCTCATTCATGCAAGAGGAAATCTGGCAAGGAAATTTCTCCCCCATTAGTACCTGAGGACATTGGCTCAGATGATGTGTTTTTAATTGCTTGTTAGGTCTGCTCTTCAGTGACACATTTCCCAGTGGGAAGATACTAAAATCATCACCCAGTTGCAGGGGATAATTATAATTTCTGCAGGAGCGATCCTGATGTTTCTCATTAGCACCAGTGCTATGTGGAAACCTGCACTTTGGAGGCAGCAGATGGTGAATGTGTCCCTCAAGAACACTGGGAGAGAAGGAAGGCTGGACTGCCACCACCAGAAGCATCTGCCAGTTCTGTGCAGGGACAGCATCATCCTGGGACAGTCTGGAGCTTTTCTAGCACATGGAGACATGTCAGAAGGTGGAAGAAAAGGAAAGGACTGTAGAAGGAAAGCTCTAAAAAAGTGTTCTGTGAACAAAATCCTGTGACTTCTCTTCGTGGCTTCACTCTAGATACACTGATCAGGTAGTGATGCAGGAGGAAGGTCAGGAGGGAATTTGTGAGCCATGGGTTTGGCTTGGCCCATCCTTCAGCATTTCACAGCACAGGGCCATGAAGGACAACTGGTTTATGCCTCAGAGATGCTGCATGGGTTCTTTTCAGTGCAGGTACAAAGAGAGAAATTTCCTCTCCTAAACACTGTGTCCTTGCCCCACAGGGAACAGAGAGATACCCTGTACATATGAAAAGGCAGGCAGCACATCCAAATGACTCTATTCATCTCTGGAGGCATCAATTCTCTCTCTACCACACAGCTGCAAGGAAGCTGTTGGATCTGAGCCTGGTGCAACAGTGCAGCAACACAGGGATAATAAACCCAGACCTTTCCTTCCTTTGTCATTTCTCAGAGCATCTGGGATCTTACTTCCTAAAAAAACAACCCAAAATCTGAAAATTACCTAAACTCATCAAAGTCAGGAGATCAGGAGGGCTGAAAGCACCTCCTCACAGCTGTTTGGGGTTGTGCTACACCTGTGAACTATCCTGCTTTCTGAATTTGTTCCTCTAAAGCTGTTGGGATGGTGATTGTAGGCAGGCTGCTGTGAGCCCCAGAAACACTCTCCTGAACTTGGTGCCACAGAGGTCCAGCAGATCCCTGCTGAACTTCTCACTGCTCTCTTTCAGCAGGGTACTGGGCTGTCACAGGAGCAAGAGCATTAAGGAATCTGCTTCCTTCTGAATGTAACAGGCTTGGAAACTGTGAAACCCTGGAGTTTGGGGTGAAGAGGTTGGCAAGCTGGAAAATGTTTGTTTTACTCCCAGTCCTGCTTCCTGCAACACTTGAAACAGCAGAGAGAAACAGTGAAGGATTCATTCCCTTTTTATTCCCTATGCCCACAGCCTCAAATCCTTGTCTTCTCCAGAATCCCTGGAAGCATTTTTTCCCCCAAAGATTAGCTTCTCCAGTTCAGCCAACTTTTACCATGAGTTAAATATTAAAATATCCAAGAATCTGAGAAGTCATATCCCAAGCCTACCTCACACAAAGTTCTAGTTTTGCTGATCTGCACCTGGTCAGTAGAGCAGGTATCTTTACTACTCAGGTAGTCACTTTAACTAAAGACTGGAGCACCTCACAATGCTGAAAATTATTCTCTCTTACAGACCTGAGCGAAAAAGTCATAAGGGCAAGAGACTGGTAAAGGTCACATGAATGTTTGCAGCAAACTGGTGTCTCCTGAACTGATTGTCACCAAGACCCAGCAGGACTGCTAGGACCAGGATGCCCAGGCATGACTTAAACCCCTTGCATAGCCTCTATGCATTTTAAAATGTGTATGCCTGCCCTGCTTTAAAATTTGCCTTTTAAGCTGCAAGGTTTTCTGGCACTGGCACAGGGATGCTCAACCTGACCTAATTTTACAGATCTTTCTCATCCATAACCTCTATGGTTCATTGACTACAAGGATTGCTGTGTTTCTCATTAGGGGTTAGAAACTATTTTTATGCTTTTGTTCACTCAGCACAGAACACAGAGCAAAATCTTCCATGTTATCCTTCTGTGTTGGCTGGGGCTGCAGTCCGTGAAGAAGCAAAATCACCTCTTTTCCCTAAGAAAGATGAAACCAAAGAAACTGGGACCAGACCTACAGAATTCACATATAAAATTCTCCCTGTGTTGATAACTTCTTTTTATGTAGACTGGTCAAACTCAGGACTTGTTTAGTGAGCCATTTCTCTAAGCACATAGCCATGAACTACTATTTAATCTCTGTTGCCCTTTGGACGGTGGAGCTGCCTCTCACAGGCTGGCAGTGGAGCTCTTACAGATGTGTGTGAGAGCACAGGGGCTCTGGGGTGCTTTTCCATCGTGGCAATGCCTTCCAGGCCCTTGGCAGCAGCACAGTCTGTGCCCTGTGGAGGGGCAGCATCCTCCTCTGCCCTGCAGAGCCCTTCTCCCAGTGTCCCAGCCCAGCCATTGCCCTCTTTGCAGGCTTGCCTGGGCAGGAGGAGCAGCAGCAGCACAGGGATCCTGCTCTATCCCCTGTCCAAGCAGCAGCAAGATGAGGAATGAGGCTGAGGTCACCACAGACCCTGTCCCAGCACAGCCAGCAGAGGCTGTGTCCCATCTCTGGGACAGGGCTGTTCCCAGCACCTCCTCATGTGTGCTCTGCTTTCCAGCCTGGGGCTGAACCCTGTTCTGTCCTGTTGGTCCATTTTTTAGTCTCCTTGCTGACCTTTTTGATGTCCCCTGGCCAGCCACAGGCAGGGGCTCTGCTGGGACCCTCACCCACTGGTGCCAGTGCTGCTCCAGCACACATCACAGAGCTCAGAGGTGATGGGCAGCAGCACCTCCCCTATGGCCAAGATGTCCTGGGGGCTATTTCCATCCTTCATACACCAGAAACTTACTTGTTTCCTCTTAAGAAGATACTGCTCTTTCTTACAGGGAAGTAAAAGGAAAAGGAAAAAAAGTAAAAAAGAAGAATTTAAGAAGAATAAGTATTAATTAAGCCTAGGATTTCACAAATACCTTCTGAGAGGCTTCTGGTGAAGATCAAGTGCAATATAACATTAAATATTTAGCGTAGCCTCTCAAAAGGGATTTGATCTTTACATATGAAAAAAGAGATGAGACTTAAAGATTAAACAGATCTTTTTAATATCCAGCTTCAGTTACTCAAAATAACAATGCAGTCTGTGGTGACTCAAGAATTTGCTTGTGGGGGATTAGGCAGAGTGATCAGACCTTAGGGACAGGTCTACAGGGGAAGCTGTGTCATTTTGAGGGTGTCACTGAGGGAGACACAGAGACACCTGGGAGGAGAAACCCTGACAGCCAAAAGGGGTGGGGCAGCAAAAAGTGACCATGTGCATGAGGAAGGGCTGTGTAACATTCAGGTGAGGTGGCCTCACAGTTTCCCAGCTGGCCATCAAGTGAACAACACATCCTATTACACTGCTGTGGTATCTCTGTGAACAAGGAATCTCAGGATCTTCCCAAAGGACTCTGAGGAGTCCCTGCTGTCCCAGATAGTTCAAGCAGGAGATACCATGCCGTAGGTATGTATATTTATATACACAAATGCATGCATATTTAAAAAAAATAATTTGTGAAATGCTTTTCTCAGGCAGACAAAAATATTTTCAAAGGCAGAATCATAGTATGATTTGGGTAGGAAAGGACCTTTAAATGGTCCTCCCCTCTGAGCAGGGACATCTTCAAGTTTATCAGGTAGCTCAGCTCCCTATCCAACCTGGTCTTGAATGTTTCCATTGTTGGGGCATCTACCACCCATCTGGACAACTTTTTCCACTGTTTCACCAACCTCCTAATAAAAAATTTCGTCCTTCCAATGTTTAAAAACACTGCCCCTTGTCCTATTGCAACAGCCCCTGCTTAAATGTGTCTCCCCATCTTTTTTGTAGACCTCCTTCAAGTACTGAAATGCCACAATAAGATCTTCTTGGAGCCTTCTCCAGCTGGACAACCCCAGTTCTCAGAGCCTTTCTACATGGCAGAGGAATTCCATCCCTATGTAAGAAGAAAGGGAAAATAACAACATACACAGTTTGATAAAATGAAGGGTTAAAAGAGTGGGATGCCCATGCTGCCACAAACCCTTCTCTTTTTCTTCTTTTAAGCAAGAAAACCATGAGATGAAGACAGGTCATGTCAGAGCCTTTTTTTCTCTAAATGTTTGTTTCTCTGAATGCCTCTAGGAGAGTTTAGCTGTGTGATGTGGCAGCAGCACCAGGCACTGCTCAGAGCCCTGCTGTGGTAGGGAGCAGCCAAACCTGGGCAGAGCTGTGGGGACCCTGCACTCCACTGCTGCCCTGCCTCAAGCCCCTTTTTCACTTCAGCCTTTCCTAACCAATGCATTTGTTTTTCCCAGTGTTTGGCCTGGGAAAACATGCTTGCCTGACTTTCTGTGAAATTGATTTCAGCCCTTGTTCCAAGCGCAGCTCTGTGCCATTTTTGTGTCTGAAGGAACAGTAAGTACCTACGTGGGAAAAAGGTAGGGGTGGCTCAGTCAAGAAAATAAGCCTTCCCCAGTCTTTCCACACCATTCCAATTTCAATTGTGTCCCTTTTTTGTTCTGTGGAGCAAAACCCTGAATGATTTCAGTCATTTCCCTTTCAAAATAATTGCTTTCCTGATGCAGCTTTGGACAGTCCAAGCAAAGAAGTGTTTTTCTTTCCAGCAGCCCTGGTGAAGGAGTGGCAGATACAGCAAATGGAGCCCTGTGAGCTCAGCATTACTAATGCCCATCAGATCCAGTTCTCATCACTGTATTGCAGCAACTTGCAAATCTTAAAATGTACTAAAGCTGGTGAAACCTGTCTTCAGTTTACCATTTAGATTTGCCAAATACAGAATCAGAAGACACTCATACACATTTGCTCTGACTTCCCAGGCAGCTCAGGCCAGAGGTTCCCTGAATTAATTTGCCTTTGAACTGGAATATTTCTGTTTAAAAATACATTGTAGGAAAATTTCTGGGGCTTGAAAATCCGTCCCAGTCTATGCTAAACCTCTCCCATGTTTGGTTACTATCATTCCTAAAACACCTTCCCTTTGATCTACAACTCCTATCCTCTGACATCCAGCTCTAGATTTTGCTGCCCTTTGTATTCCAGATTGATGAGCTCTCTCATTACATTTTTATTCTCTTTAGATTCACTTACAGTGCCTTCCTTTGGGTAGCTGCAGAGAGGATGTCTCCAGCAGAGCAAGTTGCCATAGGCTCTTTATCCTCAGCTGAGGGAAACAGGTACTTTGAGGATACATTTTTGTCACCTGTTTTAGACTTCTCCTTTAGAAGGAGAACTGCACCCCTAAAGTGCTTGTTTTCTCTGTGTTGGCTTCAAAGGGAGCCTAAAGGATAAGTTTAAATAATATCTGAGCTTAGTCAGATGAGAACCACCCAAGCAGGCAATGAATCCATCTCTGACAAACTCCAAAACCACTCTGAGAACCTCAAATACTGCTTTACAAAGAACAGTTATCACTCCTTGCAGTTATGCCCATCATACTTCCTCAATGCCTCACAGCTTCCCAAACCCTTCCTGCAGTGGCTGCAGCTATGATTCACAAGATCCCACCCCACCCCACTAGCCCAGCAGTCTGAGTGAGCTCCCTGCCCGTGACAAGGGAGTGGCATTGCTGTCTTTTCAGGGGATGTTTTCACTGTGTGGAGAGCTCCAGGGTCTGTTTAGCAGCTCTGTGTTTGCAGTGAAGCTGACACCTAAATAAACAGGACCTGCTCCTAGGGGATGGCACATCTCACCATCCCTCCCAAGACAGCTCTGCTATTCTACCCCCACCTCACCCAAAACACTGGGATGCACGAAGGCAGGAAATTAAAAGGGAGATACTTTGAGTCAAGGCCAGAAGGGAGTTTCCTCCTCTCTCAGAGAGAAAAGTCTCAGTAAAGGGAAAGTTTCTTGGTTTGGTTGGCAAGCCCTGAGCAGAGATTAGTGTCTGGGAAGGATGGTTTCTGCAGGGAAACACCAATGGCACAGCAGGTGCACATCTGGCTCCCTCTGTGTCCCAGGGCAGAGGCAGGTGGCTCTGCAGCTGCAGGGACACCAGTGCACTGCTCCTGCCCCTGGGGACAGACTGGAGCTGCTGGGCAGCACTGCTGTGTCCCTCCCACCCTGCTCTCCCTGGACTATTTCCCCTCATCACTCTGTTCCAGGGGTTCTTTCTGGAGAGCCTGTTTCTTGGACACCCTCTGCCTGCACCACTTATGCATACTTCAGCCTCATCCAAAAATGCCTGTTCTCTCCTAGGCCTTTCTCCAGGACACTGTGAACAAGAAGCAAGCAGGCTGGCTGAGACCAAAAATGAGGATTTTCCTTCCCCTCATCAGCTCTTAAGACTATTTACTACTTCTGAAAATTCAGAGAAATCCTTGCTTGCTGTGGAGCTGTGTCTAGTTCTCTGCTGGGTCCCCAGAATGCTTCCCATTCCCGTGGCAGCTAAGGGAAGGAAGAGAAGTTCTCTTCTTTCCCAACCAGGAGACCTGCCTACACCTTCATCCAGCCTACAGAAATGTGCAGAGCAGAAGGGAGCACAGAAAAAGACAATAAATTCTCTGTAAGTGGATTGTTCACATATTTGGAATGAACACCTGGAGAGATTGCTGACACCCCATCTATCCAGGCAGCTTCAGGCACTTCAGAGCAAACAGCACAGATCCAGCTGAGAGATATCTGCTTTCTCAGCATGGAAAGCTAGCCCTGCCCCTGCCAGTCCTGTCCCCTCCAGCCTTATTTCCCTACATCCTGCCTCCTCCAGCCCTGTCCCTTCTAGACCTGTCCCCTCAGTCCTAAACTTCACCCTTGAAAACCTATCTCTGGGTCTATCAGGTTTTCCCATTTAAACACATCAAGTGTGATGTGACACATTTTATCTACCTGGGCTGGAGGTGAAGGGAGGATGGTGAGAGATGGAGGATGAGCAGCTGGGAACCAAAGAGTCCCCTTCATTTGCATGGTGGGGTGAGGATGAGCTGGCATTACCAACTTGTCCTCTGTTGACTACTGGGGTTTAACACCACCCCTGGGGAAAAGGGGGCTTGGCTGAGCCTGACCCACAGCCAGCAGCAGCAGGCAGAGCTGAGAGCCCCTGCTGCACCAGGGGTTCCTGTGGGCTGGCCCAGGCAGCCCCAGGCAGCAGCACTCCTGTGGCACACAGCAGACACAGCCTGAGTGTCTTGTGTCCTGCCACTTGTGTTCATGTGGGCAAGGAGAAACTCCAACCTGTTTGTATACTCATTTTGCTTCAAAAGTAGTAGTGGGTTATATATACATTAATATAAGACAACACCACTGTCACAGAGCTGCTGATTTTTTTTTCTTCCTGACCTGGCTTTGACAGAGATTCCTGTGTTCCTATTGAACCTTTTCCCCACTAGTTTTACTACCAGCTCATCCCATACTGACTTTCTATTAACTGTGTCTTAGCTTTTGCTTTTACACAGTTCTTCAATAGCAGAGACTTTCTTTAAGAGGTGAACAAAACCATCATTGTCTGCAATTATTTGTTGCTATTTTTTCCATATGTTATTCATCACTGATCCATGGGATTGTGGGTTGTTTTGTTTTAAAAACATGTCATTGAGGTAAAGTTAAAAGGAATCAAACAACCTACTGGAGTCTTAAAGGTAACGAAGGTTCCCAACCAGTGATGCTTCTTTCTTTGCTAAGAAAATCTCCACCAATAAACAGCTGTTGAGCACTAGGGAAAAGTGTTCCCACAGTCACCTCAAAATATGGATCTGGTAGGTGTGAGCCAGGTCTTCCAGCCATTTCCTTGTGTGTGTAATTAGCATTGATCTTGAAATACAAAGCAGTCCTTAAGAAGGATAATACCTGCTAAGTAAATTGCATTGTTATGCACAAGTCTGTTATATGTGTCTTTCTCACAGACAAACCTTAAGGCTTAATGTACGTTTGTATAAAGACATCACACCTCGAATAACTGGGGACAATGTTGAGAGTGAAGCTGTTGCTACAAGACAACCCATTTTAAAAGGCCCAACTTTGCTCCAATGCCTGGTGCAGAGCCTGAACATTCTCATTGCAGGCACCAAGACGTGGAGACAGGGCAGATGGTTTGGGTGAGGAGTAAAGAGAGGCACAGACAGAAGAGGATGGGCCAAGGGAGTTAAGACCCAACCCCAAATATTGATATGCACAATGTTCTTTGCAAGGAGCTTGGCTGCCTGTCTCTAAGGCAGCCCACAGAGGTGAAGGACACTCTTTCACATTTCCACTGAACTGCATATATTGAAGGGCCTTTCAAATCCATCCCAATTGTCAAAGGCATTTTCTTTTCAGATAACCCAAGCTAACATAATGCAGCAGCCTCAGGCTGAATCCCAGCTGAGAGCAGAGTCAGGTCAGTTATGTTACTTCAGTTTGTGATTGTCCTCATAAGTTCTTCATGAAATAATACAGCTGTACCTAAGGTAGATGTAGGTGACAATGCATGCTGATTTGTGAGGAAGGATTTTCATGCTAAAGGGATGATACAGAAATCCTATCAGCAGGGAGGGTTCAAGAACAGACCATTACTCTGTCCTTGAAATCAGTGGGTTGGGTGGAGCTCAAATATTGGCCCTTCATTAGGGCTTGAGGCTGTTCCCTACACACCAGCTTTTGTATTCCTCTGCCCAAAGTGACCAACAGTGGCACATTCCTTGAGAGATCTCCTCCCTGATGTGGCCAGCAGCTCACAGGCAGGGGGTCCATGAGCCCTGTGGCCACACTGGCAGTGAGAGCAGGATTTCTGCAACATCACATGCATGTAGCACATGGGAAAGACAGTCAGTATCTTTGGTATAAAGCTCTGAATGATCTGGCCTGCTGTCTAATTAATTTTCTATTTAATAGTAACAATTATAATCAATACTGGACTCATATTCACTATTTTTATTAGTGGAACAGAAAGCACAATACAGAAATGCTAATTAAGCTCATTTTATATATGGTGAAAGTGAAGCAGAGATGGGTGGAATGCCTTCTTCAATGTCACACTTCAGTTTACTCTCAGATCTAGAAATAAAATCTGTTTTCAAGTCTTGGTCCAGCCTGGAGATGCCAGGTCCCCTGACAGGGTTTTCTTAGTCTGTGCTTATGTGCAGGGCTTATGACTGATTCAATGACTTTCCCATTGCAGCACTTCCAGAAACTGAAGGAAACCACTTCTGGGCCAGGGTTAACACACTTCAGTTGAAGGTCACACTGAAAATCAGCTACTTGATAAGGATTTTCTCCAGGAGAGCTGGTAGAATGTCTCATGGCAGTGAACAGAGCAAGCCCTGCTTTCTGGATGATTTGCAGGCCCTCCAAGGACATGTTTTCTATTCTGAAATGAATTTCAGGTCTTTTCCTTTATTCATGTATGCCCTATGTCACTACCCAAATACAAACCACCACATACATTTTCTCCTTTCATGTTCCCTTATGCTGTGGGAGCCTTGATACCCCCTACTCCGACCACACATTTTATTTTAAGATCCACTTTGTTTTTGCAGCCTCTTCACTCTTTCTCTGGCTCTTTTGTTTGAATTTGCTGTGTATCCTCAGGTGTGTGTTCTGCAACACCTCTGCAGTTGGTGTTTATGTTCATCTCAAGGCCAGGAGCAGAGGGGGCCTTTATGGAACTGCTCTTCTCTATCCACTTGTAAAACCCAAGACACTTGTCAAACCATCTCTGCAGCACTCAACATCACTGTCCCTGACATGGGTGTTATGGGTTTTTGTGTAATGATGGCAAGACAACTGGGAAGCCTGTTGCCCTAGAGGGAATCAAGGATGATTAACTGTAAAGATATATTTGTGTATTCTTTCAAACCAAGATTTCCTGTATTTCTCAGATTTGATTAGCTGAATTGTTTTATAGAGGGAAACAAAACCAATTTTCATATCAGTGAAATAATACTAGTATCCTCTCTATCAATGAGTGAGCTCCCACTTATCTTTTTGCCAGAATCAAAATTTTTGCAAAATCTCTTTCAGACAAGGCTGTAATCCTGAAACACAACAAGTTTAAGCAATCATTTTGTAGCTGGATATTCCTTTATTCCCCTTGCATATCTAACTAGAAAGGAGAGCTGGAGAACAGCTGGGAGAAAGTGGAGTAATTTCTGTATTAGCTATTAGCAGGCCAGAGATTTTTCCTATGGAAACTTGCCCATTTAAACAGAAAGCTGAGAGCACAGAGTTTTTTCCTACATCTTCCTCTGAAAGCAAAGTGAAATGTGGGCATTAGTGCTAAATCGTTTTTAATTTTTGTAATGGCTTAACATAAATAGCTTTTCCTACTCCAAGTCAGCACACTTGACAGCTGTAAAATACCACTCCTGCCAAAACAGCCCCTTCACTTCAGTCCTTATCCCAGTAAAACTCCCAGTTCCCAGCTGAATCACGAATCCTGTGCTCAAGGGGGCCATTGCATGGCTCTCTGTGGCTGCTGCTCATGGGCAGGCAGGGAAGCCTCTGCAGGGTGACACATTTGTGAGGAAAGCGGGGGAGGCAGGAGGGTGTGGGGCTGGCAGCACTTCTGGCATGACTGAGCATCCGACCCACCTTCCAGCCCTGCAGCCTTTGGCACCATCTGGTGTCCACCCAAATGAGGCCATGCACTGGGGGAATGGCTCCTGGTCCTGCAGGATTGGCTTCCTGACAGGAGCCAGGTGCCTCCCACCCCTCCCTGGCACAGGGAGGTGACAAAGCTGAGCCAGAGCAGCCAGGGACCATCAGCAGCTGCTGCTCCCAGAAAGACTCGGATGCCAGCAGAGCTGAGGCACCTCTGGAGAGAGGAGCCCTGAGGCAGCTGCAGTCCAGTGCTGTCCTCCAGCTGTGGAGTAACAATGCAGGAGGCCACGTGTGTTGGGTTGATGTGGCCAGAAATGTGTATTCTGTTACCAACTGTTGAAGCCGGATGGGGCAGTGATTCCTTATCTCCGTGGCATATACCATCTGCTAATGGGCCATCTTTAAACCAGCTGGGGCAATCATCTTTATCTTTTCCACAACCCATCCTCCCTCC
>JAOTQP010001286.1:15134968-15145628 GCA_026413545.1 Cichladusa arquata | reverse complement strand
TATTTCTATTTTAATTTTCCTAGTAAAGAACTGTTATTCCTAATTCCCATATCTTTGCCTGAGAGCCCCTTAATTTCGAAATGATAATAATTTGGAGGTAGGGGGTTTACATTCTCCATCTCAAAGAGAAGCTTCTGCCTTTATTGGCAGACACCTGTCCTTCAAACCAGGACACCATGTTATTTTTGGGGGAGTGTCTGTCATCTCGCAGACATGATCTCCTCAGAGTGGGAAGGAGTCCTATAAAGCACACTAGAAAGATCCTTTCAGTATGTCCTGCATTCCTGGGGTTGCTGCAGCCCCTTCTAGGTGTCTTGGAGGGGTGGTGGCCCTGCCTCTGTGGCACCAGGCCTCCTTCCAAAACCACCTCTCCATGGGCTGAGATTAGCAGCCTGGCTGGATGGAGCCCTACAAACAGCACACACGTGTGTAATTTGCCCATTACACCAAGCAAAAAGAAAATGTTGCTTGCTTTCTACACCATTTCCCCTGGTGTCCTCTCTTTGTTATTTTGTTATTTTTTCCCCACAGCAGTCATTTAAGCAATTTCCCATCTCACATTGAAGTGAAGTCATTTTTAGACGGCTTCCTCCTGTTTAAATTAGAAGGAGAAAGAAAGGGGAAAGAAAATATTTCTTGCTTTGCTTTGCTGTCAGTCCTCCAATATGAACAAGTAGAAACTGTGTTCGTTGGAGATAAATCCCTTCACCATTCTGGCAGCAGTACCTTGCCTATAAAGGTACTGTCACACTGCACATCTGAGATACAGAATTGCAAGACACTCCCACGAATGTGACTGCCAGGCCAAAAATACCTAGCTGCTATTCTTTCACCAAAGTTGTGGTGGTTATAAGCTTTCAAACACAGTATTTTCATTATATTGATATTTTTCAATACTATGTTGAAATACATGGGTAGTTTAAAAAGCTGACCTTTATAAGATTAATTATATTTTTCAAAACTATAAATGTTATTCTGGAAGATCAATAAATAAAATATTGAAGGAAACACTTTTGTTCATCAATGCAGGACAATAACCATCAAAACAAACCCTGCAGTACAGCTGCAGCAGCAGCCAGGACACACTCCCCAAGGGGCTGAGGATCCACAGGAAGGATGCTCCTGCAGTGCCTATAACACCATTTTATTCATCAGATGTGACCAGTGGGACCCCATGTTTTTTGGCCTTCTTCCTTGGCTGATCAGCCTGGCCACACCTGCTTCTAAACTGGCTAAACTTCTTGGGTTCAGTTTCTGGTTTTTTGTTGGTTTTTTTTTTTTTTTTTTTTTTAAATATCACTGCTAAATGACTTCTCTAGGAGATGGGAGAGTGGAAGAATTAACATGGATAATGTTCCAGGTATACAGGAGAGAGCAAGAGCAGCTTTTCTGCCCTTGCTGGGGTATCCCAGCTCAGCCAGGGAACAGGCACAGCCCAGGAGATTGCTCTGCTCTCACAGCTCCTCACCTGCTGAGTGTTCAGGCATGTTTGGGAATGCTCAGAAGTTGGGGTCATGAACACTCATAGTGAGTGGAGGCTGAAAAAGGATATCTCACTTCCCAGTTCTGGCTCTCAGGGCATTTCCCAGCCCTCCCTGCCTCCAGGAGCTCCCTGGGGCCATTACACCGTGGCTGGATTTGGGTTTCAGCTCTTGGCCAGGAAGAGGCACAGTGAAGGTGCTGCATCCAGTGCATGACAGCAGCTGCCTCCATCCACAGCCTCAAGCACTACCACAGCTACTAATTAGTGCTGTTTATTAGTGCTGCATTCCCCTAGCTGGGCACGCTGCAGACTGCAGCTGCTTTGGCCCTTCCTACAGCTCCAGGAAAAGCCCTGGAAGCAAATTGCCTTGCAGTGTGCCCTGAGGGTCAGCTAATCCTGCCCCAGCAGGACCAGAGCAGATGGCTGAGCTTCAAATGAGGAAACCTCATGCAAAAAAATCATCTGTTCAAGGAAATGATTAAGGGGTTTTGTCTTCTCTGCAGTGAGTACTTCTTGCTGCCTGGTGAGACCAGTCTTGCTGGGGATGCTGAAGAGTGATGCAGCAAAGTCCCCTCTCCAGTGCAGCCTGAGGGGGAGCCTTGGTGTGAGCCCTTCATGCACCTTCCTGAGCCCCTCCCTGCTGCAGCACAGAGTCCCCAGCATGGCCAGCTGCTCACAAGGTGGCCTTGCCTTCACACCAGAGGCTGGGAGCCAGCAGGCACCACTCAACACAGTACCCAGCAGTGAGCCTGGAGAGAAACACCCCCTGGCACCATGCACCATGACACCACGCTGCTCCAAGGATGAACAGCACATTATTGGCAACATCTGCTCACACCACATCTACTGCCAGCTCTTCTCTGAGTGGCCACCAGCTGAGCATGCAGGAGAAAATGCTCGGGAGAAATTAAAGAGCAATTTGGTTTTGTCTGGCTGAAATGGGAAAAAGAGCATCCAGCACACGTGCTCCTGGTGAGAGGATGGCACTTTGGCTTTGTCTAAGGCAGGGCTGACTTTCAGGAGACACCTCCACAGGTTATTTGGGTGAGTTTAACCTCTCTGTCCCTGCTGGGTGACCTGTGCTTCCTCACACAGCTGCTCTGTGCACTGCCCTCCAAGGGGGCTCCTGCCAAGTGCTCAGCAGTGCTCACTGCACCCCTTCACTGCTGGAGCAGCCTCTGCCCTGGGCTCAGCCTGGGCTCCCAGCACAGCCAGTCCTGCAGCAGCCTGCCAGTCCAGCCTGATGCTGACTTGTGGTTGATACATGGTGTTAATTGTAGTTCACACATGCCCTATGGTTTAGAGAGCTTCCTGACAGGCAGATGAAGGTCTCACAAGTGAGAGAGCACCTCACATGCTGAGGGGGGAGCTGAGAAAAATCATCCAACAGCTCTTTAATTTGCCTCCTGGATTTTGATCCCCTTAGTTTCATATGTTTGAGCTTTTCTCCTCAAACAAGAGAGCTACTAATATTTTCCTCAAATAAACTTTCACATAAGGCATTTTCACATAATCAGATTATTCCAGGAGCTGGAGTATTAGAGGAAAGCCAGAGCCTGTTACATGAGGTGCAAACACAGAATTCCCTGAGCATCAGGGTGCTGTCACTTGGACAGATGAGAGGCAGATTTTGCAGGGGGAGGATTAACCTTAATTTTTAAGATTCACATTTTGATCCAGTTAGTCTCCTGAACATTTAGCAGCCCCTCCCGAATTTTATCAGAGCCTCAAGGGACCAGTGGTGGGAGAGCAGTGAAGGAGGACAGCACACCATGACAGCACATGACTGCAGCAGATGGAGAAGAGGAGCTGTGAAAAGAGCAGGGTCACTGAAAGGACAGTGCTTGGATCCTGGCTGTGGCAGGGATTCTCTGTAGTTTGGTGCTATAATCTATGAACTTGGATTTGCCAGTGGTTTCGAGCAGGTATTGGTAAAACCACCAGCACCAGCCATATCACCCTCATCACTGTGCTGTGAACTTCTGAGGTAGCAGAGGCAGATGAATCAGGCACAGGGCAAGAGCTGCTCTTTGAGTCATCAATCTGACAACGACATACAGTGTGTCCTAAAGACAGCAATTTAAAACCTCACGGGTTTCTGTTCCTTTAAAATGGAGCAAACAAAGTATTTAAGTTAAAAAGCTTGAAACTCAAGTTTGGGTGACATATTGTAAAGCAATCCTGTGATTAATCTCATATCTCTGGATGCTTAGGAAATTAAACTAAAAAGGAGCTGTGATCTTCAGTTTCCTAAATTCAGAAATTATTTTATCTTCAGATTGATGCAGGCAACACTATGTTTCTTTTCCTTAAGAGGCATGAAGGGGCAGTAAAATGTAAATTGGGACTGTGAATGTCTAATTCATGCAATTTCTTCTCTGGCATTTTGCTCATCAGTTGAGTCTAAATGGGAGGAGAAGGAGCAGGTTTGCTTTCAGGCAGCTTAGTTTCCATGGGACTTGGAGTTATTGATGAGTTTACATCGTCCCCACAAGAGCTGATGTGGACTGGCTGTGGTCACATTTATGGCTGGGTTGGTTAAAAGTGCACACAGTTTTGCTGTTTTATTCCAAAGCTGGTTCTGGTTCATAGTGGAGGCTCCTCTTGGATTAATTTTCTTGTGAAAGCTGTGCCAGCCTGCAGTGCATACAGTGTCAGTGCAGAGCATGGTGGGACTGAGATCCAGTTGGATATTTTCCAGCTGAATGTTTTCTTCCATTTGAAGATACCAGTTGGCCAAGATGGGAACGTTCTTCAGGAATGTGTTGATTTTGACAGATTGCAGCAGCCAGGGGAGTTAAAACACTGTCATGGGGGTTCTTGCTACAAAGCTCCTCTGCACTAAAGGACCCTGGAACTCCACAGCAGCCCACACACCTGCAGGCTGAAAACAGGACCTGGTTTTGCCTAAGGGTCCCCTCCCCACTTTCCCCCAAGTAACTTTCCTAGGGAAGCCAGACTTCTGCAGGCAAGCCAGGCAGGCATCCCTGCTTCCACACAACAGTGCTTTCCTAAGATTTTTCAAATCTTACAAGTTCTCCCATAGTGGAAGTTTGTTTTTCTGGTCTACCTCAAAAATGAATCTTTAAAAGCACTCTGTTAATGGGTCATTCTGGAATACCAGCACACACAGATGTATGGGAATCATCAATGGTTAACTGCTTTGCTTCTGAGAATTCATAACAAATTCAACCATATCTCCTTCAAAGGAAGACAAACAAAATGGAAAAGGTAAAATGTAATGAGACCGAGGAGACAAATCTGTACAATAGTGGAAAATGTTGTGTGGGCCTGAATTTTGGCAGCTCACTACCTTGCCTTCCTCTCCTTGGCCATCCTTGGGCTAGGGCTCACTCACATCTGGGCAGGGGAGGCACCAGGCAGCAGCAGGGAGCACCAGCCTGGCTTTGTGCCCAGAGAGCCAGTGGTGCTCTGAGGAGAAAGTGCCTGTGATATCTCACTCATCTCTCGTGGCTGAGGACAGGGGGTAGTGGTCTTTTTTCACCCCATCTGCAAACAGGGACCAGGATGCTGGCTAAGGCTGCTGCTGACCCTGCTGTGACAACGTCACATCTTCTGGAGCCTGGCCTAATTCATCTCATTTGAGCTGCCAAGTAGTTCTCAGAGGGTAAGAGCTTCAAAATGCTCCTGCCTTAAATTGATTTGAAGAGATTTGCTGAAAGCAAAAGACTTTATATCCAGGCTACTCCCTGCATGCAGCCCAGAACAGCCTGACAGGGGTTTTTTGTAGAGACCTGTAGAGAAATGCACTGCAAAGGGGCTGGTAAGGAATGAAATCCACATGGATTGTTACTTACAGTTTAAAAAATGCAGCTCCAGGTTCAGGAGCATCCATACAAAGGGGTAGCACACAAAACTAAGAAATTTGCACCTTGGTTTTGCTCAGCTAAATGCTCATACTTCTGTCTTCATAGACACTTCTATGTGATGGGAAATGTCACTGCATCACTGTCCTTGTGCAGGGTCCTCCCTGACTAGTCTGGAATGATGATTTGGCACCGAAAACTGGGATTGCAGTGGCAAGCACAGGAGTGTGGCTCTGTGCAATGTGAAGACTGGACACAAACATGGAACATGGATGCAGTTGTCAATCTTTTTGGGATGCTTTCTTCATATTGAACAGACCAGTATGAAGTAGGAGTGCCCAGATTAAGACTTGTGGCATCCTGTGAGTTTTCAGGCTTGCAGCAGGCAGGTGAAAGCAGAGCAGACCATGACACAGGGCTGACCCCAATTCCATCAACATCTGCCTTGGGATGAGCTCCCTGGCAGGCAGTGCCAGTCCATCCCCAGCACAGCCTCAGAGCAGGCCAGAAAGTGCCAAATGCCCTGGCTTTAGAAGAAGCTACTGGCACTTACAACTTTCTACAATGCACTCAAGATTTCCAAAACACCAACCTGTCAGGCCTGCAAGCTGTGTCTCTGAGGGATGGAGCTGGGAACTCAACTGCCAGCCATTGCATAAACTTGCTTTCTTGTAATTTTTGTTAGGAATGGTTACTATGAGCTTTCTTGTCTTAGTGCACATCTGAGTCTGACTTTCAGAACTTTGCCAAAAAGTTCTTTGCCTTATTTTTCTCCTTTGCCTCTAAATACTTGTGCACTGCCCATCAGTGCACATCCACAGTGTGAGGCTTGACTTTCTAGGATGCAAACAGGAAGGAATGAGTTTTGGTCTGCGAGGGGCAGTGCATAATTTGAGTACAATGACCTTTGCACCTTAGGTTGTGAGTAAGTTTCCACAGCTCCAAGGAGCAGTTCCAGCACCTGAGAAATCCTATGCTAAACATGAGTTTAAAAAAAAATAAATTTGCTATGGCCATAAAATTGAGAAAAGGTCAGTTTGCTCTGGCCTTAAGTGCAGTTTCTCTCTACTTCCTGGGAACTCCTGGTGTTTTTGCTCCTTCTGATGTTTACCCTAGAGAAAGCATTATTAAAAACTCAGAGAAGATTTACACTACCTTTTGCAAGAAATATGCCTTCTAATCCTCTAAGTGTACACAGCAGAAATAGGTCCCAAACACTCAGGCTCTTACAAGAGAAAACTGATTGAAGTACATCAAAGAGGAATCTGAGATGATGTTTTTTTTCCTTTTCCAGTGTCCCTCCTCTGTGCAGTTTACTTTTTTTTCATTCAATTCCTGTTGCCAACGGTGTGTATTTGTGTAACAGGGCAGCCAGATGTGTGCCAGAGGTTTGTGCCCTGCCACAGGTTAGGACACCTTAGATGAGGGAGGTCTCACCACCTGCCTTCATGGTTGGAACAGGAAATCCAGACAAAGGCTTCAAGGAAAGATGGTTTATTTCAGCACATGGATGGGAATGGAGACAGAGAGGTGTGGAGGTAAAATTTCCTAAGAACTTGGGGCTGCCAAGTGCAGGCAGGTTTTCAGAAGAGCTCAGCCTCCATTAGTAAGTAAAATCATGGGCTAATTTATCCAAAGAAGTCTGGACAAGGGGAAATGAGATCTTTTGGGGATCTTGCCTCATATAGTAACTATAATGACTTGGCTTTACTGCAGTGTGTATGAAAATCCATCAAAGGTGATTTGCCAAAAGAGATGTAGGGAGTCTGTGATACATCTGGGGATCAAATCCTCATGTATGAAACAAAATACATTATTCAGGCCTCTTACTTGTTTGGGAAGGACAAGATTTAGCTTTGGCTTAGCTGTCTTGCTTTAGAACAAGAGAAAAAAAAAAAAAGGGAGCTCAAGGCAGATCGTGCAGATCCTTTGTGACCAGGCTGGATGGGGCTCTGGGCAACCTGGGCTAGTGATGGGTGTCACTGCCCCCTGCAAGGGTTTGGGACTAGATGATTTTTAAGGCCCCTTCCAGCCCAAACCCATCTGTGGTTCTGTGATTCTCTCCAAGAGGAGATGTCAGGGCTGATGTGACTGTAACAAGGGAGGGACAGCCCCACGTCCCTCTGCCCACCCTGGACAGTGCAAAGGGCTTCAGGGCTCGGTACAGTTTTAGGACTTCCATGCACATTTCATAATTTCTGAGCAAATTCCTTGGGGCTGCTAGGTGAGATGAAGGCTGGGAGAATGTCTGTGAGCAGGTCTGTGCAGCATCTTATCTCAAGTCTTGTAATGTCATGTAACTTTTCTTGTGGAAAACAAACGCGAAGCTCTTCGGTGGAGTTGCCTGGATTAACCTGCAATTAACTGTAAATTTGTTTGATTTTAGCTTGTCACATCATTTGATGTTTTATGTTTACTGATGGTCATGATTGATGTAATTTCAGAAATAGAACAGAACAGAAGCAAGCAGTGTAATCTAGGAAGAAAATAATTCAGATGCATGAACTTAAATTCACTTTCCTCACATTTTTTTCTTTTTTTTTTTTCAGTTTTGACAACTATCACAGTTTTGTTTCTTATTGTGCTTGATAGGGTAAGGGGCTGGTTCAGGGCCTCAGTTCATGGAGTACTAAAGAAAACATTTTCTTTCTTTTATAACAGAAGTACCAGATGTCAAAACTGTAGAGAAGTGTGAAAATGTGGTCTGTTACCATTCCCAGTGGGCTCCTTTCCCCCAAAAGCTTATGTTTTCTAGATCAAACATGAAGTTTTGCATGAATCCTAATGGAAGATCTTTTAATGGTGTGGATTTGCAATATAACTTCTAGAAGCAGTTCCCCAATTCAAAAGAAATAGGAACTTTTCACTTCCAGTTTTCAGTTTACTATATAAAAAAGGGAGAAAACATGCAAAATAGAAGAGCAGCTAGTCAAGTTTCTTTAACATGTAATTTCCCATTGACAATGTCCATTATGAATTCTTCCTCCCATTATCTCAGAAAGAGTGGCCAGTGTAGGAGTTCTTGATGCTGCAAAATTGTACTTCATTGTACAGTTAATTTTGCTTCACATTTCCTTTCATTTGTTCTCAATTCATACAAATGCTGACTGAAGTGCAAAACTGAATCCCTAAGTTAGTCTGTCTCGGGCTGTGTTTTATTGTGCAGGCTTTAATGGGAGGCAGGTGAGCACTGCAGCTCCCAGAGCTCAGCCAGTGTGATTGCAGTGCAGAAATATCCAGCACTGCATGAGGCTGCTGAAAGGGAACGCTCCCCTCACAGGCCAGGAATGGCTTGTTGCTGTTCACTCTTGGGAACAGCCATTCCAGGTTGGATCCATAGTGAAGAGAGGAGGGGAATTGTGGAGCTGCCTTTGTTTTGGAGGCAGTGTGTTCATGGTCTGTACTGCAGCAGACACATCAGGCAGGGAGCAGCTCTGAGCTGCCTCAAGGCACAGGGGGAAAATGCAAAACTTCATCAATAAGCAGGTGTTTGACTCCCAAATGCTGGATGCTGTATTGGAGTCGAACTCTGGCAAAGGCTTCAGACTGAAATGTTTTGGGGTTTTTTTGCAAAATACTGTGAACTTGCAGGAACTGGTGGTGAATTTGTGTTCAGCTTGTTGACTTGTCTAGGGCAGCAAAGGAAAAAAACACTAAACCCATCCCTCTATTAGTACTTTTGTCCACATCCCAAAGAAACAGGAGTTAACGTGGAATGCTGAAATGTCTTGCCTTGACATTTCAGAAACGAAACTCTAAATTTCCTCTATGTTTGTTTTTAAAGTGCTGTTTCTTTGTAAGTTGAGCACAGGCTGACCTAAGAGGTAAGCTAGAAAAACCAAACCATGCATTAGGATCAAAAGCTTTCGCTTAATTCAAAATTATTTTTGCTTTCCCTCCTCCCAGTTTTGTGGTTTTGGTTTCTCTGGAAAAATGGACTCTTTTCAGGTCAACCTGCAGAGCAAAGTCTGCTGGCCTCTCATCCTCCTGCTGTTTCCTATTGAACCAGCTAAATGAAAATGAAAAATAAACCCATCTGCAGCACAGAAACTTTCTTTGTACACACAAAATCCCCCATCCAGGTGCAACAGGGACCACAAGAGAAGTCCCCTGTGGCAGACTGCAGCATTGGGGTGCAGTGCTCTGCTCCCTGACACACCAGTATCTGCAAACTGAGAGACCTGGGCTCTTCCTGCTGGAGCTTCCTCCCTGTCCCTGCCTGTGAGCATTTCTCATGCCTCCTTTCCTTCTGGGGTCCCATGCAGGGTGAGAAAAACATCAGTGGAATTGGTGTCATGACAATTACAGCCAAGGAAAGCCAGGTTGGGTGGAGTGAGCTGCTCAAGTGGTGGCAGGAGAAGTCGGTTCATGATCTGGATGTAAGCTGATGGGAGGTTTGGGGACATTTTGTGTCTAGGCTCAGGTGCACATCTCTGCTGTGGCACAGATACTTGGGATCTGTTCTGGTTTCAGCTGGGATGGGGTTAGTTTTTTCCTAATAGAGGGTACAGTTTTGGATTTAGTATGAGAACATTGTTGATAGCACACTGATGTTAGAGGGGTTGCTGAGCAGTGCTTGTACTAAGTCAAGGGCTTCTCAGTTTCTCATGCACGAGAAGCTGGGGGAACCAGGCTGGGACAGCTGACCTGAACTGGCCAAAGGGATGTTCCATGCCATAGGATGCCATGCTCAGTGTATAAACTGCAGAGTTGGCTGGCAGGGGTCAGTCACCAGCAGGTGCTGAGCAATTGTACTGGGCATTTTTCCTATTATTACTATTTTTTTAAAATAAAAATTTATTTCAGTTATTAGACTGACCTTACCTCAACTCATGGATTTTGCCCTTATCTGCTTCTTCTCCCCATCCCACTGGGGAGGCTGTGGGGAGGGAATGAGCAGCTGCCCAGTACTTAGTTGTTGGTTGGGGCTAAACCACAACAGGTCACTGATTTGCCCCACAAAACCCCAAGCTCAGGGGAGCCAGACTGAGCCATGCATCAGGGGAAGTTCAGAGAGCTCAGTGTGAGCTCTGACAAGCAGGGTGGCATCTCTGGAGATGCCTCAGTCCACCTGGGGAACCTGCAGGCTGAGCTGGGTGACACCAGACCTGCACAGAAAGAGCTCTCTGAGCTGTGTCTGGGTGACCCAACAAGCTGAGTCCCCAAGATTCCAGCCAGCACCCACGAGCTGGGCTGCTCCTGAGGGACAGGAGCCAGCCAGGCTGCTGCTGGATGCTCTGCTGCCTTCCTCCTGCACAGCATGGGCCCTGATCCTCCCCATCCTCCCCATCCTCTCACCCTCCCCATCCTCCCCATCCTCCCCACCCTCCCCATCCTCCCATCCTCCCCA
>JAOTQP010001286.1:15019662-15134868 GCA_026413545.1 Cichladusa arquata | reverse complement strand
ATCCTCCCTATCCTCTCATCCTACCATCCTCCCACCCTCCCCATCCTCCCATCCTCCCCATCCTCCCATCCTCCCACCCTCCAGGCCAGCCTGGGAGGTCTGCCCGCGTTTTTCAGAAAGGATGATTACATCTGCAAAGCACCCGGCAGCGCTTTGGGATGAAGAGCGTTATGTAAGTGCAAGATAATGTTATTTATAGAGCCAGGTTTTATCCAAAATGGAATTAAACTTGTGTTCCTGAAGCCTCTGCTGTCAAAGACAAATTGGAATTTTTCCATTAGTCTCTAGTGCTTTGCATTCAAATTGTTTTTCTCAATTCATCCCAAAGTTTAAGAATGTGTTTTATTTTCAAATTTTGCATCTCAGAAAGTGAGGAAATATCTTTTCCATCAGCTCTGAGGTGACCATGTAAGCCTGGGCAGTGGCCGTGGAAGCCTGGGCTGTAGTTGAGCTTTGCAATCACATCAGCTCTGACACTAAAGTACCATAAACCAGCAAAGGAAGCAGAGTTTGAGCTGGGTTAAACAACAAAACCACAGTTGTCCTAGGCACAAGATTTTGCCTGCTTTTAACAGTCTCTGTAGCAATCCATGAGCTGCAGGAGGGTATCCAGCTTACAGTGCTGTTGGAGGTGGCACCAGTTCAGTGGGTTAATGTTTGTGCTCCTGCAGAACTACAGACCCCACGACCTTTTAAAATCATGCATTATTAACCTAGAGAGATTTGCTTGTTCTTTTGAAATATTTGATTCAAATCCCTCATATCTGTACTTTTTACAAGCCATGAAAATGCAAATTTCTGGGATGCCTCCTGAAATCCATGCTAACAGGTGTTAGGAATACTGTTTTATGAGGCACAGCACCTTGCATAGGTTAGTTTGTGCAGTTCATCTGCTACCCCTCACTTGTCATAGTATCTAGCATGAAATTCCACACATGCCTTTTATTTAGGAAAGAACACAGAAGTATGTTATCTTATTCCTCTGGAATTTTCCACAGTTATTTAGCATGTTAGTTTAAGCATAATTGGTTAGTGGGCTCTTGAAATCTATATCTTAGCTGTACTTATTTACATCAGGCTAAAAGTGGCTCATTTCAGTTGAGGTAAATGTGAAGCATTAGATTGCAAACGTACCTAATCCATCTCTCCTCCCCCATGACTAGAAATCCTGTGGTTAAAATAACACAGCCTCTATTCAGAGCACAAACTTAGAGCTGCGAGCAGGAGCAGGCTCGGGATTTAAACAACTCTCAGCAGATGAGTCTGTTCAAGGCTCTTTCTCGGGTTTGTTTTCCATCCTACTTTTGATCCATGAGAGGAAGCCAGGCTCTCTCCTCTGGGCAAGCAAGGTAAAGATTTTCTGCATTCTATATACGGTTGCATGTGCTTGTAAAGGAGCTTATAAACGTGATTGCAAAAAGGCTGTTGCAAAAGCAATTGTAAAAATGTTGCTGTTAGAGAGCAAGAAGCGTTTGCACTCACAATCTTGAAATGTTAGCCTGGTCTTCTGGCTATTTCCACTCGACAGTGAAATGATGAAATGATAAATCTTGCACAGAGGAGCAAGGAGCAGTGATTCTCCATCACACATCAGAAAAGCTGAGCATGTAAAATAGGAAGTCTGGGTAGTAGTGTGATGTAGCCAGACTAAAGCAGAACTGGCATTTTGCTGAGTGCCAGGTAGAGCCCCTCCTGGGTCTGTCCAGCTGCTCTGGTGCCTTTTGGGAGGCTGAGGCTGTGCTGAGGACGGCTCTGGCTCTGTTTACAGAGTCTGTGCTAATGCTGCTCCAGCGTGACTCTACAGGAACGGCGGAGCCCCGCTCCCGGGAATGTTTGGATGCGGCGTGCCAGATAATTAACTGCCTTTATTTGCTCTTACTGCTTTCCAAGTCACAGGGGATGCAGAAAAGCATCATCTTTCCTTGAATCCTTATTTTATTTGAAATCCAGGAAACAAGCGTGATGTCTGTGCTAATGCCCGTGGAACTGTACTCGCAGAGCCAGAGCCTGTTAACTCTCGCAGCCCTGTGCTGTTTTTCACAGGGGATCCTGAGCAGCACACCAGCCCTCCTGCCCCGCGATGTTCAGAGGCTGGCACTGCTGGGGAATATGCAAACACCCTTACTCACATTTTTGCTGAATTTAAAACAATGCTGCCCCTCCCTGCCCCAAGGTTTGGGGCAGTTTGATTGCGTTGTGGGGCACTTACACTCCTTCAAATTCTGCTCCAGGTGCTGCCTTTCAGTGCTGGAGAAAGCCTTGTTTTGCACACAGAGATGCTCACTTTCCCCTTCCTCTGCTTTCCACCCCTTTTTGCCTTCCCTGAGCAGGCAGGCTGGTTTCATGCTGTCCTGTGTGCAGTCACTGGCCTCCCTGGTCCCCGTGTCCCTGAGTGACTGTCGTGTCACTCCCCATAGCAGGATGCTCTCACTCCTGCTGGGTCAGAGGAGAGAGGAGAACCCTGCACACCAGGTCCTCCCAGCACAGACTGCCACGCTGTGGGGAAGCTTTCTGACAGGAGAAGGTTGAGCCAACAGTGCTGCTTTGTCCTGGGGAGAAATGCAGCTTTATCACTTGGGTGCCGGGCACAGGGAGGGACAGCAGGCTGTAAGGAGCACAAACACAGAGCTCTGCCTGATTCCCTGAGCACACCTCGGCAGAGAGGCAGCAAAGAGGAGAGAGAACATGTGCAAAACAAAGAAATGCGGTCAGGCAGGAACTATAAAATTCCAATATAGAAAGTGGAGCTGATGTCATTTTAACGTCCTAAGCAGTGCCAAGAATTCTAAGCTCCGTATCAAGATTCAGTGCGAAACCCCCACAAACTCACAACTTGTTCTTGTGGAAAAATTAACTTTTATGGAAAATATGCATGGGAACATGCCAGAGGAGTGTGTTGTTTTATTTCTTTTATTAATTTTGAATACATTAGTTCAGAGAGCAATCCCATTTTAGCATCAGCTGCCTCTATCCAAGAAGCCGAGCCTCACATACATAGCTCACAAATACTGGAGGCGAGGGAGCTGTGTTTTTCTGTATCATCAGTTGTTGGATGGAAAGAGCTGTTCAAGTAGGAAGGGGTGTGGGAAGGCTCAGTGGGATGATTGACTTAAAGCTTTTTTCCTGGTGACATATCTGAATTGTGATCAGATGCACCTGAATGGAGCAGCATCATCAGCTATTCTGATTCCGAGTGCGTCAGAGGTGGGATCTTGTGCAGCTCCTGTGATGAAGGTTACTCATCTCTGTCCTGCTACAGGACTGCCTTCGCTGCTGCTTGTAACTCTGCCAGACTTGAAAAGTTTAGACTGAGCTCTTCCAACTTGATTGTCTGCCTTGGGCTAAGTTCTCTTCTGGAAAATTTCAGCCAAAACTGTCCAGCCAGTTTTGTCCATTCCAAGAATAAGCATAGGGAAAAAGGAATTGTTGTCCAATTGGAAAAAAAAGAAAGGAAGAAACAGAAGGGGGGAACCTGGTGATCCTTTCTTTGGATAGTTCTTATCCCTCTGTGCTCTGGAGTTGAGATCTGAAATTTGGCAGCTTTCTGTTAGGAATGTGATTTTTTTTTAAAACTTTGTAAATCTCCTCCAATTTGGCGTAGTAATAGCCTTTGAAGAGAGAAAATAGCAACTTCTTAGGGATGTGCTAAGGCTGAGCAGTCAAAATCTGCTGAGATTCCTTCCCATATGAGTGAGCTGAGCCCAGCATCCCAGCAGCTCCCAGTGCTGACCCCAATGCTCCTGTGCAAACAGTCAGTGCTACCAAGCTCCTGCAGATCCTTGTTCTTCCCCACGGCACCACAGGGACCCGGGTCCTCTCTCTGCAATCCAAGAGTCATCCCAGCTCAAGGAGTAGAATGAGGATGGGCTCTTCATGTAATGCTGCTCAGGACAGAGTTGATGGTCAGTGGAAAGGCAGGCAGGGAACAACACTTTGATTCTTTCCTATCACAGCCTGATGGCAGACAGGCACCCCAGCAGTGCTGGGCTGAGCAGAGATCTGGTACTCAGATGCTAAAACTGGGGGGAATGGGAATGGAATGAGGAGCACATGGTACAAATGAGGAGTCAGGGGACTTGGAGCAGGCCAGGAAGATCAAGGTATCAAGGTGTGAGCCATAGGGTGAGTCTGGGCACACCAGAGCTTGATATGAAACCACAGCTGCCCCATCCTTGGTCCCTTTTTGAGAACATGAGTGTGACCTCAGAATTGGCTTCAGTCCCACTCTCCCTGCAGGGTCTTCTGTGCCAGATCTTGCTGAGGCTCTGCCCAGCCTGCAGCCAGTGGCTGTGGGGTGCCCCACTGTCTGCATGTACCATAAGACCCTGCTCCTGATGTCATTTTCTGGGGTGGGAGCTGGTGGGAGCCCTGCCTCGAGCATGTCTAGTGTGCCTGATGGTGAACACTCCTGCACAGCCCCATGTCTGTTGGCCACTCTCTGGGATGAGTGACCAAGATCCTGATAAACTGGTGCCTAATGCAGTCAAGCTGTTGTTTACGTGCCTGTCTCTGTTTCCATTTTATTCAAATGGCTAAAGAACTACCACCCTTGACAGAGGTATTAGAGCTCAAGGACACATGTGAAGAACCCAGGTACTATAGTGAAATGTGTCATTGTAGTTCCAAGTTTTGGGAAAATCAGTCATTTTTATTGAGGAGAACTTGGGAGGAAAATAAAGTCTAGGGCTACACTGAACTCTAAGGGGAAAAAACAAAATTCTATATAATATCTCCAGTGGAAAAAAAGTTCATCTGGTACCATGGGATAAAGCTGAGACCTCTGGAAAAATATTGTGTGTTCATCTAATTAACAATTGTACCATAACACATAGCACAAAGGAGGCCTAATTCTGGCAGCTCTTGCCTCATGGATTTTTCAGTCTTAACAGTATTCTTATAGCCTATTTTTGTATCCTTTGCATATGCAACATTGGAGACAGATGGCAAAATCTCAGTGTTCATTGTGACGTGATTTCCACATCGACAGGTAGGGACCTGCAGTCTGCTTGTTTCCACTCCTGCTGGACTGGCAGGGAGAGGTGGTTTAATGAATTTATTTTATGACTATAGACTATGGAGCAACCTTGGATACACTCTCCTTCCACAGAGACTGTGAAGTTTCATCATCCTCTTCAGCTCCTGGGAGCCCCATGTGCACATCAGGAACCAGCTCAGTGAGACTGTGTAGAAACAAAGAACCAGGCCAGGAGCTGTGAGAGCAGTGAGAGAAGATCAGAGCTGCCTACAGACAGCTACAGAGAGAGGAAGGAGCACCAAGAAGCTGTGAGACAGTGTTGGCCAGTGCTGCAGGCAGTGCTTGCTGCACACTAACAGCCTTGCCTTAGTTAAGGATGTCACAACCAGGAGTTTTAAGCAGGGGCTTGCAGAAGAACTGAAACTGAAAAGGAAAAGGAGTGCTGGATACTTATGGGCTTCTGCTCCAAGGGTCAAGGTAGAAAATGGACATCCTAAGGTAGAAAATGGTCATCCCTAAAGTTTGATGCTGAATGACTACAGAGGAATGGAGACTGATAGTTGAAGGACCAGAGATACTTATTGGGGATGTTCTTGTGGAAGTTGCCGCAAAATAAATAAATCCAGGAGGATGATGCCCTTACAGCTTTGATGAGATGATTACAAGTAGGGAGCAGCACCATGAATGAAGCAGTCAGGTCTGTGCATAAGGTTTCTTGCACAGCTCTGAAAGAGCTGCTGCCTTCTCATCTGCCACCCCAGCTGGTCCAGCCAGCTCCTTGCACTGCACACAGCCCAGGGCAAGAGTCAGGTCACCTCATGAGGCTAACCCAAAACCTTCACTGCTTGATGAATTGTTTGACCTACTTGAGGCTCGGACTCCACTCAGAGAATCCCATGCTCTTCCTATAGTTTTGGTGTGAATTAAACCAGTATGTACAACATGACTAGTTTAACAATCACAACACTGTGCCTTGGGACTCTGCCTCTGCTGGAAACTAAAGTACATGCAATTAATTCTGTGGTTCCTCAATGGACAAAATGGGGCTTTTGTATAATACTATTACTCATTTGTTTCCAATTAGTCATGAACATGAATTGTTTTGTCTCAGAAATTAATGCTATTTTTTTACCTACTTTGCATACCCCGATGTTTCCACAGTGGGCCAAGTCTTCTGTGCTGATCCATGCCAGAAACTTGGGTTTCTGAATGCAATTGCAGAGTAATATTGTCTCCAGAACCTGTGGCTTGAGAGAATCAAATTGATCCAAGAAGAGAGAAGGTTGTTATTTTCCTGCAATTGCAATTCAGATATAAATATGTCTTCATGTTATTCTGCTGTCCAGCAATGCGTGTTAGGGTGAAACATCAATAAATTTGCTTATGAATGCATGTACAAATTTTGTATCCTACCAAGGCATAGACCTTTCTGGGTACTCTTGTAGTGACCATCTTGGTAATCCAAACAGTGCTATCCTATATAAATCAATCATGCTTAATACAGGGGATCTGCCATGTCTTCAAATGCATCCATGAAACGTGTCACTTGGGCTGAGTGACCTTTACAGAATCCTCCAATTTCAGGGACACTCTGGATAAGTGACTTATTATGTGCTCTATTGTCTTGCAACTCAGATGCAGAAGGGGAGTGAATACACAGTCGTATCAGGAAAGAAATACTCATTTCTGATAAGGCAAAAAGGCCTTATTTTTTTCAACGGAAGGAGGCTAAGCACAGGGTGAGGAAGATGAGCATTTCAGCCTTTTGCACTGGTGAATTTAGGAAACTCCTACAGACATAAATTCAGGTTTTCCACAGTGAGACAAAGGTGATTCCCCCACATCCTTTTTGTATCAATTATAAGACCCTTGTGAATCCCATAATCCAAATCTGTGCATGAGAATTATGACACACAAAGGTTCCTAACAACCTCAAACTCACTGAGCGCTTTTAACTGCTTATGGCCTTTTAGTATCTTTTCACTTTTATTTAGATGTCTTGCCCCTCAGCAGTGAACTTCTTTTCTCTTCTTTTCTGATACTACCAGCTGGGTGTTTATGCCCTTGGCATTGTCTGTCTGGGGGGCAGACAGCAGCTCCTTGTGTCCCACCACAGAAGGTGGCTCCAGCTCTGTAGCCACCACGCACAATAAACTCTCTCGAGTCGCCATCCCTGACCCTCAGCCAAACCAAGAAGGGCTGTAAAGCAAGCCCAGGTTGCAGTGGGCAGCCTTCTGCCATCATGGCTCTGACTGTGTGTCCATCAGAGCCTGGCCAACACCTGGGATGGGTCGTGCACAGCCACCCACACCCACCTTTTCCCATCCCCATCAGGCACAGGGTCCTGCTGCTGTGTTGGCTAGCTGCAACCTGTGGAGTTCAACCTTGCATTTCCACCCCCAGCCACCTCAGCAAAATGTCAGTGGGGCTTGCAGGGTGGCTTTCTTGCACTGTGCATCCACTGGCTAGGGCTGCCAGGGTCTGCACCCCTGCTGCACATTGGAATGAGGCAGAAATTCCCTTGTCAATAACTTCCCACAGAAAAAGAGAATCAAACAAAATGATGTTATCTGACACTTTTGCTCATAATGGATTGTTTTGGCCTCTTGCATATGTGTAAATAAATGCTGCTGCTTTTCACATGCTACAGTTCACTGTGTTTAAATTGAGAGTGATCTCCCTTAAATATTTATTTAAACAATAACATCCCTTGAGCTCTTTGTAAATTGCTGTACAAAACTGACCCCAAACACTATTTTAAAAATTTAATTAAACTGGTTTTCTGCCTGAGCACAGTGCTGTGGGCCAGCCCCTCTTTCTGCCAGGGCAGAAGATCCTGCAGCTCTAAACAGGATTTATGCACCCAGCCCCCAAATTGTTCCAGCAGCTGCAGAGTCACAGAGCAGAGTTTCAGAAGTCATATTGTTTTTGCCCCAGGAACCCAAATATCCTGTAACTTCCAGGAATAAGCTCCTTTCCTGGACGCAGGAAAACTGCTCTGAGAGCCTTCTCTTCCCACTGGTACCCACACACCACGGATGAGGCTGGAAACACAACAATGGCAGCCCTATGCAGCTCACAACTGCTGGGGAGCAGGAGCAAGCTAAGGCTGCTGATATTTTCAATAGTATTTAAATTATAACTTCATAACCTGCAGTTCTGGGAATTTCCTGAGCAGAACACCCTAAAATACATAAAACACACAACAGAGTCTCTGCTATTTGGCCAGAGCC
The DNA here is from genome assembly GCA_026413545.1 of Cichladusa arquata. NCBI lineage: Eukaryota > Metazoa > Chordata > Aves > Passeriformes > Muscicapidae > Cichladusa > Cichladusa arquata. The sequence goes on along the minus strand of JAOTQP010001286.1, from coordinate 15,126,660 downwards.
TGCAAATCTAAGAAGGGACTCACTATCTCAAGTAAAAATATTTTTTTTTTTATTGTATATAAAAGAGAGGATTCAAACTGTTCATTTAGCAGGCCATGTTTTTGTACTTAACTTTCATTAAAGGTAGACTTGCAAAGAAGTGTTGGTAGTATTAAAGTTACCTGTTAAAAATTTTGCACTAGATTAGCAATGTTTAAATGGAGAAGAGCTATAGCCCTTCCTCTGCATTTCTAAATCTACATTCTTCCTGCATCTTGATGAATCAGTTATTGGCTAAATCTTCATAGCCAACATGGATTCGGGTGGAAATTGAATTACTCACCAGCTAAAGTAAGTGCAAAGAAGATAATTCATTATGCTGCTCCTTAGCTCATAATTGAGGCTCATCTCCCCATTTGAGGCTCTGTGTGGGTTTAATCATAGAGCTGAACTGGGGAAAAATACCAAAGCTTCTCTGAATCATTTTTATTCTTGCCCCTGTTCTTTACCATTAATTACATCAAGACACATCTCCAAGGAAACAAAGAGTGGTGCCATCAGCCTGCTGTCCCTCAGGTCCCCCCAAAACCTTCCCTTCTTTGCTAAGTGCAGTGTATGGATGGTCTCTTGGGAGGAAGAGGCAGGCTGCATTTTGCTGGAGATCCTTCTTGTTCTGAGTGCAGATTTCAGCAGGCTAAATGAAAAGATACAGCCTTTTTAGTGCTAACACCAGAGGTGAAGCTGGGAGATCAATCAGCCTTTTCTCAGCTGAAGATGATTGCAGAAACAGTTTTGAACATCAGGAGGGTATTGAGCATTACTTTTCTCCCCTGGTGAAGGCAATATGTGGAACGTGTGCCTCAGACATCCTTTTCCTTTTTCCAGTCTGAATGGGAAAGTTCTCTTGTACTTTCCTCTCCATTAGGCAAGGCCATGGCCAGCAACATGGATGAAGTATCACAGTTCAATAATTTCAAATCAATACTTCCTTTTCTCTGTTCAGAGGAAGCACATTTTTCTCTCCATGGGTACATAGAGCCTTTATCCAGCTCTCATCCACCCAGACATCTTGTGCCAGTTTTAGGGTTAATTCCCTCTTTATTTCCTGCCATTATTACTCACAGCACCTGGAGTAGACCTTTGACAGTGAATGTGTCTGAAATGGGATTTCAAAAATAAAGGGGTTTTAATTTTTTTTTTTTTTTTTTTTTTTTTTTTTGCCTGGAACAGTGAATCTGAACAGCTACTTGGTAGCTAGAAAGGGTTTTTTTCCCTCTCCTTCCAAACTTTTGCCCTTCAGCTCTTGCATAACCACTGGGCCTGGCAGCTCCACTTCAAGGGATCTTCTGAGAATCATACCTTTGTCCACAATCGGGTCAGAAAGTCATATTACAGAAAATTTTAGGAACTGCATGGTCCTGAAACTCTTGTTTCAGACATGTCCAGGTTGTATAATTCCAGAAATGAAACACTTTGATGGTTCAGAACTGAACAACTTGTTTCTAGTTTGAGCTGAATGAAAGCCTCTGACTTCCTCTCAGTCTGATGCTAGCCCAAGCCCTGTCTTTTCTGCTGTGCTGTCTCAGGAGGGCTCCTGCTTGCCTCTAGCTGTGTCTCACCAGCTGAGCTGCACACACGCCTGCTCACAGCAATCACACTCCTGTGTCGCTCCACTGGAGATGGGAATACCCCTTCCACCAATTTTCTCATGATAATACACACCTGTAATGGAAGGTACTCACCCAGAAAAGGCACTTTGGCAGTGTAACCCAAAGGACTGCAGCAGGAATCTCATTCGTCCTGGAAGCCCCTGGGAACCTGAACAATGCAAGGCTGAGGAAGCCAGCCATGTAGCATGATCTGAGGCTGTGCCAAAAGAAGCAAGCCCACTTATTTCACTGCACTCTTGCAAGGACTGGAGCTGCCTCTTGGACATGGTGATACTTCCCAGCTTTCACCCCCTTAGAACTGGAGAAGCAGCTGAAGTGTGATGCTCCACATCTGTTCTGGCTGTCCTACCCACAAAACCAGCTGTTTCCTTCTGCCCAGCGAGGGCTGGAGGGTTAGGCATGGGGCAAAAGCAAAACCAGGGACTGTGACCACTGTACCAGGCACCCCTGCAAAGGTCTCAGATGTTTGCATGGCCAGTGTCTGCTCTGGTTTAATTCTGCCTTGTTTGTGTGGCTTTGTGAGCACTGAAGCAGCGTGAGTCCCAATGTTTAACTATTGTTATTTATTAGGTAGAATACTGACCAGTCCTGAGCCTGAACTCTCCAAACTGAAGCCCAGTATATACAGTCCATCTTGCCTCTCTCCAAACAGCATCCAGCATCAATCAAAGCACTGTAAATTGTTTACACAAAACTGCAGACATCATAACTTATTAAATAACTCTCTTGTCGGTCAGATAAGTAAATATTTCGAAAGACTGTGAACATCATGGCAAGCTGGAACTGCCCAGACCAGCTCCAAATGGATCCAAGTTAACAGGGGACCATATTTGCCTTGCCTTTGATATCCTTGCTCCAAATTGGGCTGAGAAGGGATCTGAAAACAAGCCTCCCTAAGGGAAGCTTATGCAGTTTTAAAGATGCTCAACCTTCTGTGGAGATAACAAGGAGAAGAAAATTGTTGAAAGAGCTGCAAAGAAACTGTCTTCCCAAAGCAGTAAATTTGAACTTGTGGGAGTCAGACCCTCCCCCTCCTTGTCCATGTCCTCCTCTTTAAACCCAAACTAATGAAGGGGTTGCCAGAAAGCCTCTGCTGCAGAAGGGGCTGAGGGTTCACTCCTTGGGCCACAGCTGGAGATACAGGGGGGATTTCCCTCACTGTTGGTGGAATGGGTGGTGGCACCTTCACACAACCACCTCTTCTTGCAGGCAGCCATCCCAGGAGCTTTGGCCATCAGAAGGGGAGTGGTGCTGGCATTGGCTCCCACAGCTCCATTGCCCGCCCATGGTGAGTCTCTGTGCCTTTGAAAACAGAGCATGGCTGTGTGCTGCTATCAGAAACATGTTGTTTTATGAGATGTTTGTTTCCAGCCATTTCCATCAATTATTTGGGATCTTTTTCCTTTCAAGTTCACTGAGTTGTACCAGTTCACCTCCTTTTCAAAGGGATTGTGTTACATGCAGGAATGTGGAGTTGAAAGGATCTGAGTTTTTGCAACAGGAATTTGTTTTGGAAGCAAGTGAGTTGGAAGGAGAGGAAGCGGGCAGCCCACCAAGGGCTCCAGCAGGATTATCCCACCCTTTCAGCCAGCTACAGCCAGGGCAACTCATGAGCTGGGGCTGGCCTGCTTCGGTGGGGGTAGGGACAGGCAAACTGCTCCTAGCAGCAGTTTAATACAGCACAGGATCCAGTCATGTCGCTTGAAACCCCATCTGAAAAATCCCCTCGGGCACAGACCTCACTGTGAACCACAGAATCATAGAATATCCTGAGTTGGAAGAGAACCCCAAAGACCACTGAGCCCAACTGTGGCAGACACTGTGATGCAGGAAAGCTTCAGCTGGGTGAAGCTGGCTGTAGGCTGCTGCTGTTGGGTCACTGGGGTGCTCAGGAGGGCACCCCTCCCCACAGCCCCTGCCAAAGGCCAGGCACAAAGCCCATTATCAGATGAAAACTCATGGACTCGAGTCTAACCTGGTGCTGAATCAGTGACTCAGCTCTGTGTTTGGCATTTATTTGTTTGGTACCTGACTGGCACCTCCTGGCCTGCATTTTTTCTAACAAGGTTTTAATTCTTAGTCTTTTGAGATACTCCAACGCCTCTCGTTGCTGGTGCATCTGGGTAGTTTTATTAAACTCTGTGTTTCCTTGCACTGTGTGTATCACTTATTTAATGTCAGAGGCATGTGTGAGGCTGTCCATGTTTGCAAAAAGTCAGGGGTTTCATCCCAGAGCTAAATCAAATGCTGCCAAGACAGTACAGTGCAGACATAAATTAAACATAGGTTCTAGAGACCAACTGTCAGTGGTTCTCAACTCCTTAAATATCCATTCCTGTTTGTGCACAAGCATACTTACTGATGCTCCTGCCTCAATATAATCAGTATAAACTGATGACTGATTGAGGAAACAGGTTAAGAAAAAAAAAAAAAAGAGTAATTTCTTACACAAGTGGGTGCATGTGGAGGGGAGATGGGAAAAGGATGCAGAAGTAACACTGACCTGGTGGCAAACAGGGCCGGGTGAAATGCTGTCAATACAATCAATATGCTCATGTCCCACAGGTGCAGAGAGGTTTCACACATTGGAGTAAATGTTTCCTAATTCCTAGATACACAAGATAGAAAAGAACAGCACGCAGAAAGAAGCACATTCTGGTAACCTGCCAGAAGGAAAGGTGTTATTTTTCAAAAGAGAGCTGGAGACACTCCAGCTCTGGATTCATATCCAGCTCTAGCCCAGCCACAAACACAAACCTGCACTAATGCAGACACCACCAAAGAGCCACCACTGCTGTGGGCTGCATGCACACATACCTGTGTGGCATTGCTGGGTGGGGTGTCCCACTGTGCTGGATGCAGCTGTGGGCATTACAGGAGGAATATCCTCCCACCACTGGAGCCCCAAGGCCCTGGCACTCACACTCTGCAGGAGCCCACAGTTCCCACAGCCCATCTCAGCTGTGTCCCTTCCCCTCTACAATGGGGCAATGGGTGATCCATCTGTTCCATCAAACTGCCAGCCCTGGATAGGTGCTCTGCTGTCCCCTGAGTGGGTGATGTGCTGGTAATGCTGCTCGAGGCTTTGCTGGAAGTGAAGGTATTCTGCAGCTGTCTCTTTTTTAGTGTTCCTGTTGACCGCACCTACCACAGGAAGTTTGCAGTGGGGGCAAATTTGCCCTTAAATAAGTGCATTTCTTTTCCTATCTTCATGTCACTGTTTTTTCAACCATTAGTGATTTTTTCCCCTCTCTCTTAACATTGTCTCTGATTTCTGTGTCATGAGGGGGAGTATTGTCAGATCACATTCTCATGATGGGAGAGGCAGAAAATCCCTTCTGTATATCATGTGACCTTGGCTTCCAACTCCACAAAGGATTTCTTCAAGCCCTGCTCATTATCTCGTTTTATACTTTAAAGAAAAGCTAAAATGCTGGTGACAAATGGCCTCATTTATCACATTTAATTGACTGACTATTCTTTTAAGTCTCTGAAACACACTTTGGGCCAAAGCACTGGAAAAAGAACATGCCATTTCCCCTGGTCTGCTGCCAGGTCACATTAAAAAATGTTCAGGAGGTGTTTTCTAGATCAGTACACGTAGCAGGAGTAAGTGTGTGCACTCTCAGCACAGCACACTTCCCTCCTGGTTTCCAGCAACCATGACAGTGCCAGCCCTTTCACAAGGAAACAGCAGAAATGAGCAGAAATGGGAAATTTGAGCAGAACTGTTGTGGGAAGGGTGAAGCCACTAAAATGTTGTATGTGAAAGGTGTCAATCCTTCTCTGCTGACTAAGGGAGTGCCTAGAATGGGACTGTGGGGGTCTCCCTTCATCCCAGAACTAACAACAGAACTGACCAACATTTTAAGTGGCAGCTTAGGCAATGTGAAAATTAGCAATAAGCTTGTTGCAGCTATGGCAGGTGTTGTGCTGATTGTAGGTTGCTGGAATGGGGAATTGGAGACAGGGATTGAAAAGCCCAAAGGTGCAGCTTGGGAGGGATGGCTGCACAGCTGTCCCCAGAGTCCCTGAGACAGGCTGGCACTACAAGGGCTGCTGGGCAGCCCCAAAGGCCCTCGGGCTGTGATGGGTCATGGGCTGCCTGTAATGTGTATATGTGTACCCATAACGTCATGCTGGTCCAAACAAAACCCCAAACATCACTGTAAGCTACACAGATAGAAATGCAGCCTGTAAGACATCTCTCTCCCCTCAGTTCAGCTGCCCTAGTGTAAGTCTTCACCCAAAGATTTTTCTTATGGAAGGAGATGGTATTCCTCAAAAAAGGTGCATACAGGTATGTGCAGGAGGGTAAAAAGAAACTGGGTTTGATTGAAGAACAGAAATCTAACGTGAGAAAATAATGCCTTCAAGCACAGAAAGGACTGATCATCAAGAAAATGAATAAACTGGTCTCTGTCCCTGCTGTAGATATCAGCCATATGTTAAATTTCAGTCAGGGTGTGTACCTGCTCTGGCTGGGAGGGAGTTAAGAAAGACTTAATACAGATTTAAGGAATGTTTTTAATAGTAGGTGTAGTAAAACACTGAAATACTTTGTCTCAGGAGACTGTGGAGGTTCTGTTATTAAAGGTTTTTCAGAACAAATTATCCAGACATCTGTAAGGACTCACCTAGGCATGGGATGGAATGATGGACTGGAGCCAGCCTGAGTACCTGGGCACCCTTTGCACGAAATTTTCATCGCATTAATGTGAACACAAGACTCTTCTTATAGACTACTAAAGACACCACCTTGGCTTTTCAAAAATCCCTCTGAAAAGGTTTCAGTCTCAACTGAACCTGCCTCCAGTTTGGAGATGGAAATGTTTTGACTCCTTTCCCCAACCCACTCTGAGACAAAGGGGCCAATGAACCCCAGGGTGACAGAAATCTCTCCCCTCCCATCCTCTGCTAGCCTGGGACCCCTGAGGTGGAAAGGGAAGGGTAAGGACCCTTGTTCCAAGTGGCACTGGAGTCCTGTGCCCTGGGAGAGCCATTCCCACATTCCTGCTCCTTCCCACAGCAGCACATACAGGATACCCCACAGCCCAGTGCCACCCCCATAGCTGCTCACCCCATAGAACTCCAGGTGCCCTCACAGCCCCAGACCACCCCACTGACCACTGGGGGACTCACATTGCTTCCTAAGCAAAAGATTGACACAAATCCCACTGTCCTGATTAGCCACCCATCTAATCCCCGTGATGTCAGCAGAGTTTTGCCTGGCAGGATTTGGCTCATGGCCAAAGAGCTCTGGGTTTTACAGCCCTGGCTCTGGAGGAGGCTGCAGGTGTAAGCCTGCAGGAGGAGCCTGAGCTGGCATTTTAGATACCCAGCAAAATTTACTGCCAAGTTTTGTTCATCTTTGTGGGAAAGGTGTTCCATGAAGAACGCAGAAAAATCCTACCGTGCAGTTCCTCTTTAACTACATGGCATATACATATATATGTATGTGGATATGGGTTTGATTGTATCTATGTGTATAAATATATATATATATAGTAATTATACTGTTTTCATGTTTCTTACAAGCACAGTTTCAGGGGCTAAGACAAGGTACATGTGTGGTGGGGGGAGGAAAGGAAGAGATGGAAGGAGAGGAAACTGCTGCTGTACACAGCAGCTCTCATCTAACCCCCATTTTTTATACTGATGGAATGCACCCAGTGACTGTTTCTACTATTTAAGGAAAAAGGTTCCTATACAAAATCCTGTGGTTTTGAAGTGATCCTTTTATAGGCATAAAAAGATTTTTCCATATCCCTCTGTTTGATTTCTTTTCTTTTACTCAGACCTGGCTACTCAAATAGATATTTACAGAATATCATGCACTGGAATCAGACACTTCATTCCTATTCTTGGTACTGGAGATCAAATATCCCACCAATTTACCACATAAAGCCATGGGCATGCAAGCTGAAGTTGGTTTAGCTGTAGGGCAGTGCAAGAGAGAGTTGAATTTTGTTGGGCACCCATCCCAAGGGATCCTGTGCTGGCAGTGACCCATCACAGAATTGAATGTGCTGTGTGTTCCACAGCAGGTTTGCCTCTCTCGGGCTTCTCACTGGTGGTGGATATTAATGGTGTTTGTAATCTCATGATTTGGAATAAGAATAGCTATATGTTGACCTTGAGTTAATAACACAGGGGTTTAGGGTGGATATCCTAAGCAGCTGGATGCAATGCACAGCCTGTACCTGGAGCAGGGACCTGAACACTCATCTCTCCTGTCCCAGAAGTGGGAAATGTGGCATCCACATCTGTTCAGCCCCAAAACGTGGTGGGCACGTCCTGGGCAGTGGGGTGTGGTGGGGCTGTGCTGTGGGGTGTCTGGGCTGTGTGGGGGCTCTCCTGGGGGAACACTCCTGCAGGCAGCACACATCACCTGCAGGGTCTCAGCTGGGATACACAGCCCAGGGGCAGACACTGAGCTGCTTGGTCCCGCTAAAGTCCTGGGATGTGAAGCAGCAAAGCAACCCGAGGGACTTACAAGCAGGTCCTGAGACACCTGAGGGTTCCCTGTCTCTCTCTTCAGGCAACAGGGGGCATCTGGGCACAGGGGTCAGGCTGGGGATTCAAAAGCAGCATCACACAGCTCCGTGCTTTGTAAGGACCAACACAACCTTCCATTTGTTACTCCAGCCTATACAGTCACATACTGTGCTGGAGGTGGCTTTTCTGCACAAAACTACAAGCCAAGGGATTTACAGAGCTCCAGGAGCCACTCACTGCCAGATGTCTATTATCTCATCACATACATATGCTTCACAATGATGCTGGAGCTCATACTATCCTCCACCACCACAGAGACGTGCCTGGTACCACCAGTTTGTGCTGACATAAATAACAACCTGTCCAAGCATCTCCCCTACAAGTGCTGGGGGAAGGGGCAAGGACGTATGTTCCAGATGGAAATACAACCAGGGGTTGTGCCCTTGGTGGCTTTGAGTTATGTAATTTTATCTCAATGCAACATGAGAGGGAGCGATTCCTCCACACAGTGCATGGTATTTGGCTGCCTGCTCACTTACTTTTTTATGAATGTAGGAGGACTGGTAATAGGGATGATGACAAAACTACAGCAAAGCAGCTGAGATCCCAGTATATCATAAAAAACTTAACCTGCTATGTGGCTCCCCCTTGACAGATGAGGTATGTTCACTCATCCCTGCCTTAGAATTATGTAAATCTCTGACTTCAGAGGAATACATTTTGATTTACTCCCACATGGAATGAGTGGGAAATGCTGAAGCTGAATTTTGGATCAGTGGTACAGGTCTCAACTCTACAGGCTTTGAGAACTTTCAATTTAAAATCATCTTTTTACTGTATACGAGGTCACTACAGAAAATTATGTGATCCACATATGCTTCCAGCTGATCTAGAAGGAACAAGTAAGGCCAGGCTGAAGATATATTGACAGAATGGGGATGAAAAACTAAGTAGTGTCTGCCCACAGAGGGACAAACTCATGGCACCCTCCCAGATTGTGGGTGGTCTATTGTGCACTGCTCTAGTCAATGAGAACACTACACTCATACATGCAAACCTAATTTGAAAAAACAGTATTTAAACAAACAATGAATGTTTCGTAACCTCATAATTCATATGCACTGAACCTTGGCTCTCTGTACTCCAGTACATAGTAACCTTCTCAAAATCCTGCAATTTGATTTTAAAAAAGGAATGCTGTGGGCGTTGAGTTAGTGCAGAAGTACACAAGACCATTGATGACTCTGTTTCCATCTACTCAGAGCATAAGGCAAGTAGGTGATTTATTTTCATTGGCACTGCTGGCAGATAAGCTTTCACTACTAAGAAGTTGTCATAGGTTGGGTTGGCTCTGGCTGTCAGTCAGAAAACCAAATTCAGTAATTACACCCTCCTCAGGGATGTGCTGTGGAGGAAGGCTGTGATCCCTGCTTTTCCCATGGCACTCAGAAATAGCCAGAACTGCTCTGAGTCAACAGAGGACTTGGACTGTTGATATTTGTAAATCTTGTGGCACGTCATGGGACATCACAACTATGCTACAACTGAATGAAAAATGTTCAAACTCAGATAACAACTAAACCCTGAGACTGAAAAATAGAAATTCTTTACAAAGACATCGAGATCTGGTGCCACCAACCCCTTTTACAGACATCAGCAGAGAGAGGGCAAGAAGAGCATGGTGGGGCATCTTCACTTGGCTGTTGCTCTCCAAAATTGACACTGTGGTCACCTGGACTCTGGAATTAAGAAGACAAACTTTTGATGGATGTTCCCATGCTTGCCAAACTGTAGCTAATTTATCCAGATCCTACCCTTTCCTTGAAGGAGACCTTGATTATCATTTTTACCCCATTCATCTGAGATCTCAAGAGGGAGAGGAGATTTTTTTTTTTTAAATTAAAGATTGTTAGAGAGGTCTGACAAGTAAAAATACCATGAATACAAATGGATAATCAGGGCTGAATATCAGATTATATTAACAGCCCTGCAGATTGCTCCATAAAAATCCATATTAAATCCATAGCTTTAAATTTCTGTGCTGTGGGTTTGTGTGTCTCCACAGAAGCACTCACACTTCTTGGACAATGGCAGCCTACTCTGTTCTCATTTCTGCTGTGGAAACAAAGCAGCTCTCCTGCAGCTTCAAGGCCAACAGCAGAGACATCCCAAAGAATGGCAAATCACAGCTCCACATGCACATGCTTTGAGCAGGTCTGAAAGCATCTGCAGTGGAGAGCAGAGCTACTTAGACTTTTGTGACTTAAAAATTTTCTTCCAAAAGTATAATTTTGTCACTGTTTTTCTTTGCCACTTGTTGCACAAAAAGGTTGCTTTTAAACAAGTATTTTGCAGTGCATTTTAAAAAGACAGCTGTAATTTAGGCTTACAGTTTTTGAAAAACAAAATACCTTAAGAAATTTGAATCTCATTTGTCCATCTTTAGTACCAGGTACATAACAATTCAAAAAATATCAAAGGGTGTTCTTTATATTTAAAGGGTCTCTTCACCCTGTTTGTCCATCTCTCTTGTACCCCCAAAGGCTGGGCCACTGCTGCCTTTCCTGCCTTACCAAATTCACCAGAGTGGCCCCAGGAGCTCAACACCAGCATCTCCCTGGTGCACTCTGCATTTTGGGGAGGGTGAACATCCCCCGTGCAGGGCAGGCTCTGCACCCCGGGGCACCACGCCCTGATGGGGCATCCCTCAGCCATGTGCTGTATCCAGGGCTGCTCCTGTGCTCCTCCTCCTCCCTGCTCCTCAGCCAGAGCTTTGCAAAGGTCTGAGTTTCCTCCAGCCAGCAGCTGGGCATGCTGCTTTCCTTGATGAAATCTGTTTGGAAACAGTAAAGATCTGAGGGCTCCCTCAGCCGGAAAATCAGATTTGGCTTACCTGAATGTCAGGTCAGCTGTGCTGGAGTTAATAAGCAGCTGGGGACGGAGAGGGACAAACAGTGATGGAGGAGCCTGTCAGCTTGGTTTCCTGCAGGTGCTGCCTTGAGCCCCTGTGCCCTGCTGGGACAGAGCCAGCTCCTCTTGTGTCCCAGCCCACGGGGACTGCACGGCCTGGGAGCAGCCCTGGCTACGGCAGAGCCACACACTGCCTGCTGCAGATGGGCTGGCAGCACAACACAAGCCTCCTCTCAGTGAGAAATGCAGCTAAATAATCCAGCTTGTTACTTGTTGCTTGTCCCTGTGAGCCAGTGGCGAGGCCCCAGTGCTGCTGGGCTTCCAGACTGTGGGGACAGGAAAATGTCCCAGGCTCACCGTACCTGCATCCCTAACCACATAGCCAAGGGCCTCTAAAAATGTCCAAGTGCATTATGCAGTAGCTCTAAACATGCTGAGCTGCTTGAGGAGAGTGTTCCTGCCCCATATGCCCACCTCCCCAGTGAACCCCACACATCCTCTTCCCCTGGGCATGTCCTGCCCAGCATGGAGCCTGAGCACCCCCACACTGAGCCCAGAGTGCCTCTCCAGGGTGGGAGAAAAAGGCAGAGTCCTCCCATGTGCCATGGGCTGGTTCTAGGGCTGCTGGCACAGGCAGGGCTGTGTCCGCACTCTGAGGAAGCTGAGCAGGGAGATATCTTGCTTTAGAAGAAGGGACAGGGACAAAGACAAAAAATGCAGAAAACTGCTGAAAATGTGACTCCTGGTTACCATGGCTGTAATCCTCCTCACAACACCGTGCTGCAGCTGAAAGAGAAGCAGTTGAAGGCAGCCACAGGCTCTGCCATGGGGATTTTGTGGTGTTCAGACAACATATGGGGTGACAGCAGGTGTTGCAAGGGGCATCTCCAGGCAGGCACTGGTTATGACAGTGCTCCTTCCCACAGATGTTTTGGGGCCCTGGCATGCCTGGATTTGGGCCCCTTCTCCTTCCAAGGCATGAGTGCCCCTAGAGTAGACCACCCCACTGCATCCTCCACCCCTCCTTCTGGGCATCTCCCACTAAATGGACACAGTGGGAAGGCACTGCTGGAGGTCCCCTTGGGACTCAGATCACCAGCCCTTACCCTGTTTGCTCATCTCCTTCTAGTCAAAAATGAGATTATTCCCTTCAGCTGCCAGAGGCTGAAAATAAAATGAGTCAGATCTGATTTTGTATCACTGCAGTCAGACTTTCTGTGCTGTGCAGGGGAAACAAAGAAAGGTGAAATCCCTGTAGGGAAGGATTTGCAAAATTCTGCGGGAAATTGGTATTACAGATAATTGTTTCCTGCTGAGAGGATATAACAGAACTTTGCAGAAAAGCTGCCCTTTTCAGCAATATCCACTGCAGCCTACCCAGGCACAAAAGTCTGTCTCTAGCAGAAATATGCTCCACTGCACATTTTCCTCCTGCACCTGAAATTGCGTATTGGTTAATTCCACTGGGATTTCCTTTAAAAGAGACATCATAGTGTAAATGATAAACCTGTTAAATTACAAATGAGGTGAAATGGTGGGTGCTTTGGCCTCTGGAGCATCAAGACTTCGATTCTTAAGGGTAGCTGTTGAGACCTACCAGTTGAAAATGTGAAGAGAAAATTATTGACTATCAGAACAAAATCCCCACTCCTGGGCAGGTTCATGCTGCCAGAAGGCACTTCTATTCATGTTTGGCTGAGCATAAAAAAAGACAATTATGAGCAGCTTCTTCTTTGTATCTAATTCCCAGTATTTTGAGAATCCCTTTTTTTTCTCCCTGTTGAAGATACCACGTTAAAATAAGTCAGCATTAATTAAAAAAAAAAGACAATTAAAGTAGCTCTAGCTTTCATCATTGTATACAGCAATGAATATGCTTATATATATATAAAAATAAAATCAATATTTCCTCTAAGCCAAGACACCATTGGTAAGCGACTTTGAGCTACAGTAGTGTTAACAGTGGATGGGAGAGTGAGTCCTCAGACAAGCTCCTCTTTATTCTTCCACTGATCTTACCAGAGCAGAATGATGGCACTTGCTGAAGCAGATAATGCCATCCATTGAATGAAGCCCCCTTGCTCAGTGTTTCTGACAGCTCTAAATTTGAAGCAGCAGAATCTTTGACCAGACAAAAGAAAACTTCTGCTTATAATTATCACAATGAGACCAAAACCAAGAGCAGTGTGACTGTTTTATTAATAGCGTGCTTTGCTGCTCCCAACCTTTGCAAAATCCGTGTATCTGGCTCTCCAGAAATATTACTACTTGGACCTATTTCATATGGATCGTGAAGGATAAAGACATTCCTGAGAGCTTGCTTGCCAGCTCTGCTGTTCTGCCAGCAGCAGTAACTTGAGAAGGAATCATGGACCCTTTGAAATATGGATCACAGCAGGGCTGGAGGATGGGGCCCAGACAGACACACATGGATGGACAGATCTACAGGAGTTTCATTTTCTGTCCCACAGTAGCTCTCATCTTCCCTCTTCTGCTGCTCTGCAGTTTTCCTGCTGAGGACACATGTGGGCAGAGAATACACCAAATCTCATCCTTGAAAGCATTTCAGAACCATGCTTCCACACTGGGCTCTTCTCCTGATTGTGGGAAGACGTGCCAACTGCAGAAGGCTGGAGCAGGAAGTGGCTCAGATCTCATGTTTTCCTTACACATCTCAGTAATAGCTTTTTGAAGAACTAGAGCATTTTTGCAGAACTGAAGGGTGCTGATGGCATCTGGTTTAACATGATAAACTTTGCTTGTCATCCCAAATTTACTGGCTAGCAGATCAGCTCATCTGTTAGATGGGTATAGTGGCTCCCTGACATCATCAGGAGTGAATGTGCTGCATCGATTAAGCCTTTTACAGCCCAGCTTGGATTTAGGTGAAGAGCAGTAACTGAAGGGCTTAATGAGGAAAACAGCCTGTGTATGTAGAGCTCTACCTGAGATTTGTATTTGAAAAGTGTAAGTGTCACACAGAGCCCTAACTGCTTTATCAGACAAGAGGAGAAACCTGGAAAAGCATAATGGTCTCATGGCAAGACACATGAATGTGGTCAGGATGTCAGAGCACCCAAACAGAGTGCAGCAAGGGATGCTGCCATCCCAAATAACCACTTCCCAGCACTGGGAACTCTGTGCCTCCGTTTGTCATCTACTCAGAGCTTTCTTGGACATAAGTGGCTTTTTCAGGAGCAAAGTGAATAAGCTGTAGTAGAAGAGCAGCTATGCTCTTTCTCACTCCCTGTCACTGCGATTTGATAGATTTCTGTAACTATTTCAAGCTCTATCTTGAGAAAAGAGGCACTTGGACAGATATACTCTGCAATGTAATAGAAGAATTGGTTATTGGAGGAATTTTTTACCTTGTTAGGAATGCCTTTAAGCTGTTCTTGTACAGATTTCTATTGATGGGTGGCAGTGTGAGTGGATTTGAGCCTGGAATCCCATGACCTATCCAGTTTCTACACAAGCAGCAGATGCCAGACCTGACTCCACCATTCCCTATCAGGCCACCAGCAGCAAGAGCAGTGGAGGAGAAATCACTCATTTTCTGTGAAAGGCATCTCCATCAGCTCTACTGTGGAGCCCTGCTAGACAGAGGGAGAAGGAGAGTGTTACATGGGGAAAATGTACTCAAGCCAGGCCAGTGGCTGCCTTCATCAGCATAAAATCACCTTTGTGCTGTTCTCTCCATGACCCTCTGGCTGCAAAGAGCCCCACGGTGGCTATACCAGCTGGAAAGGCCAGCACTGGCCACAGTTTGAGCAAGAGCAGCTGTGGCTGCTTACTTCAGAGCTCCGGCACATCCACAGAGTGTCTGAGTATCCCAAACACAGACACCTCATCTGCTGGACAGCACAGACACAGCAGGCAGGCTCTGGTGGCCAAGCCCACTCAAGGTGACAACACCTACTGCAGAAGTCCAGGTTTTTAAAGAGGCTCAGGGAAGGGGCATACAAAAGGGGGAACTTCAGTCCTCAGGCAGCTGTGAATCACTGTCTTAGATTTAGGCACCTAAGTGCTTTTTTGGACTTCATCCCAAACACTTCATTGAGTGAGTGTTGCATTAACAACAGCCCAGTCAGAGGATAAACAGCAACAGAAATGCTCCAAGTGCTATTTCAATGCATCCTAGAATGCAAAATAATGATCACTGCAGAAACAGCTGTACTGGGTCATTGTGGCATTGCCCCAAGCTGTTTCCTTCACTTGTACAAGGAAACACCCCTCAGCAGAACTTCCTTCACTGCAAAACCTTCAGCCCAGTGCAGTCCAGAAATCCAACCAGGCTAGAAACACTGACTTGGTGTTGAAATGGGCAAGTAGGTCCCATTATCCATACATCTGACTCTCTTAGAGGGGAAGGTGGATCCTGGAAGGTAGAGAACAGCATATTGAAGCAGTATTGTTAGTTCAGCAACGATTGTTTGTCTCTATTTTCAAATATGGAGTGGCCTCTTGTAAAGACCTGACAACTTTTTCAACTCACTCTTCAGCTTCCATTCTGAAATATATTAAAAACCTACATGGTTAGTGGTGCTGCTCATGACCACTAAATTCATGCAAAATAGAGGACAACAGAGGCTGATGGGAATAAAGAAAGATAGGAGCAAAAATGTGTGTGCCATTTTTCACTTTAGGCAAGCACACTCTGACTTTGGAGGATACACGTTCAGGTGAACGCTGCCTGCAGGGCACAACAAAAGATGGAGCTGAAGTAGGAAGATTCAGTTCTATTTTAACTTTCCCCTTGGAGTGGATGCAGCCTGACTTCTCTGATGTAGGCTGCCTGGCTGGGAGTTGCACATCCAGGGGAGGGTTTAATCTCCTTTCAAACTGCCGTTCATTCCGAGGCTGCTGGCTGCTTTTCTCCCAGAGCACTCTGAAGAGCCTGAACAAAGCATCTCCTTCTGGGTTCAGATCTTTGTCAGGTGAAGGCAGAACTTATGAGGTCTCACATGTAGGCAGGGGAATGTGGGACCCCCAGAACGGGGACTTGCCTGAGGAGATGACTGGGTTTGGGCACAGTGGAGATGCAATTAAAGAGTGTCTGTGGTGTAAATGTCCCACAGCACCCTGGTCTTTACACAGCCTGTCTCCTCTAAGGGATGCCTGAATGATGTTTCTGTATCACTGCTGCAGTATGCCCAAATGGCAGGGGTGAAGCTTGATCCAGGGGAGGAAAGGCTGTGACAAATAAGGCTTCAGTGGTGTCTGTTTCTCATCTGAAGTAGAGAAAATATGGTGAGGTAGAGGTGTAATTTCCACAGATGAGTCTGGAAGTCCTTTAGTGAATTGGGGGCTGCATAAATTGTGCATAAGGTGACCTCAGAATAAACCCACCTAGTAAAATGCACATGGATGCCTTTTGATTAATCTGAATGAGGCTTTGCCTAAAAAAAAATAAATCTTCTATTATTTTGGTTCTTGGTTCCATTCTCTCTTTGGCCCAGGAAGGAAGGAAGGAAGAAAAGAAGGAATGAAGGAAGAAGAGAAATAGAAAAATTCAGCTTGATTAGGAAGATCTTCGGGCAAGAGAGTTTGAATTTCTTTGCTTTCCAAGTAGGACTTCATTGCAATACTAGTATAAACTTCTACAACATAGCTAATAGATTTCAATGACTTCCAAGCTGAAATGAAGGCCAGTGCAAGCTGATATTCTGGTGTTGGTGCTGCAATCCTTTGCACAGTTGCTGTAACTTAAAAGGTTGTCAAGAAAAACTGTGTTTCCATAATGCTGCTCAGATAAGTTCTTGGTACCAGTACTTTTCCAAAAAAGTATCTCCTCTCCTATCTCTTCAAAAAGCAATTCCCTTGGAGAGTAGATAAGAAATGGGGATGACAACAGTATCTGCAGAAGTGCATGTAAAAGAATAAGAGGGTTTAATAATAAGAGTTTAATCCAAGACTAAAATATACATGCACAGGGCAAGTTTACTACTGTGGGGCTGAAACACAGCCCCACTCACTGCACTAAACCTGTCTACAGGCAGGCAGAAAGGAGGAAAGCAGCTTGGAAAGCCGACTCTGTACAGCAGGGATGCTCTCACAGCTGTATTTTTCTTTTTCTGGTTTTCTGCATGAAGCAGAGGTGGGTCTGTACCACCCCCACAGATAACAGCACACTCCCTGTGTGATTTCATAGGGTAGTCAGGCATTTAGAGGTTTTCCTATGAAGAATGGATTTGAGTCATAATCCCTTGACCCCTCAGCCCGCTGGAGACGGCCGTGACATGTCCCTGCTCCCTGATAAGGATTCCCCACCCGCCCCTGCCGCTCCCTGAGCTGCCTGGGGTGGGTGCCCATCCCTGGCCTCCCTCCAGAGCTGGGATCTGTGCA
This sequence comes from Cichladusa arquata, assembly GCA_026413545.1. Taxonomy (NCBI): domain Eukaryota; kingdom Metazoa; phylum Chordata; class Aves; order Passeriformes; family Muscicapidae; genus Cichladusa; species Cichladusa arquata. The sequence continues at coordinate 15,109,258 of JAOTQP010001286.1, read as the reverse complement.
ATCTCCAGTGTCAAGATGTGTTTGGATACGGAAACTGCGACACTGCTCTGTATCAGACAGATAACAGGAGCATCCCCAGCCCCAGGATGCCTGGTGCTGGTGCTGAGCAGCCAAGGCTTGGGGCTTTCTGCCTGCTCCTTAACCCTGCAAGACAGTCACGTCTTCAAGGGGCTCTTTTTTGGAAGACAAACATAGCTTTCCTGGTTCAAAAATTACAAGCCATTCTCCTATTTTTTGTTTAACTAGGAAAGACTGTAATTTCAGCTTTTTGGGTGAGGTTCTCTGTGGGAATGTGCTGACATGAAGGGGCCTTGCAAACTCTTGTTGAACTTTTTGAGTGCTCCCATTACAAACAAGCCTTTCTTCACTCTCTGCCCTTGCCACTGTGCTCAAATTATCTTATTTAAAAAACTCAAACAACCTACTATAGATAGCTTTCTCCCCTTGATCTCATAAAACCAGCTCATGTAGATCCACTGGAGGGAGGCAGTATTTCAGAAAGGACAGTGCTGCCTTTTGGAACTTAAGATTTGAAAACTTATATTACCACAGCTAAAAGCTGAAATCAGTTAAATTAGCTATTAATTCAGTCCTTATGGACCTAATAGAAACGACAACACAAAGCATTTATTAAAAGAGAATTTTTACTGTGCATTAAAACACCATTTCAGGGGTGCTCTCCTCTCCCTGGGGGAATCTGCACTCCCCAGGGAAGGGCTCGCTGCAGAGGCTCCACCAGGACTGGTACCCAAAGCATGGCAAGTTCTGGGGAAAGGACAGTCACTCACAGGGGCTCATCTCCAGCCTCCTGAGGGCAAGCAGGAGGACTCTCATGGCAATGGCAGGCCCACAGCCTCGGCCACTGATCCACCTGCCCCTCCTGCTGCGTGCCCTTGCCAGCTGCACACAGGTGCCTCAGCCCCTCTCAGCCTCTCTGCATGGCAGTGACTGGGCTTGGGAGAAGGGGATAACCTGCTCCAGGGCAGCTTTCCTTTATCTTCCCAATAATTACAGTCTGACCGAAGTTTTGAAGAGTAAAACGCTTCCAGAGTCTATTTTTTGATATTTACTGCTGTAGCTACAGGTTCTTCTGCCAGTATATATTTTCTTTTGTTCCTAATAAATCCTGAGGCTTCAGTTGCCTCTTAATAGCAGTGATTTCACAGCCTAGATGTGTCAGTGTAAATAAATAAGAATGCTTTTATCTGTATTGTATTTGCCATCTTCCAGCTTATTGTTTGTATATATATGCTCAGGAAAGGGAGGAGACATTCCCAAAAACCTCTCTGGTCTCTACGTTACTTCACATACCTTTATCACTGTGGCCTTTGTGTTTCTCCTCCCCAGGTTCTCCACTATTTCAGAGTCTATTCTCCCAAATAAAGACCTGCTCAGCACCCAGCATTTGCAAAATAAATTACCTATATTAGTAAGAATATGATTGCAGCTGTTTTGAAGATGAAGTTGATTCTTTATTTTTCCCGCAAGTAGATTTGAAATTTATTTGATGAAAAAGGCAAGGAATTTTTAGCTAATGCCTGTGGGTAACTTCAGTTTGTTTTCAGTCTTCACTGTAACTCCAACAGGTCAGTATCTGAACTTGACACAGTAATCTGGAGGCACAGTGGGATGGTGCTGAGCTGTACCAGTTATCTGATGGGTGGACAGGGTGGAACCCACTGCTTGACTGGACTTACACTGGACATGGGGCATGGTGGCTGCTGAGCACTCACAACTAAATGTGAGGTGGGCATTTATTTCCACAGACATCATCAACACATTATGGTAACTCATGAGATCTGACCAAAGGCTGCTCTTCCTTCATCTTGTTTGAAGTCTGTTTTCCTCATGCACTAGTCCACACAATGATGTTAATGGAATCCACAGCTCCTACTAATTTCTTCTTATTACAGAAATCAAGCTAAAACCTGTACTTAGAAAAAGACTTTTCCCAGCTGCATGTCTCACTTCCCAGTGTCTGTGAGTCTTCCCTCCTTACCAAGTGAAGCTCACACCTCTTGCAGGAATGCCAATGTGGCAGTCCCAGCTGAGCCTCCACCTGTAGCCTCGTGGAGATGGATGGAGCTGCCACAACATCTGTACAGTACCACTCTGTACCTTGGTACATAATGCATGTACTATCAAATCTATAGTACATTATTGAGGGAATGCAGGAATTAGTCTTCTCTGAAGTAGAAAGCATTCAAATTTTAAGCTAAGAAAAGTAGGATAGATCCAACACCAACATGCCTTCCTACTGCATAACTTTTCTCCTTTTATATTCCCCTACCTTTGGGGGGGTGACTCTTCCTCCCCTCAACACCTTGCTGAGGGGCCAGCTGGAGCTTCTAATCCTTCTCACCTGAATGACTGTACAAATATTTCAGTCAAGAAACACCCCTGAAAAACAAGGCTTAGCTTTTCTGTTCCTCAGCTGGGTGGCAGGGGTAATTACTGTGATAACTTCTCCTCTCTCTTGGGTGTTATGATGAGAAACCCATTAGTTATTTTCTGAGTACCCTGAGCCAAGTCCTTGAATGAAAGAGCTGTGAGGATTGTTTTAACAATATTTAGCACTTCAAAAGTTTTGGAAGCACTACCTAATTTTCCCAAATGTAAACCAGCTAAATTCTGCAGGGTAATTTGTGTGCCACACCCCTCAGCCTTTTCGTCAGTCTTCACAATGTTCAGGAACTCACACGATATGGGTGTACGCTTCCTCTGTGTTAACTAGTTCTTTTATTTTTAGCTTTTTTCCCCCATTTTTTCCTCCTCCCAGCACACTTTCATGTGCCATACTTTATATGAATATCAAGTCAAAATACAGCTAAAGAAGCACCAGAGAACTGGCAAATGAAAACTTCCCTTCTCCACAGCAATGCTTAGTGTTTCCCTGGACGTAGCAATAAAATATCTGAAGTTTCTCTGTTCCAAGCTAAAAAGAGGTGCCAATTGTATAAACAGGTGATTACTGTCAGGATGGGCAATGTGAATTTTTTCTTGCAAAAAAGTAATAGCTATTTTGGTTTTGACAAGCAGCTGTTCCAAGTAAGTTTATTATCTTATGGCTGTAACATGCCATATAGGATGGACAAGAGGAAAAAATAACCACGGGTTTAATAGCACATCTGTGCCTAGTTAGTTATGGTAAACTTCAGGTATGTGGTGATTTCAGCATATGTTCCTAAATATTTTCCCAGCAACTGGATCTAAGACAAGACCTGTTACAGTCTTTTGGGGAGTAATTAATACACCTAATCACTTCAAACCCCACCACATAATGAAAAAGTATGCTTGATTTCACTGTAAAAAGCACTGATGAATGATCACCTCCAGAAATGAGGCTTCAAGCCCACGACAAGTTCTGAAGGAATGGCAGGAAAGTTCTGGCCCTGAGCAGCAACACTGCTGATGGGACATAAAACATAAACAGAGGGTTCCAAATCAGGGAGGTTTTGAGGCCAGAGAGAATTATAAAGGCATAGAGCAGCAATAACTTGCATTGACTTCCCATTCACTTGTTGCAGTGATGACACGCTGCAGGGCTGTTGCTGAAGAGTTGGCTGGTGCACAGCACCTCTCTGTGTTTTTCCTTTTCCCTTCCCTCTAAATTAATTCATCTGTATTTTCCCCATCTGGCCTGTCTTGCTCATGTTTGTGTGTTTCTGTTTTCCACAATTTCTGTCCATAATGGCCACTTGCAGGCCAGACTTGCAGGCGCTGCTCCTCATCTCCTGAGGAGCCGAGTCCTGGCGCTCCCTGCTTGCCCAGGCACGCAGACCTGCTCTGCCATGTCCCACAGGATCCTGATCTGAGCCTGCCTGCTGTGACACATGGCATGCTCTACTGCTTGCTGGGTTCATGCAGCCCCACTGTGCTCCTGTTCAGCTTTGTGCACACAGCCACCATCAGCTTTTGATGCATGGTCTCTTTGCCCTCCTTCTTGCAGGGCGACAATAATTGTTCTCTCCTCTGTTGCCCCATTGAGCCACCCTGCCCCAACACACTGATTTTTACCCATCTCAGAAGCCCTACATGGCTTTAGTGCTCTTTTCTCTTCCACAAACGCCATTTGTACGCTTCTCTCTCAGCCACATTTAGTTCTTTCAGCCTTTCTAAGGATGAAGCGCTAACCTCAAGAATGTCTGACTATGGTCCTCTTCTCTGGAAAGAGCCAGGAGAGGGAAATCTCCTCAGGCAGCTGCAGGAGTGTGGGCTTTGCAGGGGAGCAATGCTCCATCAGCTGTGCACATTGACCATCAAAAGGCAGAATTGCTTTCCTGCCTCCTCTGCTTCCCTTCATCTTTGCCCTTCTGGCAGTCACAGTTGGCACTGCAGTAGCAACCTGAGACCACAGCCCCACTGATCTGAGCACTGGGCAAAGACAAAACAAGAACCAACATCTGCCCAAAGAACTTGCTCTCTAACAGGCAGAGGGCAAGATGCTGCAGGAGCAAAGGGACTCCCTGAAAGCTGCACTGATGATGAGAAGCTCAGCCCTCAGACTTCCCAAATCACAGACTAATAGCTTCACATGTTACACCAATCCTCTGCCTTGGACATGGATTGAGGCTGCCAGACATCATTTGTTGTTAATTGTGAACCCAGCCCAAGGCATCCCTCCTATTGTCTCAAAAATCACGTTTGCTTTCTGGTGTCTGACTGTGGAGCTATGTTCATCTCATGTTTTCAGGTTTTTCTCTGTACCAGGAGGCCTAGGAGCATGGGCACTGTTTTCTTTTTATAGGAGCTTCTCCTCTGTTTTTTTTTTAACTTCAAGGTCCTTTGACTTCTCTTGGGGGGAATCTTCACTGACTGTAGGACTCCAGACAAATCTGCAGGAATGCTTCCTTCCAAGGACTGCACCCTCCTTTGCAGCCCACAAAGTGTTCTCAGAAGAGATGTAGCAAAAGTTAGCCTCAGGTGCAGAGAGGCAGCTCTGAGATTGCTGTCCTCTGTGCTTTTATCATGCTCTTTACAGGCTGTGGCATCATGAAGACAAAAAGATGTCCCCTCACTTTGACACTGGAATGGTCCAGCCTGTTCCCCCCCTTCTCACCTCTTTCTATCCCCTAAATCCAGGGCCAAAGCATCTTTCCCAACAGAGTGCCGTGAACTCCAGGAGCAAGGACCTGCTCTGTGTGACACAAAATGACTACCCCACCAGAGCAAAAGCTTTTGTCTTGGGAAGAAGGGATATAAACAGGACTGTCTCCTACAACTGAGGAGAACAAACAGCTCAGAGCTGCAGCCACGCTGACGAGAAAATAATTCTGGAATTTTTTTCTTACAACACAGAGGAGACACGTATTTAAAAAACCCAGAACTCCAAATTTGCCTGTCAGAGTCGAGATATTTAAATAAAAAAACCTGTAAGTTCTGGCAGCACAGCTTCCTTGATGGAAACCCTTGGTATTGTCACACCCACATGAAGCTGCTCTGTGGCAAAACCTAACCCTTCTGATTGACTACTGTGTCAGCTACCAGGCTTTACCGTGAGAAAATACAGGGGTTTCCCAACCAGCAAAGCCACAAAGAACTTCACATGTACCCTACAGAGGCAGGGTGCAAGGGGTCTTGCTCAAGGTCCCCCTGCTGCTGGTGGCATTGTCCTTGGTGGCTGCACCATGTGTCAGCAGCTGCAGGCTCTCACCACTGCTGAAGACAAAAGGAGATGTACACAGAAAAGCAGGTCAATGACGATTAGTCCCAGAGCCCTGTGAAACCGGGCCACCAGGAAACCTGTATTCAGTTCTGGGCTGTCCTGCAGACTTCTGCCGCGACCTTGGACTCATCACGTAACTTTACTGCCCTTGTTTCCTCACTATTAACTACAGCACATATTGAATAGGATTCAATTTATGAACATGTGTAAAAGCGCTTTGATAGCCTGGGGTAAAAGTCAATTAAGACGGGGCGAGCAGTTGATGGGCACAACCAATTACTAAAGTAAATGATTCACAAACATACTTTTTTTGGTGAGTGTCATTAAACCAAAAGAGATTTGCAAATTATTCACCTGTTTCTAGAGGCTGAATAAATAATCGGGAGGGGAGAGGTGGGGAAGCAAGCAACCAACGATGCTTCCAAAACGCTTGAAAACGCCGTTGAAGATAAACCCTTTGGGTGTGTGGCCGGTGCCAGCAGGAACAGCAAGTTTTGGAAAGGTCTGCTCGTGTCCCTCTCCATCCTTGATAGACGCGTCTTCCCTTCTGCAGATTTCCCTTGTGCTGAGAAGGTTGATGCCGTTCATCTCAGCCGAGCCATGAGTTGTGCTCAGCCGTGGACGGGGAGCGAGGGCAGGAGCTGCCCGCCCAACTTTCCGGGGCAAACACTGCGTCCCGCGGAGCGCGGCGGGCGGGCCGGGGCGCGGGGGGACGGGCGGGGCGCCGGGCCCGTCCCTCCCTCCATCCTTCCCTCCCTCCCTCCATCCCTCCCTCCGTCCCTGCAGCCCCGCCCGCCGCGGGCCGGCGCCTCCCGCAGCCGCGGCGCCGATGCCGATGCCGATGCCGATCTCCGGGTGCTGCGGCGCCGAGCGGTGAGTGCGGGCGGCGGGCCGGGGGAGCTGCGGGAGGGAGGGCAGGGCAGGGGCCTCGGAGTGTCCCGGGGCGATCCGCGGCGCTGGGGGCACATCCCTCGGGCTCCCACCCTCTGCACCTGCTCGTTCTTCTCTGCCCCGTGCCGAGCCCCCGGCAGGTCCCGGGGAAGTTGCTGGGTGCCGCTCGCTGCCGCCGCTGCCCGTCGTTCGCCGCCGCTCGCTGCGCTCGGTCCCGTGCGCCCGGACCGGGGCTCCGGCTGCCGCTCGGTGCCGCCTCTCACCCACCCGAGGGGATGTGGCACCGGGGTCTGAAACACCAGGTGCCGTCCCTCTTGGTGTTCATCTGCACTCCGATATTTACACGGCAGTCAAATGGCTCTTTAGGTTATTTTACTTTCTGGTGGTTGTTTTAAACCATGTCCTGTTGCAAAGGAGACAAAACCCCAGCTGTTCTGTCAGATGGAGATCTGTGCTGTTATGTCATTTCATAATTGCCTCAGAATTGCAAATCATGGCCTTAGTCTGCCACTGGATCTGTGCCAAAGGACTCTTGCATCTATTTAGGATGAGTGGTTGTCTGGGTTCTTTTCCCTTTCTTTTTCTTTCCCTTTTTTTTTATTTTTTTGTTTTGTTTTGTTTTGTTTTTTCTTTTCTTTTGGTCAAGAGTTGAGAATAATGGCTTTTTATTAGCATGGACTCCACACGTTAAGTTACTCCAGCCCCATGTCTTTAAGGGAACACACGATGTAACTGTTCTAAGTAGTCAGTCTGATTCACAGAGTCAAGACATTAAATCTTGGCTAGTGACAATGAGAATTGTGTCCTGCTGAAAAGTATTCAACTGCACTTCTTTGCGTGAGCTGGAGCAGTTTCTCATTGTTACTTCAGAAGTTCCGATTCTGCCCAGAACGGCTGTTGCTTTTTGTGGGTAACAGACACATGGAAAATAGCAACCTTCCGGCTTCAAACTAAACAATATCAGATTAATGACAGAGAAGGGCTCTACAGATCAGAGATGCAGCCACTGGCAGGGCCTTAATTTGTGCCAGCACTTGGTTTGTAATCACAGAGGCTAGATCTGCCCTACCCTGCTATGCTGTGCCGTTCTACCACTCACCATGGTACCACTTGGAGGAAACTCTGTGGTCCTGACAGCTGTTCCCTTTTCCAAGGATGCTTTGGGCAGCAGGAGGAAGTTGAGGCCGTGGGGTAGAGAAGCTGGGCATGGCTGTGCCTCTCAAGGCAGGGTCATCTCTAAGCTGTACCACCAGGGCACATTAGAATACCAACTAAAATACCAATTTAGTCATTTCAAAGGCTGGGCTCTTCTGCATCCTCTCTTCCTATGCTGATGTTCAGTATTTCTCCACTCTGCCACATGCATTTGCCAGCTCTTGGAAAAGACAGATCTTTCAGGGTCTGCCAGGCTGTGTGTACCAACTGGCATATTACAGTACTATATTGTTCTTTAGATGCATAACTTCATTGGCCTCTTATGACCTAAAAAGCACACAGAAAATAAACAAGGGCATATTGTTCAGTGGGAAGGATGCAGAAAGTTCTTCCATGTTAGCTGTTAGTTAGGGAAACATTTCTTTTAAGTGTTTCTCCTGATTGTCAGAAGAATGACATGGCACATGTGAGCTTGTTTTTTGCCAAGCAAGCTCTATTTGGAAGGTGAGGCATTTCTGAACTTCTTGGTCACCTTGGAACTAGTTGTGAGTGCATAGCAAAGTCCTGCCCAAATCTTCTCCTCTAATTAATTTGGCCAGAGGCCATCCTAATTAACCTTGTGGGAGTTCAGGGGTGGGAGAGCTTGGTATGAAACAATTGTTCTCTTGTAATTTGCCGTTCACAATGTGTTGACCAAGCCACAGGCTGCATCTCTAAAATCCTCTGGGTCTCTTGCTGAAGCCATTACACCAGTTTATTTGTTTTTTAACAGATGTTGTTTTCTAATCCTTGGGTGGAAGGGTTATCTTGCTTTCTGCAACCTTGTTATTGTGCTTTGTTGCAAGAGCCAGTGGACTTGGGCTTGCTGGGGAAACTTACTCACCAGTTCCAGCTGTGAAGGAAGGGGCTGGTCAGCCTTTCAGCAGCCCTGATGGGATTGTTAAGGTCTCCGTGTGAACTGATGGCTTCTTTTCACATCTACCTAGAAATAACCCTCAGTTCTTCTGGTACTGGCAGTGCCTGCAGGGAGCAAAAAGCTGCAGGAGCCTCTTTGCCGAAGAGTATTGCAGTTAGGATATTAATGGAATTTGTCAGCCATAACTTGGACTGTCTCAAATGGTGAGGCAAGGGAAAAAATCAGAAATAGTTGAAAAAAGGAAAAAAAAGTTAAAGGTTGGGTTCTGCTTTTTGAAAATGCTCATAGCACCCTGCAGCTGATGAAAGGGGAGAAAATGAATAACTGTTTCTGAAATTGCAGGGTGATCCATCTCCCTTGTGATGATAACTGCTCACCTTGTTGGTCCAGGGCTTATCTATGCTCAGAGAGTGGGTCACCCTGCACCAGCCTGGGCTTGCCTTATTGGTGGGCAGCCCTGCCCAGCACACACAGTTCCTCAGCAGCACGGCATTGATTGTGTGTAGCCTTCTCGAGCATCTGTCTAGTTTTTTTTTTTTATGCTAATGCATAAAAATGCTAATTAGGCATTTATTTTCTGGTAGAGCAAGGGATTGGGGGGAAATCCTGCTGAGACTACCAGTCAGGACACACAGATCCAAGAAGGAAAGATCAAAGGCATCTGTAATACAGGAAGAAGCAGAGGGTCAGTCCGGAAGAGAAGGCATTTGATTATATGTACAAGGGTAATATACAAGGGATAACACACAGGAGAGGATGGTGGTGTCCAAAATGAGTAAACAAACAGATGTGTAAGACTATGCTGAGAATTTATTTACTCCAGAACACACAATCCTTATCTCTTTGAAAGAAGAGAAGACCACACCAACCTTGGAAGGCTTCTGCTCCTAGCCACATTTGTGAGCAGGAGAAAGTGTTTGTTTATGGATCCCTCCTCCTTGAGTCCTGGCCTGATGGGCTGGCCTGTCCTGCTGTGATTAGTAGGATGCTAATGTGTGTAATCCTTTTGATCACAGAACCCAGGCTCTATAAGTCATGTCACTGTCACCTCAAAGAAGTTCAGCCATGTGATAGATCCCTTATTAAAAATTTTTGCTTTGAAAGATTTAATAAAGAAAGTTATTATTGAGAATCTTGTTTCCTTTTTTTTTCTTTTGTCTTGTACAGATGGAGAGCTTTTCTATTAAAAAAATACAAAAAATAATATTTATTTCTGAAGTCTTAATGTGGGAGTAGTTTATTAGGACTTTGCCCATAGGTATTTTAGGTGGGATGACCAGCCCGTAATATCTTGGGTTTAAGATGTGAGCAACAAATGTGATTCCCTGTGCTTTGTTCCAACAGAGTGGACTGCTCCATACAAAACTGTAAACAGCATGGAAGCATTCATCTGAGTCTTAAAAAATATCCTCTTCTGCAGTTCCTTTTTGGGAGGCAAAGAGTTGACTAATTATGATTTGTGTAATAAATGTACTATTTTGCTCTCCTGTTGTGACAGACAAAAGCTGTCATTTGAGGAAATACACCATATGCTGCCAATTGGTGTAAGGACTGGTTATATCTGGAGCACAGAGTATCAGTGAGTCCTCTCTAACAATTGCTCCTTCTCTGAAAAAATCTGGGCCAATTTCAGTGGACTAATGTGCTGTCTATAATCAGTGAAAGCAAGCTGTTGACATTTTGAAAACCAGCTAATACAAACAGTGGTATCTATGCATGCTTGGACATATCCTCTCTCCCTGTTATGCATTTACATCTATTTGGATGCTTAAGAGCCTCAGCCTGTCAGTGCTCAGTCAGGCCTGGATTGGTCCTGAATTGGCAAATCTAAAAATCAAACTTATTTCAGATACCAACTCCCATCCGTGCACAGTCAGACATGTTTTTCAGCGTTGTGTGAACCCAATACTCAAACACTCACATTACTTTAAAAAAAAAATCCCTTTCCCTACCATTTGTTCTTGGCAAATGTGAGAAAGCAGCATCTGAGCATCTGAAACCTCCTAACTAATGGCAGCACCTGAAGAGCAGCTGTCACTCGTTGGGATCTGCCCCGGGAGATGCTGTGCATTCTCATGCCATGGTGGGTTTGCAGATGCATCTGCACCAGTGAGATACAGGACAGGAATAACTACCTTCTCATAGTTAAATAAACTCTTTAAGATTGCTCCTCTCATCCTCCCTACTTCCTAATTTTATTGGAGACACATTGTATCATTAATTTGTTCTCTGGCACAGTTCCTCCAGGATTTCAGTGAGGTCTTTTTTGCTCAAAGAATGCAAAGAGGATGTGAGCTGTAATTTTCACTGTCTGTGAATCTTTGTGTTACAGAAAAAATGTGAACTCTCCTGCCCGCAGGTAATGAGAGTTGAACACAAAAATTCACATATTTCTTTTTAATTTCTTTGAGGTAAATGGGAGGGACTGGCCTGGGAAGACATGCAGAGCCAACATAAAGTTGGCTTATCTTCCAGCAATGGCTTTGGCACATCTTTCTCCCGTGTAGTCTGCAGAGATGATTATGCATGTAGCCCTGGTGGCTTTGAAGCCTTCAGAACAGCATGGACTGCAATGGGAACTTTCTTGAAACTTTGCCTGGTGCATATCCATGATCTGATAAGAGTCCTTTGGTCAGGACCCCATTCTAGTGCCTCCTCTCATCTGCTGCCTTTTCTCTGCTCAGGAATCTTCAACCCACAGTGTGTGTCTCAGCCTCCCTGTCCCTCCCATCCCTGGAGCAGAAGGAAAGTTTCTTTTTCTACCCCTCTGCCAGACCTGCTCCCCCTTAGCACCCCCCTCACTCTTCCATGCAATGCAGAGATGTCAGGAAAGGAGGGCTGGGGATAGAGGGTAAGGCCACATTGTGTTTGAGGTGAGGTGGCTGTTTGTAACACAGGGATTTGGACAAAAGAGTTTTGATTTTCTTGGAAATGTGTGGAGCATGCCAACAAAACAGTAATTTTGGGGAGGGAAAGGTAGCGGAAGAATATTAAAAAGTTTCACTTCCATCCCAAATCCCGTATTTCTGAGGCAGGACTGCTTCATCTGCACCACTTCTGATAGATGTTCATTCAGTCTGTTCTTGAAAACCTGTATTGATTCACAGCCTGCCAGCATCAACAGTGGATAACTATCATTATGGCTAGACAGTTCCTCTTAATATCTAATCTAAATCACCCTTGCTGCCTCCTGAGTCAGCCCCTTTGGTTATCCACATCTGCAGGGAGTAGGACAAGGTTATCACAGCCTTTTAACAGCCTGACATGTTTAAAACTTGTTATCATCTCTTGTTCTCTCACCCTCATTCTTCCACACTTTTCTTCAAAATAAACAAGCCCACTTCTTGTACCCTCTTCTGTAGGGGTCACACTTGGCTCAATTTTTTATCATTCCTGTGAGCATCTTGCTTGAGGTGGGACCCAGACTGGGTACAGGACTGAGAGGAGTAAAGAGCCTGATGTGTGATGCTCCTCTTGATATGTCTCCAAGAACTTGTGTGTACCAAGCCCTGCACTGCCCTTATCCTGAAACCATTGAATTGTTGAACTTGGGAAAGGTTTCTAAGATCACTGAATCAAATTATGTCTTCCCTCTTTGTGACTCTAGCCCCAGAGACTCTTTTCTGTACTGCTCCATTTTGTTTTGCATGACATCCTTCTTCTTCAACATGTTTTTTTACGCTTGCCTGCATTGAATCTCAGTCATTCATTTCAGACTGAGTCTTTGATTTATTAAGATTTTATTCTAATTTTAATCCCTGAAAATGCTCCCAGCATTCCCCAGAGATTTGTAATTGTAATCTTCCTCCTAATTTACAAGTCATTAATGGAAATACCGAATAGAACAAGACCCCAGGCACAGCCCTTATGTATCTTTTCAGGTTGACATTGGACTTGCTACTGTTCCTTGAGTACAGATTTGAAGCATTTGTATGCCTGCCCACAGTAAATTATACTTCAATTGTATTCACCTGGTTTGCATATAGGACTATCACATGCATTCATCAAAGCTTTCCTCATTCCAATGTGTGACTTCTACTGTTTTTTCCTCCCTAGTCACTATGCTCCCAGCTCTGTCAAAGAAGAAAATTAAATAGATTAGGCTTAATTTGTTCTTGACAAGTCTGTATTTTCTGTTTTCTCATGGCTTTATCATGTGGGAGTGGATGCAGCTGCAGTGCAAGGCGGCAAGCAGGGAGATGGAAACTCTTCTTGGACTGCGCACTTGCTCCCTCCTGCTCCACGATAAATCAACATTTGTTATAAGTATTTACAAGGGAATTGAATAATAATTTGTCTGATTTGATATCAAAGCAAGGCTGTTTGGTCTATGATACCCCAGATCTGTCTCCTTCTCCCTTTTGTTTGAAGTTAGATAATATATTTGCCCTTCACTCTTCCTTTGAGAATTTCTAGAAGGTTTTACTCATGGCTTGGAGGCAGCCCTGGTTAGTTCCCTACTCCTTCCTTACTCCTAGCCTATGCTTAATTAAGCCCCACCAAGTTGGATACATCCAACTTGCATTAATGTTCTCCCATCTCTTTCTCCCATGTATCTTTGCATGAATAGCTAACATTTGATAGTGAACATTATTGTTGAAGGCTCTTCAAACGCACTAATGTTATCTTTCCCGATGGAGCGTGTGTCTACGAGTGAGTGGATGTGGTGCTGATTGTTTCCATAGCAGAGGGCAGGGCCATGGCATTCTGGGGTGGCTGCCTGCACAGCACCACTGCAGCCTGCTGGTTATCTGACTTTATTGTCCTGCAAAAGGTGAAATTAGCAAGGTAAAAGCCTTGTTTAATGTGCTTTTGATAGGCTGTTTTATACGCACACATGCAAAGTCAGAGTGAGAAAACAGGAGCAATTAAAATGTCCAAAGCCTTAGATATTCTCCTGGGATGTAGCTCAGGGTTATATTTAGATGGAACAAGTAGCACCATCTAGTATTAAAACAACCATAAGAACCTGTTTTCTGTTGCTCTAGTCTGTCAAGCTTTTATCACTTGATCTGAGACTTTCAGGTTGTGTCTCTCTCTCGGGCTAGGTTTATTTTAATACTGTCAGCTAAACCAATTCAACCATTTCCAAGAAAAACTAGGGGGGAGGAGAGAAAGAATGTCGTTTTGCCCACATTAGAAAACGGAAAGAAAATAAATCCTCCAGCTTTTTGATTGAGAGCTGTGGTGCCATCATGTTCAGGAACAGGATTGGTGGTGACAAGGCTTGGAGACATCTGTGCGTGTTCTTGGCATACTCATCTCTGTTTCGAGTTATTCTATTTTCTGAAGACTTTTCTCCCCATCCATCAGCACACCCCAGCCTCTGGTGCTGAGCAGCCCACTGGTGACCCAGCCCTGTGCTCATTCCCTCTCTGCTCCAAGGGATGTGTCAGCAGAGCGTGCCCGTGTAATCCCAGCCCAGGGCTGTGCTGCTGGAGTGGGATCATCCCTGTAATGACAGCTCCTGCTTCCTCCAGCTATAGGTGAGATGGGGTCTCAAGTCTGGGAGCAGAGAGCAGGCACAGAGGTGCTTCTGCTGGAAGTGTAGACAGGAGAGTAGGTGTTCATCAGGAGGGGAAGGGAGAAATTGGGTGATGGATGCCAACTGAGGACTGGCCAGCAGAAGCTGTGAGGGGTGCAGGAGGAAGGATGGGAACAGATATTTGCCACACTTAGGTTCATTTGCAGAGGCACTAGATTCTTGCAGCAGTTGCTTTGAATGTACCTAGTTCACTTTTAAAGCTGAGTCCCTCAAAAAATCAGGTTGTAAGCACTTCAGACTGGGTGCCTAGAGTGGAGAGGGCTGTTTTCACTTTAGTCTGTCTGCATAAATATTCTGTCTGGCACATGTCTGATATGAAATGGGAATAATGTCACCCAGACATGAGTGAAGGTAAGCTGGTTTAATATGTGACCCATCTAGATAATACGCTTTGTAATTCAAATGTCTGTTAGTAACTATATCTTCAGAGCAGTGTTTGAATAGCTGCTGTAGAGGCAGCCCAGGAAGAACTACCATCACCTAGCCTGCACACCAATTGAGGCCAGAGTCCTGCAGAATTCAGTAGCCTCAAGTCATGTAATTAGAAACTGCAGCAAAGTGTGCGTCCATGCAGGGTGCCTTGATTTGGCAATTCTTGATGTTGTGTGCTTCATTTTGCAGTATGAATCATGTTCCTTCGATGTTTTCTTTTCTTGAAAGTTGTACAAAGTCATTTACATTATGGTTATAAATAGTTCTGCAGAGGTGGGCAGGGCAAATCATGCTCAAGAAGGACTTCAGGGGTTGTATTCAGCCCGTTAAAGGGTTACCACCTCCCCTACATCTCAAATAGTGGAGGGCAGGAGAGATGTTACAGAGGGCAGCCAGGACCAAATCCTCTGTCATTTCTGGTCTCCCACCCAGTTTGTGCCAGGACACTCTCTGGAACTTGGGCTAAAGGAAGGAGCCTGCCAAGGGGCTGCTCAGAGCACCACGAAGGGAGCATTCAATGCCATGCAAGTTATTTCAGAGCATGGAGGTAAGACCTGCTTCTGCCACTGCTGCAAGTGCTGGCATTCGTCCCCAATGTTGCTGGTCATCATACAGATGGTGGTGGTATCCCCCCAAAACAACAAGGCTTGGGAACCCCTGCCACTGAAAAAAACTATAGACAAAGGCAGATCATAAATAGAGAACAATGTGTTTCCCCCACTGAGAATGAGTTCCAGAAGCAGCTCAGAGGAAACTAGCACCAAATTTCTTCAGAGTGTTTTTCAGGAGAGCTTTGGGCTTTTCTCAGGCCGGAGGTGAGATCTGTGCTCACGAACAGAGCACCCCAAGCTGAGGTGCTCTGATGACGTTTCCATCTGCTGATCCCATTGTGTCCTGCTTGCCCAGGCTCTGGGTCTCTATTGTGTCTGTCTATATGGGGGCTGATGCTGATTTCCGCTGTTCACGCTTGTTTCTTTGCATCTGACAGTGCTGTTGAGAAGTTTCCAGAGAAAAGCTTGGCCCCTGTTTCCAAGGTAGTGCAGAGTTGTACCGGCTGCTGGGGACAAGTCGGAAACACTGGCAAGATAGCAGGCATCCTCAGGAAGCAAACCCTATCAGAAAGCACTGATGTCATTGGCAAACAAAACAAATGAGCGCTGAAAAAACAAACTGTTTTGCAGCGCCGTTGGTCTTCCCTCAAGTTAGAAGCTCTGCACAGCCTTTACTCTGCAGTCCAGTCTGACAGATTATTTACATGGCAGTGCTGCAGCAATGGTTTTGGTACTCCTGCCAATCCAATTCCTTTGATTTTTTTTTATATATTTTTTTTTTAGGTTTATTTATTTAAGGGAGGGTGGGATGAGTGTCCCAGAACTCTAGCCAGATTTAGAAAGCTGGCCAGCATCCTTGCAGATGATGGGTGCTGACATGGTTGATGTCCTGCAAGCTTTGATCAGGCAGGACTTCAGCTTCCCTGTCCCTGTTCAGGTCCAGGGCAGGAGATGCTACTTCCCCATGACCTCTGCACTGCCCTTTGAGGCTGTGTCCTGACAATGTCCTGACTAGTGGCCGCCTGCCACCATTGCTGCTGGCTCCTTGGAGCTTGTGCCATAACCATGGAGCAGGATTCTCCCCCTTGGTTGTTCCTATTGCAGAGTTGTGATGGGCATAATGATAGCATCCTTCTCCCACCACACATAACACTGTGGGGTTTCCCCTTGTACACATGGTGAGTTTGCAGAGCAGGTAGAGACAGTCGTACCAGTTCCTCATGGCACATTTCTACTTGTTGCTCCTCACCACTGGTGCCAAAAGAAGGATCAGAGTAAGCCCCATGGGCTGGAGGTTTCTCACCCACGCACCTTTGCCTCTCTGATGGCTGCAGTGGGTGGCAGAGAGAGGGTTAAACTCTTCTCCAAGCCAGCCTGATAATAGCAGGAAAAGCACATTTCTTCCTTGCACCTGTGAGCGCTTCGATGGGCTTTCTGCTGTTTATTGTAGTCGCATTGGATCTTCCTCCCGTTAGAAGCTGAACAGTTCTAGCAGCCAGCTGTTCCCTTTGCTCTGCTCATACCTGGCTCCTTGCACAGTCTGGGCAGGGGGTGGATGGAAAATCAGCTTTTTAGGTCAGCATTCAAAAATAACCCACAAAGCCTTCCCTTCCTTCCATGAGGGAAGGGTCCCACTCCTCCCTGCTTTCTGCTGGCTCACCTACTCAGAGCTCTTACTGGGAATTTGGAGTTCTGTTCTATCAGGGGCTAATATCTTCAGCACAGAGCTTTATTTCTCTGTTTTTAAAGGATGTGTAGTGTTACATGTGTGAAATGGGAGGAGATTCATTAAGCTCTAGGGACAAACCGGTTTAGGCGTTCAGGAGACTCTCAGGCTGGAAATCCACTTTTGTGGTGTTGCAGGATAAATTGTGGCTCTGCATAGAAATCACATATGTTTTTCAACACTGTGAGCTCTCCGTGGGCGAGTGCTGTGGACACTGTGGGCAGTGCAGGAGGAGGCAGCTGGAGGGTCCCTGGATGCCTGGGAGCTGCACACCAGAGCAGCTGGCCAGACTGGCTCCACAGCTGGCACAGCATCCTGGAGTCAAGGCAGGACAGAAAATGGATGGGGCACTGGATGGGCAAAAGGTGGCCATAACACATAGGGTGCTGCAGCACAGAAACTGGTTTATATAGCATGCCAACCCATCCACTTCTGTGTATATGTAGCCTAAGAGATTTAGTACTAACAAACATGCAACAGCCATCTCAGTAGTTGCTCCACTTCAAGTAAATCTTTGTGAACAGTAGTGAACAGACTGCTCTCTTTCTTCATGCCCAAGAAGAGCAGTAGAGACCAGTGTATAAAACACACTTTTGTGTCACGATCTTTGCAGAGACAGTCTACTTTTAAGCAGCTGCCAGCGCAGGGCTCGTGATCCTCAGGTGGATCTGCTACTACTAAGGACATGCAGTACTCACTAGATGTGTTAAATGAACTCTTCATGAAGGGAAAATAATCTTGTGGTTTATATTTTACATAAATCTATTTCTGTGTGTTTTACCTTTTATCCATCTTTTAAAAATTTATTTATTTTGGTAACACAGTTCAAACAGGGAGGAATGTATCAGGATGGGTCCATTGTTTTGTACAACCTTCAGAACAGAACATTACTCTCCACACATTTTAAAATTCTGGAAGAATAGACATTCTCTAATTGTCATTATAAGCTGTGAGAGTGATATAGATAATAGAGACTGTTTTCAGCCAACTAATTCAATTTGCTGGATCTTTGCTTCAGTCAGTGCAGAAGTGAGGGCTGTCATGGGGGAAGAAAAATCTTCCATCCTGTGTCTTGCAGATTCTTGAGATGCAATACACTTGGGCATCCCGTGTTGTTTCCAGTCATGTTACACAATGGAAGTGTGCTGTAAAAACAGTATGCTTTAAATCTTAGTTTTTGTGTTATTCTAGGTGAGAATTGCAGCAGGCTAATGCAGGGAGAAAAGAAAATAATCTGTAAAAAGTACTCTGTAGCTGGGGTATTGCATGATATTACCTGGGTTTCTCATGTGGTTGCATAATTCATTTTTGTTCTTATGCATATTTCGTCCTTGTTCATGTGAACATTTTTTTAATTGGAATATGCAGAGCTGTAGGGAGAGGCTTATTGCTCTGTAATCCACCCCCTCCTCCTGCAGCAACTTAAAACATAATAAAGAGCACACCTTTCCATGACTGAAGAAAAATAGTTTTCTAAGGAAGTGCCTGCTCAAGTTGTGGGTTTACCTCCAGTGCAAAGTTTTTGAGATTGCCTTAGTGCAATCTGAAAGCTGCAATCACCAGTGAATTCTTGAGTGAAAGGGACTGAGTCAGCAGCAGCAGCACAGCATCTGCTGCTTGGCTGAATGCAGGGAGGTGTATTGTCTAGGGAAGGACACCACATGATTCATCAGCATCTGCGTGTACTTTGCTTCATCTATTTTATTAAGAGGGTGAAAAACTGAGTACAGGAGATGAGGCTTTTAGCTTCAGTAGCTTACTGTCTGATCAAAGGTACCTTTCCTTGTCTAACGTGGCCTTCTGCTTGGTTTTGGTTGTGTTTTGTAGTGATGGGTCCATCTGGAAAGAGCTTTCTGATGGCACAACTGTGAGTGAAACCAGCACAACATGTTCAGTGTCGAAGACCTCCTGATTTCTCATGGATACAAATTGTCAAAAAATCCCCCTGTTTCGTATGAGAGCAGGTATGATGGATACCGGCATGAAATCGCAGGGAACAGATCTGCTCAGAGAACAGCACTGAACGGGATTGAAACAGAATCCAGAGCTGGGGCCTTCAGCAAGAGACCTCTGGTGAAAACCAGCTCAAGCAGCACTGAAAGCAGCCACGGGAGCCAAGGGAGGCAAGCGGGTCCTGGTTACCACCATGACCTTCAGGGTTTGTCCACTTTTCATACTTCAGAAGGGGGGTAAGTTTCAGCATCATGCCATGGCTTTGCTTTCTCTTTCTTTTGGTATTGACAGATAACTAATCATGACTCTAACCCTTAACACCATCTTCCTGTGATCCTTTCCTGCTCCCATCCTAGTAATGTTTCCGTTCACTGGATGTCCACCTCCAGTGACACATCCATTCACCTTCTGCTGGAGAAAGGCCTCTGGGAGTACTGGGATAATGGGAAGTGGCTGAGTATGGGAAAGTATATTTTACTAATGTGGTCTGTATGAGAAAGGCCTTTCTGATGGACTTAGGAAAGCTTAGTTCTAGCACAGGGGAAAAAAAAGGGGGAAAAAGGTCTTCCTTTTCTTCAATTTTAAAACTGCACCCAGCTTTTTCTGCTGCTTACACACCCGTGTTTTACTGTGGGTTCAGCCACATGCAGCTCTTGGTGGGTGTTCCTACATGCATTGAGGACTTGCTTGTTCTCCTAACAAGTGGAGTAAGCATGAGAAGGTGCCTGTGCACTTCTTTTCTAGCGCAGCTGGAGGCCAGTGGAAGCTGTTGTGGTCACTCTGTAGTGGTGCTTGCAGAGCCACGCTGGCTCAGCCGCAGTACGTGCGCGGCGGGGCCAGGCGCGGGGCAGGAAGAGCTGTGTGTACACACCGGGGCTCAGCCATTGTTCTGCTGCTATTTGAGTGCTGCAGATGAACAAAGGAAGGGGCTCAAGCAGGACTGGAAACCAGCCCAAGTATGACGATGGTTTACGAGGCAAAGCCCCTTCCTCTGGCTGGGCGGGCTTGAAACTGAAAGCAGGGCAAAACACTGTCGCCTTGGGAGCTTGTCCTCTTACAAAGACCTTCAGTAACATGTGGCAAAGCCATGTGTCCCCTTACTCCTGGGCTCCTCTGCTCTTTCCCTTCACATCTTTTCCCCTTGCAAGTCTGCCTGGAGCAGGAGTGGCTGCTGGCTGCCAGTTAGGATAGTGGGCAGGAAGAGATGTGAGCCCTCTAAAGCAGTCACAGGCAGCAAGTCCTGGTGAAGGTCTCCAGGTGGAACTGTTCATTCTAGAGAAGGAAGGACAGAATTGGGAGGATCCTTTCTGGTGTGTTTTGGATGAAGTTAACTGGACAACAAAAGAAGTGAGGAAAGATACTGAAAAACAAAGAAAGAGAAAAAGGTTTTGAAGCAGGGGAGTGGTGCTGAGGAAGCTGGTGCTGAGTTAACAGTGTGGAGAAATAGAAATACTGTTGTGGAGAAAATCCGGCTGTGCAAGGCTGGAAGCTACCACAGCACTGCTGCTCCTGCACCCTGTTAGTCAGAGCCTGTGTAGATTCACAGGGGCTTGGGAGAGCTGCTGCCTCCCTTTTTCCCGTTCCTCTGGGTGCATCTGCAGGGGTTCACATCTTGGATATGCATCTGCCCCAGATCTTGGATATGGCAGAGATATCTGTAATTGCTGGCCTTGGCTAAATACCAAATAATGCTCTCTAACATTTAAACATCTTGTTCTAAATGCAAAGGGTGGGACCTGCCGGTCTACAGCATAGTTAAATATTATATCCTGGTTTTTAAAAGTGGCTTTTCCACATAAAATAGGGAACACAAGTCTGGAAATGGCTTTGTCACACTTCCATAAAAACAGAAATATTTTCTTGCTATTACTGTTTCAGCAAACTCTGACTCCCAGTGAGCCTACTGGGAACTCTAACAAGGCACTAGCAGCTGGGAAAACCTTTGTATCATGCCTTCCTTGCCATGCCTGGCAGTGTGGAGTGCCTCTGGTGTGGAGCATGGCCTGGCTGGTCTTGGAGGAGAAGAGGGAGCTCTCCAGGCTGGATCTGGGGAAGCTGCAGCACTGCAGCACCTCATGTCAGCTCCTGAGCCCAGGTGACAGTCCCCCTCCAGAGCCACTCCCAAGTCACGAGGCTGCCTGTGCCTGTGAGCTGCTCTAAAACTGAACAGCACATACCTGTGATGGCCCAGTTGGGAATGCTTGGGCCAGTGACAGGTGAGCTGTGGTGAACTCCCACAGAGATTTTGGTATCTCTGCTTGGATTCTGGACTTCTATGGGAAATCAGCTGCTGGTTGCCAGGCTGGGAAAGTACTGCACACTGCAGAGACCTGGGGACAATTTGGGCCCAAAGAGGAGATGATCATCCAGCAAGATACTCTCTGGGCATCACAGGCTGCCTGCCACCATTTCCTGGTACTGCTTTCCCAGTCAGCACTGGAGAGGGCATGAACAGGCCATGTGTCCTTCACAGATGGTGACAGCTCCACAGCAACTCAGAGCATGGCTTAGGCTTCTTGTCCAGGGAATTATCTGCACCATACTCTTGTTTGCACCACTGATGTAGAAGAGCTAATCACCTCCTATACACCATGGAAGTGAGTGATGTTGCCAGCCTCATAGCTGCCTTTGCAGGGAGGTTTGCAGGGCTTGTGGTGTTTTGTTATGACCAAGGGGATGATGACCAGGGAATGACACTGTTGTCTCTGCTTATTAAGGTTTTGCTGCTAATCAAACCTTGCTGAGGAAGGTAGATATTTCATAGCCACTGCTTCTGCTGCTTGTGAGGGGAGAGTGATGCCCTGGTGGAATGGGGAAGTGGTGTTTGGCTCCATCCTGTTGTTCTTCAGGCAAAGGGTGAGGGAGCAGATGGTGAGAGGGCTGTCCTGGCTGTCCTGCTTAACTGCGCATTCAGAGGCCACACGGTAAAGGTTTAGAAGAGGAGAAAAGTCAAAGAAAATGGGAAAACTGATCCTATGGGTGTAGATGAGAGCTCTCTCTTCACAGGAGAACTCCCTCCTGATTCTGTTCTAAGTAGAGAGAAGAGGCATTTTGCTTAGTTGTTTGTGTGGGAGGAACTATGTTAGTAGCTAGCAAATTTAGTGATAAATAGATACTATAATAATGAGATCACCTGCTGGAACAATTAGAAAAGTATACTGGTGTTTTCCAATGCTGGGTCTCAGAAGACTGTATGTGAAAATAGGATCTCAAAATAGAACAGAAGCTGCCAGAGTCCAGAACAGTCCTCTGAAAATTTTTCTGCCTTGCTGACTTTCTTAACAGTGCTTTCTGTGGGGCACATAGTCTGTGGCAGTGCCTGCACCTCATGCAGGATGAGCTACTGAGTGCCCAACACCTTCCACTTGCATGCTGGCAACAGGGACAGACATTCCCTACACAGCCCTGCAGTGGCCTAATTCTGCAGGGTTTGGACTTCGATGCCTTTGCCCCACTCCTTTGCTTTTGGCCCCATTATCTGCATCATGTCAGGTCCTGCTGGTCCAGTGTCACCCTAGGGGAAATGGGCAGCTTCAACCCATGGCTCTGAGCAAGACAGCTCAGTGAAATGTGGTCATGCAGCCAGGGAAGGGTAGACTGATGGCCTCATTTCTGGTAAAGGCCTAAAATTCACAGAAAGCTAGAAATAGTTTTGGGGGTTTAAAACCATTTAAATTAAGTTAGCTTTATATAGAATCAATTCAGAGCACTTTATGAGAGCAAATGTGATAGTTGTGAGAAGCAGGCCTGTTAGAAAAGAGTTCATAATGTTAAAATCCACCTCCTTGATCCCTTGGGACCGCTCTGCCCCTGGAACCTAAATCTCCACAGTTGGTCCCGTGGTACTGCTCCATCCTTGGCTCCATCCTCCTCCCAGCTGTCAGGCACTTGTGTCCAGGTGTGCATTTCTTTGTGCATCAGCACCAGCACGTCGTGGAGAGACACAGAGTTGTGTTAGTGGCATAGTCAGAGATGGGCAGCTGCACAGAGGGGCTGTGAAGTCTCTCTTTGGTGATATGTCTTGGGCATGAAAACTGCACTATGGCTGGTACTCATCATTCAGACATCTAGCATTGCTGAGGCTGCAGTGAAGCATTTTAAACTTGGAGTGGCTCTTGGAAGTTTCCCCTTCCACCACTTTATTGACTGCAAGAGCCAGAAGTGCCACATGTCCTGGAAGGAGGCACACTCAGCTGCACACAAGCAGTGTGGCTGTGCTGTGCTGTCCCACTGCCTCCTGCCTGCCATGCTTGCATGCAGGTCTGCAGGAGCTGCTCTCCATCACTGAGAGCAGAGGAGACTTCAGGATGGAGCTGTACTGGAGGGTCCTTGGAGCATTCTCTTCTCACTGCACAGTGCAGTGTCATCTTCAGAAGTTTACAGGGTCTCTGATAGAAGCTGGCTGCATAACCACTTCTAGTGCCTTAGCCAGGACTTAGAGAGACAGATACTGTCTGTCCTATGAATAGATCTTAGAAAGGATCAGGTTTAAAATGCTCTAAATGCCTCCTTTTAAATGTCTTTTTTACACTCTTGTTGCAATGATGACATAGTACAGTTTACACAGTGGATTGTATAATGTTCTAAAGTTCATTACTGGAACCTAGGTATTAACCTTTAAAAATAAATTTAATCTTTTAAACAGCTTTTAATAAATGCAGGGTCTCTCTCTCTTTCTTTTGAGAAGAGTTTTGGATTACTTTGTAGAGTTTTTTTTAATGGTGAATTAAGCTTTGCAACATCACTGGAAATTAAAAAATCAGAATTTTAGGTGCTTTTCTAAGACGTGCGACCACTTAAGCAGGAATCATCTCAAAGAAGTCTGATGGTCTGTGCTGCTGAAGAAGATGTCTAAATAATTGTAATAGTCTCTTCTGATCTTGGAATCTACGAATGTACTTCCTGCAATTTCTGTATGCCCTTTTACAATGATGGATAAAATCAATCAGAAAGAGCAACCTGTCCATTTCCTCCTCACTCTTGCTGGACCCTGTTTCTCACCTCATTTTGTGAGCACAGATACAATGGTGCCACAGCAGTATGGGGATGAGATGAAAATGTAGAAGACAGGATTTGTTCAGCTGTGTGTTTCCACATGGAAGTGTTGGTTGTTACTACAATCAGATTCTGATATAGGAGGTGTCCTGTTATATTTCATTGATTAATGAAGATGTCTGTTCCTTCTTGGGCTTCAGCAATCAAACTCTATTTCATGCTTCAGAGGCAGAACATTTTGTTCAGAAGTTCAATCTTAATCCAATTGAATTAATATGAACAAGATGCTCCTTATCCCAGTCTGGTTTTTAAACTTTTAGACTCATAGGATGAAGGTAATGTACATAAAATAAAATTGCTGTGGATCTGGATGGCTTAATTTTCATTCTGAATTTTGACTTGTATTATGTCTTCACAAACTCGTATTTAAACAAATAATTGTTTTTGGTAAAGAAGAGCCTGATGACACTGTTTATGTACCTTGGGGTGGAGGGAAGAGGAAGAAATTCTTGGGTTCTGTCTACATACTTGTCCTATTTCTGTCAATTTTGATTTTTCTTTCCAGTCTTATGCTGGTGGCAGCCACATAGTGTAAAGGCAGTTATATTGTTGGACACCTTAGGTACAAGAATAGCAGAATGCAATTCAAGTAGAAAATTAATTTTTTATATAGAAGGATACCAATTTTGTTCTGCAGGAATATATAAAACAGTTTACACTCTGTTCAGAACAGACAGAGAACGTATTCTGTTCATGTAAAACTGTGTTCTGAATTTCTGATCTGCAATGTCTAGTGTCTTTCATATTTTACTAATATATGCTTTTATTTAAGAATTTTATACTTCTTTTGAAGTATTTTACATTTTAAATATTGGTTCCATCTTATTCAGAACTGTGTTGATACATCACCATTGTTGCGACATGTGTCATTTATTCCAAAGCACCCTGAAGAAATTTGTTCCCTCAGAAAGATGAACAAGAATCAGTTCTGAAAGTGACATGTTTAATTTCAGCACTTTTACCAGAATGCAAATCATGTTTCTTGCAGACTATATCTTATGAAATCTTATGATATAGACATCTACCTGTTCTGCCTACCTCTGCTTCTTGGAATCCTATTATACTTGAATACTGCAGTGGTCTCCTTGACATTTTTAGACTTTGGTTTAGCAGGATACAGAATCAATTCAAGACAGTCATTTCTGGTTTTAGAATGGCATCTTAGAATCAGAGGGTGGTCTGGATTGGAAGAGACTTTTAAGATCTTCTAGTTCCAAACCCCCCGCTGTGAGCAGGGAGTTTTCTAATGTCCATCAAGGAGAGCTGTGCATGTTTGCACAGCAGGTACCTGTGTGCATTTGCCTCTCTTTCTAACATCTTTGCATAGCTAACAACATGTCAAA
Source organism: Cichladusa arquata (assembly GCA_026413545.1). Lineage (NCBI taxonomy): Eukaryota > Metazoa > Chordata > Aves > Passeriformes > Muscicapidae > Cichladusa > Cichladusa arquata. Next base: position 15,084,026 of record JAOTQP010001286.1, on the reverse strand, counting down.
AGAGCTTCTGTCCCTTCCTTTACCCATGTTAATTGACTAACTTTTAAATCCTATCATTAAAATTGTCATCTGGTTGCAAATAGATTACACAAAACCCCATTGGCATAACTCATCATTTGACCTCCTAATGACCTTACCCATGGTGGAAAGAACAAGCACCTGTGCACGCTGCCTCTGACACTGCTTTTTTTTCCAGGGTTTATGACAGGCCTCATTTAGCATGGTCTTCCCAGCCCAAGACTGATAAAGATCTCGCCTACTGGAGAAGACGGGGACAGGACTTCAGTGTGCTCCTGGGCTATTCCCAGAAGGCCAGTGTGGAGATGAAAGGCCTGGCTGCAGCCCCAGGAGCACCCCGGCACCCCAAGGAGAATCAGCTGAAGGTGGGGACAGGTGCAGGGTATGTCAGAAGAAGCGGATTGCAGGAAAGCTGTGAAGTGCCCAGGGACTGCAAATGGCGAAGCCTGGAGGTAGAAAGCTGGAGCCAGCCAAAAAAGGTTGGAAGGCAAATGTCTGAGGGTGACAGGGAGAAGCTGCTTCAAGAGCTGTATTCGCTGACCATGGGAGACAACGTGCTCAGCACCCACAGCCGGGGCAAATCACAGTCGTTGCCGAGGGTCCTTTCACCTGAGAGCATGAGGTGCGTGGAGATGCCCTCCCTGACCAACAGTAACAACTCACTCAGCGCCACTAAAACCCCCTCCTATCCCCCAAACAGACTGAGTGTGGAACCAGCCAAGCACCATGGAACGGGAGGCCATGTCCTTCCCCTGGTCAAGCCCAAGTATGGGAGACCTCTCAAGCCTCCATCCTATGAACTGCAGCGGCAGACCAGGGCACCTGCAGAAAATGTGGGTTTCCAGGACCACTACCAGAAAGAGGAGCCTATCTCCTACTTAGCCAAAGTCAGTGAGCCAAGGCAAGATGCTGGCATTCCAGACTCTGCTTTGGAGCCCCCAGTGTACGTACCTCCTCCTTCTTACAAATCCCCACCTCACCAACACGCGACCCCACATTCCCCCAGTGAAGTGCCTAACACCAACACGTGCGCCAGCAGTGATCCGCAGGGTCCTGCAGAGCGGGTTGTCCCCTGCCAACGCCCAGCCATGAATACTTTTGAAGTGGGGGGTGACCCTTGCAAAGACAACCATTTTCCTCATGGGAAGCAAAGCCATGCAAGGCGCCCTGCTGACCACCTGCGTTCCGTTCAGTACATTCCCTTTGATGATCCTCGGATACGACATATTAAAATTGCACCACTGGAAGGTCTGCAGGGCAACTCTAACCACACTGAAAATGCACGTAGTCCCAGTTCTGGTGCTTTGCAAGAGAGAAATCTTGAAGTACAGTACAACAGTGCCTTTGTGGATGCATCAAACTTATCCAGTTCTGCAAAGGGAGAAAGAACTTCCGACAGCTCCACCCATAGCAACAGATGGTTGGCACCATCCATCCGAGATCAGGAAAACTGTGCCTTGATGGACCAAAGAGACAATTGTAGTGCAACTAATCACAGCCCCCACAACAAAGCCAGCACAGAGTACACAAAAGGCAAACTTTCTGTAAGAAATTCACATATGGACAACACCTGTGAGACTGTTACAAAAGTGAAAAAGTTTGAACCTGGAACTGGGATGCAGAGCAAAAAGAGTTCAAAGAAAAAAATGAATGAAACTATATTTTGTTTGGTCTCCATCCCAGTTAAATCAGAATCCAATCTGCCAGATACAGATAGGAACAACAACATAACTCAGAGCCCTGATAAGAATAGGTTTGATAACAATGGAGCTTTGCAAGAACAAAGTCTCTTAAGTATGTCTTCAACAGACTTGGAGTTACAAGCGCTTACAGGAAGCATGACCAATAAAAATGAGTTACAAAAACAAGAGCTGTGGAGACCAGAAGAGTTCAAACAAATGAATGACCTCAGATTTATTCAGCCTACAAAACACAGAGAGCTCAAATATTCTGGCTCCTGGCCAGGTGATCAGTACAAAGACCAGCAGACACAGACCAGTTTCTCTGAAGAACCTGAGAGCCCAGAGTTTTTCCATGGTACAAAGCCTGGGAAGCCTGATAGTAGCAAACCGCTATCTCCAAAACTCCCAGGATGTACAGCATCCACGATGGGGGTAAAACAGACAGGGTCTCCTTCTGATGAGACAGGCTGCAGGCAGAGCAGTTACGGTATGAAGGGCCAGACACACCTCAGCCAGTCTAGCAACAGTGCATTTTCCAGGACTGGAACCTCAGTCCTTCAGTCTCCCTCCCCAAAAGCCCACCAGAGCCAGCCTGTGCCTGTCCAAGAGAGGGAAAATGGCCTTCTTTCCAAGGGAGATGTAGTTAAGGGAGAACCAGGTGCTTCCTGCAACAGTAAAGAACCGTTTGGGCAGTTCCTGCTGAAACCTGTAAGTCGCCGTCCTTGGGATGCAATAAGTGAACTAGAAAGTTTTAACAAGGAGCTGCAAGGGCAGGAGGAGAGCACAAGCAGTGAAGAAGATTTGGAAAGTGCTGCAGCTCCTCTGCAGGCAGGTGTTTTTATGCAGAGGAGGGAGTCCAGAAATGAGAAATCAAGCCAGGAGCCAAAACATAGTGGGAAATCAGAAATGGTTGTGCCAGAGGTGCCTGTATTTAGGTCAGGAAGGGTTAAAAGTAAGTCTGAAAGTTGGAGCATGGGGACAGAGCATGGTGGCGAGCCAAGATGTGTTGGTTCCCAAGGCTCCTCAAAGCCAGGAGGGAGCAGTGAAGGAGTCAGGCCAGCAGATGGAAATCTGATAGCAGAAATGGGGATGGGGGAAGCCAAGAGCAGAACAAGCAAACAGCCAGTTCATGTGGGCCTTGTCAAAAGAGTTTTGTCCAGTAGCCCAAGTAGTTCATGTCACAGTAATCCTTTTAATAACCCTGTCTTGCAGGAGATGAGTGAAGACCAAAATTACCTAGACTTTGTTAAACTGAGCAAATGTGCAACTCCCACAAATGATAGGGTATTAGAGAGAGGGTCAGTAGTACGCTTGTCACTCACCAAGAGGAACCAAAGGTGTTCTGAGCCAGATTTGAGGTCAGTGGGACTTGATGTGGCCCCAGAACTTGGTGCTAACAACTCTGATCACTCCTCAGATGCAAATGCAGTGGAAATCCCTGTGAATGAGTCATTGCAGGCAAGAGCTGCAAGAATTTTAGGTATAGATATAGCAGTGGAGTCTCTCCTTCCAGATGACCATGCTGGGCCCCACCCAGGCACCAGCCCTTCCAATGGTGCTCAGGACTTTGAGTCATCAACGATAAGGAGCACAGTAAGTAACAAAGAAGGAAAAAAAGAAGATTCTTACGAAGGCAGACGAAAGTGTGGCTGGACAGAGAGTGCTCTCTTTGTCAGAGCAGCAGGACGATCTTTATACCCTGATGAATGCCAGGCCGCTCACCAGGAAGCCAGCGCTAAACCGCTGGTAACTGAGCAAGTTCTTGAACTACCTGTGAGTCCCAGCCAAGGTGAGGACCAAAACTTGGTTTGCAAGTCAGCTGCTTATCAGCATTCAGAAAAGAGAGTGAGGAGCACCTCGAAAGTGATAGAGACCCTCCAAGGCAAGCTGACGTCTCCCCCCAGCCGGACTGCCATGGATCGCCTGGTGCGGATGAAGGAAGTTGACTCTGTGTCGCGGATGAGGCGTCTGAGCATTAAGAGCGCAGACTCGGGAGAGGAGGTGGATGAGGAGAAGCTGTCGAAGGTACCAGAGGAGAGAGGAAGCAAACTGGCAAGCTCAGGGGCTGTTTCCAAGCGTGTTATCTCTCTCAGTGAAAATGGATGTTTAGGTGGAATGGACAAGAAGAAGATGGACAGAGATTTTTCTTTAGGTAAGATCCTGTTATGGGAGATCCAGATGGGTACTCGTTCCTTATGTAATGGGCATGATCAGTTTGCTTATGCCCACGTAATGCTGCTCAAATAGTAACAGGCTGTAGGTGGTACTATCCTCATCTAGGAGCCACCCACTATGCTCTCCTTGTGGAAAAGATGAGTGTTCTCTGGTCCCATTTTAGGAATAGTTACTGTAAAACTCACTTGTGATATGGAAATTAATTCACAGAGACTGGAGTGCTCCCTTAGGTCTTATCTCTGTCTAATTGTTTCAGGGAATGGCCAGGCTAAAACAGTGGAGTTCAAAGACAGTCACTCTAATGCCAGTGTTTGGGAACATGTGGTGATTTAATCATAGCTGTTCCTTGAATGCCAATTTTTTTCCTTCTCTAATACTTAAGTAGACACATACTATATTATAGTTCAGAAGAAACTAAAAATAAATATCTGATGTTCTTCTGTGAAGCCTCTGGGAAATGGCTGCATGTAGGGGCCTGGAAATTCTCTCTCTCTCATATGAATATTTTCCAGATCAGATGTTAAGAATAACTGTTAACCCCAGGACAAATGGAAAGTTGACTTTTTCAGTGAACACCTTTTTTTTTTTTTTCCTATTTTTTGGTGTTTCTGATCTCTCTAAAACATATAAACTTGTGTAGTCCATATGCATCCCTAAAGTAACATGAGCTGTTCCCTCTCTAAAACATTTTTCATTTAGCATTTTGTTGAACAACTGAAAATCAGTTGTTCCTACAGACCTGTTTAAAGGGATAGATCTCAGGCCACCTGCCTAGTCCATTAAATAGATTGGAGTGAGCAAACATACAGCATGAAAGTTGTTAAACTAGTATTAATCTCCTTCCTTTTTCCATCCTTTCTGTTACAGTTGACACTTTATCTTGAAATCTGCATAAGTTATTCATTTACCTGATTGATGTAAATCTGTTCACAGTTTTTCAGTACAGAGGGACTGAAATTAAATGGAGTATACTTTAAACTGGATTTATGCATTTCCAACTGAAAAGAAATACTTATATGAGTTCTAAGTATTGACTCCTGCAGCCTTTCAGCCGTTTTCTCCATGTCTTTTTCTGTATCCCACATATTTGTCTCTTTCTGCTCTGAACTGTGTTTCTCCAGACCAGATTTTTCAAACAGGCTGATTCAGCTTTCTTGTACCCATCAGGTCTCGTATGCCCCACATGCATTTCATATGCTTTCCTCCCTTGGGGTTTCTGCTGGAGTGAAGAAAATAACTGTTGTGGTGACATGACTTCAGGGATGTATCAAAACAGATTGTGTGCATTTTATTGGAGAGTTATTCTGCAGTAAATTAGGTCTAAATTTATCCCTCTTGCTGACAATGCCAAGCTTGTATTCTGCAGTGTGTTCCCGCTGCAGCAGTTCCCTCACAGCCATAACAGCCCTCCCCATGTCTGGATGGCATGAACGTCCCTTCCTGCTGCACTGTCCAGCACTGCAGGGTGACACACATGGGCTGGGCAGGTGGCTCCTCCACTGGCCTCTTCCCATCCAAAGAGATCCTGATTTGTTGATGGCCCCAAAAGCTTCACCATACAGAGTGACTGTAGATTCATGTTTGTAAAAAGGTCTGATGTTGTGTCTTCCTCTGTTAAGTCTCACTCCAATTTTCACAATAGCTCATTGGTACCACTGAAAGCCCAAATGAGAATTAATCCTGGGAAAACATTGTATTTGTTGCTTTCAAAGAGCAAATATTCCATTCTAAAAGGCCGCTTTATTTGGAGCAAGGTAGGGTGATGTTAGTCTTATAATTGCAGGCTGGGCCTGTCACAGAGGCTGCAGCCCTTAGCAGAAACAGGCTTTCACATGTATAATGTAGCTTGGCAGACGAACAGTCATCTCAGAGTAAGAGCCTTGCCAAAACTGAGTGCAAGAAGCTCATCTGACTATGCAAATACTGCCATTAGGAGAACATCTCCAAGTGTTCCCAAATGCATTGGATGTCTTTTCTCCTTTGCTGTTTGAAGACATGAGGCTGCTAATCTGGCTTTGTTTCTGTAGAGAGCATTTTGAATGAGCGTAACCAGATGTTGAATAAACATTTCTGTATCAGTGCTAGAGCTCCAATGTCTGTCCCCCTCAAAAGGGTGATCTAGCCTGTCAGTCTGGCACTTTTGTGTCCTTGGTTTAGGTGCTGAGGGTTGGGTAAGCTGTCAGGGAAATACATTGAGCCATGCAGAGGTTCCCTGTCTTGTGGCCTGGTTTTCTCCCTCCCTCCCCACCCCTGTCCTGCCACTCCCTGAAACAGTGAGCACCTGAAATTTTGTGGGGAATTCTGTTAATGTGAATGTGTCTGGCCTTAGGAAAATCAGGTTTCTGAAATGCAAATCCGTTTTTATTCTTAGGTCAACCTGTCACAGAACACTTCAGAATTTTATGTTCTAACAGTTTAGATGGCAAAGTATTTACAATCAAAAAAATGTTACTGCTTTAGAGGCATCTTCATACACCATCAGTGCATTAAGCTTAAAAAGGTGCAGCATTATCCTAAAGCACACTAGCCCTCAAAGACTTTATTCCTGTTGATTTTTTACATTCATGTGGTGTCTATTTGGAAATACCAGAAAAGGCTTAGCAGAAATCATAGGTGTTGCTGGCACAGACTCCTTTCTTGGCTGGACTAGCAGCTTGGGGAGGGTGGGCAAGAGAAGTGATAAAAGATTCTGCACTACAAATCCACCCACTGGGGCCAAATCCAGAAGTCCTTTGTTAGCCAGTTCCCCCTTGACATGAGTGTGGATGTCGCAGATGGACACTTGCACGTAGGAGCAAAAATTTCCCTGGAGGATTTTCATGCTTTTTATGTTTGAATGAAGACATTCACTCACATCAGCGCGAAAGTCCTGAGGATGAACGTTTTACTCCAAAGTGTGATATTTCTGTGTGGAACTATTTTCATGCTCAGCTGTTGGAAGGCGAGCTGTGGGAGTGCAGCCCACGGGAGGGACGTTTGAGGTTAGCGCAGCTCCTCAGCTTGCGTAAGAGCAGGAGCAGCACGCGGCAGCGCGGCTGCAGTGCCGCTTTGGCCGGGCCCCTCTGTGCCTGCACGCTCCTCCCTAGGTAGCCCTACACGCCAGGACAGTGCACCCCAAGGGCGAGCCAGGTGTCTGCATGATGGCACTGGGCAGGCAGACCTCACAGGGCAAAGCCTTTTCATGGCAATCCTGTCCCACAGTGACCAGGCTGAAGGAAAAGGCTCAGGTCTGCTCGCTTCATGGCCAGCAGTGGGATCAATCCAATTAAACAATCTGATAGAAGAGTGTCCTCGGGGATTTGGGAAAGGGAAAACCAACCTGTGGTGTGTCCTGTGAACTGGCAGGAGGGAGGCTGGAAGTGAAGAAGAGTATTAATAAGCCAGTCCAGTGCTTTAGTGAAAAAGGCTGAAACATGAGCTGCAATTTGCAGACTGAAGCGAGACAGGCTAACCATAGTGATGCAACACAGCTGTGCTTTCCTGTTTTCTGTTGAATTAATCTGAAATGAAGGATTTGCAATCAAATGAAAAGTCCCTGATGGCTTCATGGCATAACCACTCCTTCAGCTAACCTTACACACCCTTCTAGAATGTTTAAAGCATTTACTGATCCTTAGTGTTCAGTACAAGGGGGAAAAAAATCTCCTGTCTTTTTCTTCCTGTCAAAGCGCCTGAAAACTGGAAGTAATCATTTAGCATTCAGTGTGCTTGTTCCTACCTACCCAAGGCCTTTCCAAATTCTATCTTCGTGCATTTGATCAGAGTTGTTCCTGAATTATACTGGTAAAAATACAGAATTTGTGTTAGGAATGCGATATGTATCTTTAATGCAGCAAGTCCATTATCAGCTTTTCTTTTTTTAAATAAAAACTAGGGAAAATATGTGTCATTTCCACAGCTAGCAATATTGAATAGATTTCACAATACATTATTAATAGTGTTTTCTTGGTTTTTTTTCCAGATGCATATGACCCCACCAAAGTTGAAAAGGTGTGAGATTAATGAAGAGGAGAATAGAGAAATTCCTGCTCTACTAAGAATGTTTCACCGATTTTTTATTTTCTGGGTGCTTTTTGTTTGGTTTTTTTTCTGTAATGTTTGGAAATTGTTTTCATTTGTGATGTTCATGGTGTACTGATAATGCCTTTACCACTGCCACTAGGAATTAGCTATTCATGTCTGAAGCTGTTGTGGAGACCACAGAAAAATCTGATTTCTACGTTGGAACTGTCTGGCTTTCTAGTGTTTAAGACAATACCTACCATTTGCAAAGAATTTTCTTCTGAACTTTATTTCAGTCTTTAGCAAGGATGATGAAATGCATCAAGTGAGGTGTTACATTGGTGTAAATGTAAACGTGGGAAATTAGTGAAATTATTTTTAAAATAATGTGAATCTATAAGCTAAACTTCTAAGTATCTACATTCTAAACTTTGTTTAACTTAAGGGATTTTTTGCCATAAGTAGAAAGTGCTGCTGCACTGTGTGGGGAAAGGAATGTGAAAGAATGGTAGCAGAGACTGATTGTGAAATAATCTCTGACTTCCAGAGTTTGAATTTACTTGGATTAAATACTTACTTGCCACCTAGAAAGAAGAAAAACAAAACCCAAAAGCTTCTAAAAGATGGAAGACTTTTGTAGTACAGTGTACAGAACATGTAATTATAGTAGCTGGCAACTATGTTTCAAACCAATGCAAAGTATACCACTGGCTGTTTTGCACTCAGTATTACCTATTTTTGTTTTGCTGTTTAGAAATTCTTTATATGAAAGAATAGTAGCTGGTTTAAAATAGCCCGTTTTAACAAAGTAACTATATTTCTTGTTACAGAATACTATCTATTTTTCTACGATGTAAACAATTGCTAACAAGTGGCAAGTATAAAGAAGTATTATTATTATTATAATTATTATAATTATTATTATATTTTAAGAAGACTTATTCCTCTGAGTGAAGGTGCCCCAAGCAGATTTCACTTGTATATCTTAATGCACATACCATATTGCCACTTAACTCAGTAGTGCTACCTTATTTTGCTCTGAAAAAAAAAAAAAAATAGCCATCCATCTATCTATCTATCTATCTATCTACTACAGGGTTAATTTCTAATTTTTTCCACTCAACCCTTGGAGCCGCTTTCTGAAACACACTGAGAATTTTCCAGGCTGGTGCTGCTGCCATTCCATTCCAGGGACGCTGATTACCAAAAAATGGGTTTGGATCTTTGTCCCAGGTGTTGCTGAGTGGCTCAGATAAAATACCTGCTTGCTTTCTTATACTTTGTTCCTTTTTGCAGATTATGATTTTGGATTAGGCCAGTGCACAAAAATAAGCAAAACTGGACTCTTCCCTGAAGTCACCAGCTGTTGCTTGGAGAAGTTCAGGTGTCTTTTTGATGGCATTTAAATACATGGCTTTAAATATATTTTATCTGCACACACAAATGCATGAATTACAGAATTTATAATAAAGCCTATGCATTCTGCCCTTTGATCCTGAATTAGCCTGCTTAGTATCTGTGGCTTAAAAGCCTTTATGTCCATTCTTGTATATTTTTTGTAAGTACCTGTGTACTAACATTCTTCTGATGACTTGTTCATTTACTTCACCAGTCTGTTCTATTGGCCTTTTCTGGGTTTTAGCATAATTTTATTTTTAAAATCTTGTAATTTCTTGAAATATTTTTTCTTAAGTCTGTAATTTGGAAAGAACAATCTGGAAAAACACTCATCCTGTGTTTTGGCAGCAAGACTTCCTTGTCTGTAACACATGATTCTGTTACATATGGACTATTTAAAGCTTGCTTGAAAAGAAAATGTGGTGTATAATTTATTTTATTAACTCTTGTGCATGCTGTGTAGCAATACTTGTTGACAAACTGTTCCTACCACTCTTAATATATTCACCTCTCTTCATCACCATCTAGGATATCTGGGGACTTGTAAATAGGTACAAAACATGATCCCCTCCCCCACCGGTGCCTCTCCACCTGAATCCTGCCCATAAAAAACAGTTCTGAAAGACCTTCATCAACTCTCATCTTCCCACTTACCAGCTTCACTGAGATGCATATCAATTAATTGAAAGTTTTAATTTAAACTTGTTTGCTGAAGAACTTTAAATTGTGCCATATAAACATTCCTGTGTTACCTTCTGTTTAGGTCTCCATGGAACAAAAGTTTTCTGTGCATGCTATTTTCTTCTGATAGGAATAGGTTAATTGATTCTGCAGTGTATCTGTTTCATCAGTCATGTCAAGTAATTACTTTTCCAAAAAAAAAAAAAAAAAGGCAACAATATTGCAGGGAAAGTTTTATTGGCCAAAACCAAAAAAATTAAAATCTAAATAGTGGATAAGCTTTGTTTTGCAGTAGTATGTGACTGACCAGTGGATGAAGGAGCGGAGTTAGTACTCTTTTAGAAATTGTGTGTTCTTCTAACAGCACTGGTAGTTTCATTTGATACTATGATACAGACAACTGAGAAATCCATAGGGTACAGTTTTCTGAACAATTTTGCCTCAGTGTTTCTACAGTGTCAATGCCATGGATCAGCTGTTGGAATGGACTGGATGGTACTGTAGCTGAACTAGCTTTCCAGAAACCTTTTGCCAGTTTGCAGTCAACAGGGAGCCCCTTTTACACCAGACATGGTTAAAAACCAGAAAACGATGATTGCCAGTGCCTGTCTCAATGGGTACATAAAACTGTCTTGGCAACAGCTGTCACTGGTAATGGCAACAGCAGGAGCTCAGGGCTGAGCGGGTGCAGAGGTGGAGAATGCAGCGGGCTGCTTCCAGTGCCTCTTGCAATGCAAGCACAGTGAAAAGTGAGAAACTGCCTTTATTCTAGGGGGGAAAGCAGAGCTAGAACCTCAGAAATGACGTTTTTAGAACATGCTGTGTATCCAGCTCATGCTGCTGCTAATGCTGTTGTAGCTGGGGAAGGTGAGGTCGGTGGAAGATACTGATTTCATGGGCATTCTCAGAAATTCATGCAAAAAACCCACAAACTTCACCAATTCGTACATTTTAAAAAATGTTTAATGGGGACACGCGGGACCTGGATGGCTAAAGAGGAGACCTGCCATCTCCTTCCCTTTACCCTGTTGAAATCCAGAAGGAACAGTCACATCCTGAGGGGATGGTGCCAGTAACAGCGGGTGGTGGCAGGGAGATAAAAACGAACACGACATTCCAAGCTGCTATCTCCTATCTGAGGAAGAGAAGCCACCCGTGAACCCCGGGGCTGCTGAACGGCCCGAGCCCCGCGGGCAGGGCAGGACGGCCTCTCCCGGTGCGGCAGAGGCGGAGAGCGGGACTGCGATCCGGATCTGGACTGGGAGCGGGAGCGGGACTGGGAGCGGGATCGGGACTGGGAGCGGGGCTGGGATCGGGATCGGGACTGGGAGCGGGGCTGGGAGCGGGGCTCAGGAGCGGGTTCGGGACTGGGATCGGGACTGGGAGCGGGACTGGGAGCGGGACTGGGAGCGGGGCTGGGAGCGAGCAGCTCCACCGGGGCGGCGCATCTGGGGAGGGCAGCGCGCTCCCTCCTGCGGTTCCCGAGCGCCAGCAGGAGGTTGGTTTCCCTGAAGAACCGCTGTTTGCGGGCCCCACGCCATCCTCCTTGCTAGAGTCGTCTGGAACTAGTCAAAGTGCCGTCTGAGCAGAGCTCTTGAGTGTTTGAAATGCCACCAGCAGCCCAGCTAAAGGAGGGGATGGGAAGGCAAAGGAGGGAAATGCCTCTGAATGACTTGAGAGCTCCAGTGACAGAAATGCCCGGTGATACAATACACCTGACCCAAGCATTGCTCGTCAGATATTCACTCAGGAAGCCTTCCCCAGGCATAAGAAGGGCTGTTGTATTTCATACCACAGGTTTGTCTTTATCGAAAATACCAGCATCGTGTATCAAAACCATCAAGTTTCCTTGACTCAGCTCCTGATATGGGGAGCAAGTCTTTGTACTGAAATATCCAATGACTCTGGGAAAACAGGAAGGACATCAGTGCTTAAAATGGTAAAGTCACAGAACTAACCTCTCACCCTTAGAAAATAATCAGTCCTATCAAGCTTATTTAAGGACAAATATTGAAATTTTGTAAAATATTTCTGTTTAGTATCACAAATCAAAATAAATATCTAAAGTCAACATTCTATTGCCTTTGTCACATGGACAGCCAGTTGAATGTTAGCTTTATAGTGCTCAACTTTCTCTTTGGGTTAAAATGTTGATCTCTTCTTCAAAGGAAAAAAAAACAACAGTGGAGTGATTGGGAGAAATGCAGAAATCAAATGTTCTTGCATTCTGAATGACAAAAGTTCTTGCAATTGCAAAGTGGGTCCTTTCGTCCAGCTTCAAAATCTGATAGAGTCAAGTATACGTGAGAAATGAATCTTTACTTGGCAGGAGCCTTCAGCTGGAAGAAGATAGACAAAACAGTGCTAAAAGGAATGGAAAGAAGTGAAGCTTATCAGACTTTTGAATGTTTTGTGTAAAGCTGTCCTTTTGGAAGACATTGGTATTTTCTTGCTTGAGGATCAAACAATCCCCTAATTTCCCTCCACTGGCAATAAGCCACGGTGCTGCAGCCCTAATTTACTGGAGTGGGTTTTAATTACAAGTGGAGTCTACAAAATTTAAGCTTCTTTTCTTCTGCATAATCCAAATAAAGGTTCAAGCTGAAGATTTCATGAGATGACAACTATATCACTGAATTAATTAGAAAAGTTGGAAAATTGTGATTTCTTATTCAAATTTGCATGAAAATGTTTACTGCCCCTCCCCTGTGGACTAAATGAAATCTGTTTACCATCAATTCTAATTTCAAAGAAAAAAAAATATTTTAACAGAGAAAAAGGGAAATCCTGATATCAATAGCAAAGCCCAAGCTACAGTGCTACCTCCCACCCATGCTGAAAAATATGTTTGCAATATGGCATGCAGAGCTGCACAGCAGGGAGAGGGTGAAGGGAACTTAAATCAGAATTGACCGACACATGGCTGAGATTAGAAATAGAAATGAAATTTCCCAGCCAAGAGAAACCACAATAACATATATATTATAAAATGAAGGAGTAACTTTCTACCCTTAACAGCCACAATCTCAGCTTTCTTTAGAGCTCTGAACCAGCAGAGAAAATAATCAGAACCATTCTGAAAGCCATTCCTGACCTGGAAAGAAAACATGGAGATATATATACTAGACAGTGAATCATTATCCATATGTCTTTGTCTTTACACAATACAGATAATTTTCCACACTGACTTTTAAGATACTGTGGCCTTTCTCCAAAACTAATACTATGTCATTGCCTTGATTTTCTTCTCTCACTAGTCCACAGGCAGATTTAGTGGGATAAAAACAGAGGAAATAGACGTAAGCAATTATAATACTATTTATATGATATCAGAAGATGAATGTGTTTTAACAGTTTTCTTTGTATTTTTTTCCTGCACGATGCAAATACTGTTTCTAGGCTTACATGTAAGCCAGAGGGGTGCTGTTATTCAAGACAAGATATACAAATAAAGATTTTGCATGAGTACGCTACTCAATGATGTTGTTGATGCTGTTATCATGAGGTAAAATGGAGCATGTGCTCTGATGTTTGCACTGCCTTCAAGAAAGGTAAATGTATTGGTGAAGTGTTAAAAGGCTACAGTATTCTCCAGGGGTCTTCTACTTCCAAACCTGGTGTCTACAGCATGAGGTACAGAATTTTTTTTTCACTTTAAAGAATTTCTTTCCACATCCACACTGTCTCAGACCAGCACAGACATTCATTTCCAGGTTGTGTTCTGTTTGTTTGCTACCTGCAGGGTGTGTTCTGCCTCTGTTCAAGGTTGGATTCCTCCTTTACTGCCTGGCAACCAGCCATGTGCACCGGCCAAACCTAGCCGTCAGAGCATTTTCCACTCCATGTCAGTGCTTTCCCCTCCCTTTGCAAAAGTTGATATGGCACTGGGATAGTTTACTTTGGCTGTGTTGCAGTAAAGAATGGCATGTTTTGTATCTGTGCTGATAGGACTTCAAGAGAGCTAAGTTATCAAGTTAATACAATTTCTTTTTCCCCCAGGCAGAAGTGTAGGTTGCTCATGGCTAGAACCTGCAGCTCTGTCTTTTGTCACTGGCTCACAAGCAGGTTAGTTAGCCATTACTGTCACACTCACATGTATTGCTGTGTAGAAGCTGTGGATTCATCCCAGGACCTCTCACGTGTCACCAACAAACCTGTGGAACAAAAGACCCAACAGATCTGGGGAGGCTGAAGATAGAAATCATTGTGGCAGTTTTGCTCTCCTCTTCATCATGCAGCCAACCTGATCTCACTATACCCTCTCCTTCCCCACCTGCTTGAAGTATAAAAATCTCTAGTCCAGCATAATCCCACCTTTCACCCAATTTGAGACTAGATACCAATTTTCCTACATTTTTTTCGGCATGTAGGAGTATGCAGGCATTCAGTTCTTTTCAATTGCTGATATGTGGGGGTTTTTGTTTCTACTCTTTACCTAGTTTTGATCCCTGAATCAATTCAAGCATGTTGTTCATTACTTTTTGCAGAAACACATAACAGAATGGGCCCATTTGCTATCAGCTACAAAAGGCAGAAGTGCCCTGGGTCCAAACTCTCCTGTTACATTAAGACCCAACATTTTGAAGAAAGGAGCTGGCCATATGTTGGGGAACCCACACAGAGCCCCATAGGAGAGGTGAAAGAATAAGAGCAGAGACCTTTCTGACTCGCTACCACCCACCCTCTGCTGTATCAAGGCTGGTGCCAGCTTCTCCAGCAGGGAGCCATCTCTCACTTTTGCTCTTGGATGTCACCTGGCCAGCACTCTAATGCCAGGCTTCAGGGGACACACGTTCTGCTTGCAGCTACCAGACAGGGACTGGGGCTGGCCAACCGTCTGTGCTCCCATCAAGCAAATCTGTCAGTGCTCAGGCCACCCTGGCCTGCAAAGCACATAAGTGGGAAAGTGTAGTGTTGGCTAAAGATGAGCAGAGGTTGCTCAGCTCTCACCCAGAAGTTTCCTTGCTAAGTTAATCAAAAACCCTTCCAGATGTAGGGTTTCCCTTCTCCCCCTCTCCAGCATTAATTGTGAGAGCCACCAGGTCACTCATCCTTTGCCACTCTAGCCCACACATGCCTGACCCTTGATAATCCATAGGACTCTCAGCTCTTATCTTACTCTACACACATCTCATCTCCTTTATCTTTCCCACTGAGCTCTCACAGCCCCTTTGTTTGACCTTTCTGGGCAACAATGGTACGTTACCATGTTCGGTTAAAGCTGTTTTATCTCTCAAAATCATCCCTTTCTTGGGGGAAAGAAAAACAGCCCCCCTGGGGAATCCCTTTGCACCATTTATGAGATGCTAACACCAGCCTGAATAAGTGTGATACCTCAGGAGATGATGCAGAAAGGAAGGAAGCCAACTCCTTCCTTCTATCCCTTAAAAGAAGATCACTTATTGTAACAATATTAAGATCAAGGCAAATTCCTGGGGGGGGGGGGAAAAAAGGAAAAAACCTTAAAATCTCGAGATGCTATACTGTGCTCTGTAGCAATGTATTTACAGGCCTGCTGTAGCTCACTTTGCCATCCTTGGGAAGGGGTGGGCAGATGTTGTCCTAACCAGGGAGCTTCAGCTTCTCCTCTTACCCCTTCCCTACATGATTTTAGTCTGCAGCGTGTTTAGACTTTCCTTCCATGTACTGCCCAAGGTACAGCCTTTAGCCTTTCAGCATAGTAACAACACCATCAGTACCCTGAAACCCACAAAGCCATGAGCGTGGTGACCTGGCCAGCTCATGTCATTTGAAGTGGCAGGGGATTATGACATTTTTTGGGCAGGAAAGCCTGTCATTTGTCCCATTTTCTCATTATTATTGTAGCGTAATGTTTAGAGTATAAAGGAAGTCCTCTGCTCTCCCAGTAGTGGGTCACACTATAAATACCCCAGATGGCACAAGACAAGGAGGGCTGTAAAACTCAGGATGTGGGTCACAGGATGGCTGTCTGCTTGCTGTCTGGGGGAACAGATAATAAACTCTTGCAAAGAGCTCTGATAACACCACATGAAAGGAGTACAAACACTGTAGAGGGGATCTTCGGCTGCTGTAAAATGTCACTGCTTTCTTCAGTTCATGATATGCTGCTTTTCTTATTTCCTTCCCTTCTCAGCCTCCTCCTGAGTGCCTGGAGTTGAAAAATATCCACAAACCATTTTTTACCTTATGCATTAGTTTTCAGCTCCTTTTCCCTCTCAGTGCAGACTGCCTCTGTGTTCCTGCAACCTCCTCCTTACAGTTCTGACACTTCAGCCAACAGTCCCCTGAAGGATATCAGCACCATGCCAAAAATACAGAGCCCTTTCCCCTGCCCCCAAGAGTCACAGGCACAGCAGGGAGGTGAGTCAGGACAGTCAGAGGACACCAGGTTCCTGGGACAGATTTTAAACAGAAACATTCTTTATGTAAAAATCATCCTTTGTTCTCCTGCAGAAGTTAAAAACAAAATTCAGGAATTTTGTCAAGTCATGTAGTAAGAGGATATTCATTGAGAACATTGTGCCTTTTACTGCAGTTTTAATATCAAAATATTATTGGCTACGTCATTGGTGTTTAAATAATCGTGGGATAATGTTTTTGGAAAGATTTAGAAAGAGTATTGGAGAGGAACGGAAATAAAGGAACAGTGGTGGATTGATTGCAAACCTTTAGAATGGTCTTTGCAAACCCCCTTTTCCCTCTACCCCAAAAGTAATTATTAATGGTTTTGACCAGAGTACCTCAATATTTCCCCACCCTCAACCTTTCAAACTACCAAATCCTGGTGTGGACCACAGCCCTATGGATTGTCTATTCTGGCTAAGGTTCAGTGGTGGGTAAATATTTGGGACTGCATTTATATCTGTGCAGTATTGTTAATGGCTTAGAAATTACACTGCTTTAGCTATGCAAGTGAAGCAATATAGTTTTGTAATGTAAGTCCACATTTCACCCAGACAGGGTTGAAAGGTGCAACTCATGGCTCCTGAGGCAAAGGAGATTTATTTCTTTTTTATTCTCCTTCCCCCTGAGATAGGAACTGCCCTCTGCTGCTGAATCAGCAGGATGTGCCCCGTGACACTGACTTCAGCTGGCTGGAGAGCTGTTAATGGGTCTGAAATCCATCCCCTGTCCCACAGCGTGCACGGGAGAGGCAGGGGGCCGAGCAAACAGCACGGGAGAGGGAAGCGAGACCCCTGGAACACACAGCTGTTATCGGTGATAAGCTGCATCCTGTGCCATGCTCCACCTCGCTGCAGCGGGGAAGGCGTTTGAACTCCGCACCCTTTCTCAGCTCAATCCCTGTCTGACAAACACACAGCAGGCAGCTGGAGGGGAAAAAAGCAGAGCTCAGCCACATGACTCAGTTTCTAAGATTTCTGACCAATTTCCTAAAACTCTGCCCTGAGGATTATTTTAGGCAGTGTCGGTATATTTGAACCATATAAATAATGAAGAAGTTCATAATAGCTGTGGGGTGGAGATGCAAAGAGATCGAGGAGATCGAGCTGAGATGGGAGTAAAAAACCTCAATTATGCGCAGGCAGGGCAATGAAAAAAAAAAAAAAAAAGCTTTCAGGAGAGCATCTTGGCTGCAGCTGAGCTCGGGTCTGCCATCAAACCCACCCGAGTGTGGCTGCTGGCTTGCGTGTCCCCTTCGCACTGAGATTGTCCCTATGCAGCCGGGTGCGACGGGGCTCTTGAGCAGAAACAGCACAGCTCCTTCCCCACGTCCTCCTCCTCCTTCTTTCATCCTCCCCACGTTAGCAGTGACAAAAGTCACGGCTGTAATGTGTGTCTGTCTTAACTTCGTCTCATGTTTGTCATGCGGCGCTGCCCCGAGCCTGCTCAGGTGTGTCCGGACCCTAAGCCACAGCCCGGGGGAAAAGCCCGTGTTTCCCGCAGCCGGCGGTGCCGCCCGCTCCTGTGGGGGAAGGCTGCCACCGCGCCTGGCTACCTGCTTCTTTCTTTTCCGCAGAAGATTGTTTGTCAGTGGAAACTTCGCTTTTGTTTTGTTCATACTGGCGCTCTCTTCGAGCAAAAGGCGAGCGGCTCCCGCCCCTCAGGCCGCTCGGGCCCGGCGCGGCAGCGCCACCTGCGGGCCGGGAAATGGGAAATGGCGCCGGGGGCGCGGCCCGCGGCCCCCACGGACCCGCTCCCCGAGGGGACGCGGGCTGAGGGGACAGCTGGCACCGAAACAGGCTGAGACAGGAGAGTTCAGCTTTCAGCGATAGCGTGGGAAGGGTGGCAGGCAGGTGGGATAGGTAGGAGCCGTTGGGTCCAAGCCCTGTTGGACTGGAGCTTGGACAAGGGGCAGAAAAAGCTGGTGAGCTGAGGGGAGGGTATGGAGGGAGGCATGTAAGGTGTGTTGGCTTGTTGGTCTAGCCATGACATACTGTTAGAAGCATTGTTTGACAGACCTGGATGAGGACAAAACATTCAGGAACCGTTCAATTGAACTCACGCTTCCTTGGATTTACCTGCAAGGCGTGTGTCATAGAACCATAGAATATCTACCCTGAGTCGTCAGGGACTCACAAGAATCGTTGCAGTCTGTCTCCTTGCACAAGACCACCCCAAGAAGCACACCATGATCCATGTCTGTCCTGAAGCACTTCCATTTTAATCCTCCTTAGGGGAGGCCTACCTGGGGTGATGTACCTGACTGCAGCAGCTCTGCCGGTCTGCAGGCACCCATTACAGCCCCTTGTGCTTCTAGGTGCCCAGCCCATCCACTCCATCAGCCAAATCATCCTCTCAGCATCCCTGGGACACATGGGCTGTGCTTCAGCAGATTCCCCAAAGGCAGGGGCGCCCGCAACTTCACTGTAAGAGGATTTCCCAGGATTAGGAATCGATCACAACATGGATGAAATTACTCAGTAGTGCCACTACATTCACCAGCTACCACTGCCCTTTGAAAACTTTTCTGTCTGCTTCGCTGACAGGTGCTCTTGGTTCTGAACAAAACACCTTGACTCTCACTTCTGCCAAAGCCACATTACCAACATTTGACTCCTCAGTAAACCCCTTAAGAGCATCCTACTTGCCATCTCTCCCATAGCCATCCCTCCCTGCCCTTGGTGTCATGCTTGGCTTGATCTCATTTACACCTTGCACTCTGGCCAAAACCCTTGGTTTTTAACTCTTTCCTCTTTTTAAACTGGAAGTCAGTAATCAGTCATCCATCTACACCAACTAATAGCCTATACAGACACACTTTGTCCTAGTTTTACTGAATATAAATTTTTAAAATACAAAATTGGATTCTTTTAGAGGGAAAGACAGAGACATTCCCTGAAATTTTAATTAAAAGGAATAAAAATCAATGCATGGGAGCCACAATTCTCTGTCTGGTACAAAACCAAATTATAAGGTTGGACTTAGATACTCCATGCTACTGTAGTCCTCTGGCAAGGGAGAATCTTTATTTTTAATGAATATTTCAAAAGACATGCGGTTTATTCAAATTATGGTTTTCAAGAAAGCAGAGCAATAAGATACTCTTTTCAAAAGTACATTAAGCACAGTTTCTTCCCACTTGCAAAACCCTAGCAACCAGAGTTCCATAGCTCTTTTCATGCCAACCATCCTATATTCCAGTCCCAAACATGTAACTCATAATCCCATTTAACTTTGAAACCACAACTGGATTGTCCCGTCCCAATCCTGTGGTTTCAGACTCAGCATAGGCAAATCTGACATTTCAGAGTTGCATGGAAAATAGCTTGAAGGCTAAAAAGTCTGTGGAGGTTGGCTTTTTTTTCATTGTTGATTGGGTGGAGATGGCTAAAGAATGACTGGGAAGGGATTAGGCATATTAGCTTCATGCTGGATGAGGAAAGCTGTGTCTTGGCATTTCTTTCATGGGTGGTTGGGTTCCAGGGTGACTGGGAACACCCATTGAATGGAATAATTAATTGTTCAGCTGCTCATTAAACTCACACATCACTTACACATTTTTTCTCAAAGTTTGAAAGAGCTGTTGCCAAATCAACACCATTTTTTCCTGAAATCCATCTCAATTCCAAGTCTAACTTAGATTTTTCTCCACCTTTGAACTCAGAGAACCTCAGTTATGAGGATAGGAACATTTATATTGAAACATGTCACAAGATGAGTTGGGACAAAGAAAAATGAATATTTCAATAGTGCAGTAGCATGGAGGTTATTTTTCACCCTTGATTCTCATGTCAACACATTTGGTGAACATGGCAATGGGTTTTGTGTTCTTCCTGTCTTATAAAGTGGTGAAGCATTTTGAGATCTGAAGGTAAAAAAATACTGTACTAGTACTACATATTTATGACTATGTTCTTTGTTGTTTCTCATCTGGCTTTCTTAAAATGTTTGTTTTTCCATCTGTCTATCCATCTTCTCTTTCCTGGGAGATGTGCAAATGCCTTGCTCCACCTCCTTCTCTGGAGTGACACAAAAGGCAGGCGGTGCCATCACATTGTCTGCACTGTGTCAGCCTTGGCTTGATACACAGTCCTTGGAATTCATACACCAGGTCACACAGCATGGTATAAAATTTTTTATCTGTGCTGATCCCTTTGGAGTTATGGACTAAAACCATGAAGTGCAAGCAATCCAAATCTACCTGGATGGGAAGAAACACATGGCAACTGCACTTCTTTTGTCTTCCCTTCTCCCCTCAGCTTCTAATACTGCCTTTGATAAGGTAGGAAAATCTTATGAAAGATATTGAAGAGGGAGAAAATCCACAGTCACCATAGCAGGTGAAAAAAAAAAAACCTAAAAAAAAAGAAACAGGAAAAGTTACAAGTCCTGTGAAAAGAAGCCACTCTTGTTTCAAATGAGTAATGTATCAGTCTCTCCTCTGCAGATCTCCAGAAGGGTTTATCGGACTTTTTCTACTGAACTGACCAAAATCACAGCACAGGCTGCCCTAGAGGGAAGTGCCTGCCAGACACAACCTCCAAATAAATATTTCTCAAATTAAGTCTTTTTTAACAAGAAAAACACAAAATCCAGCCTGATAGAAATCTGCATGTGATGGAAAGAGTCAAGCTTTCACCCCTTCTGCTTGGAGCCAGGAAGGGGTGAACCCTTTTCAGGGACAACCACTGCTTCCTCAGGCTCATCTTCCTGCTCCCACTGTACTAAAGGCCAGGTCTGAGTCCAGCAGCTGCAAATCTGACCCTCTGGCCAGTTCCCAGCACCTGCAGGCTGCTTCCTGCAGAACCACGCCAGCTGCTTTCTCAGGTCTCTAAAGGGCACAGATTTCTCTTACACTGTTTTCCTGCACAGTTTTATTTGCATAAAATGAGTGTTCTTTAAACTCAGATACTTTTTTGGTTTTTTTAAGATCAAAAGCCTAGTGCCCTTTATTGCAGCTCTGTGTGTTGCTTAGCATGTCAGCCAGTTTTAAAAATCTACACAAACCAGCTTTGGGGGACTCTTCTTTCCTGCAGTGCAAAAGGCTTTAGGGAAAACATGTATCAGTGAAAAGTAAATACGAAAGAATAGACATGAGCATAAAGCCAAAATCCTGAAATGTAAATTAGAATGATATTCAAGCATATCTTACATTAGGTATCTAAACCAGAATCTTTTTGGAGTTCCTGTTTCAGTGCCCACATTTTAGCCCACAGGAAAATAGGTAATGAGAGGAAATGCTCATACAGACAGTGTCAAAATAATGCTTTTCCTTTCTCTTCCAAACAGGGCTTTCTACAAATGAACAGTAACATTTTGAAGAAACCATCTGTAGGAAGAAAGGTGATTTATACAAGTATTTGTTTCCACCTTGATCTAATAAGTGATCAGTTATGGTAGTGTACAACAGAAATCTAGCAAGTCAGTCTGAAGAGACTTGCTACTCACATTAAGCAAGAGACACTATCACTTTTTGGCTGTGGATTTAGTTCAGTACAACTCTTGGTGTCAGTCTAATCTCAGTGAATGTCTACAGGAAGACATAGAGCATTCGCTGCGATCCTTCCACGTCTATGAAATACACCAGTCCTTAGCTTATTAGCTTTGAACCCTATGTGGAGAAATGCTTTTTAGGTCTTACATGAAGTGATATTTTGGAGAGATCTAGCAAGCCTACTCATTACTTGAGTTGAAGAGTTTTCCCTTTTATAAATCCCCAGTCTTTGTGTTTGTGATTTTGACAAACTTTTAAAAATGTTTCAGGAGGAGATTTTCCGTGACATCCAGCTTAAGCTACTTTCAAGATCCAAGTTAAGGATCAAAAAATGTTCTTTTTTTCATGGCCTGAAATTCTTGAGTGATCTTTCTTGTATGGGTATTGGGAAAGGGCTCACAATGTGGCAAAAGAACGGACTATAGGGCAGAGCATGGAGAAAAAGAACAGCCTTTGAAAGACCAGAGCAGTTTTCTAGGTACATTTAAACTGTGATTTTAGAATTTCACAGAGTCCATCTTCTCTGAGCACATACAGAAGGGAAGCACATATTGCAGCCAGGAAGGACAGGAATAGAAAGGACAGTATCACCCCAAAAAATGGACTGTCCCTGTCCCTCTGTCCCAGGTGATGCAGGGCACTTCATTCAAGCAGTCTTTGAAGAGGTGGGTGGTACCACTGAAAGCTAGTGGTAGCTGTACTTTGGGCAGATGAGACGCCAGGCTTAAAAGTCCTGGAAAATCAGGGTCAAACAGAAAAATAAATTTTCTAGCAAGCTCTAGCTGTCTTGATTTATACTGGTGAGCACAGATGGGATCTTCATTCATGGAGACACTAATTACACAGACCATGTGTTTTCTGTGGAGGACAGTGATGACTTGATGACTCCCCCATTCAAAGTTCTGAAACTGAGCATAATGACCTTATTTCTGGTATTGCCTGGCTTTTGAATCCTTATCCTGGCAACCTTTGGATTGTTCATCTAATCAAAGTTTTATGTGCCATAATATGACTCCTACAGGCTGGAATGCTAATTATTAGGCAGGCTTCTTAATCTCTTTCTAGTTTAACTGTTCCAAGACAGAAAAAGCCCAGCCTTGAAACTGGGTTATGAAATATGGTTGATCTAAAACTACAGTTTTCAGTCATCAGATCCCTGGAACAACTGCTGTGGAGTTTGTCCAAGGTAACTGCTTGTTGTCAGTCAGCTTGCATTTGAAATCCAGGTTCCTCCCCTCTACTACACGGTTCTTGCTTTGCAAATTAAAAACATGGATTTGAAGAATCAAGGGTGATTTTCCTGGTGTTCTATTGCTGATGGCTTGCCAGCGGGGTTTAACCAGACATATCTGAATTGCCATGTGATTAGAACAGAATAAACTTTTTGGAATAAAGATAATCTTTGGATGGTTTAACTTTGTGTGTGTGTGTGTGTGTGTGAATTGACCACAAGCAAGTTATGACTATTAACAACATTTTTGCTTAATCCAAATTACTCATAGGATAACTCCCTGGTCAAAAGCAATTTAAGAGCAACCTATATCTAATATGCACTATTTAGACACTGAATGAGTTGAATGAATTCATGACTCATAAGGGTGGTTTTGCACCTTGCTCTCCCACTGGGCAAGTAAAATTTAGCTTCAGGTTTTGTGCAAGATCACTCCCACTGCACAAGTCCAAAATTTCCCTTTTCTGTGAATGTTACCAAATGTTCCTTAAAAATCTACTGCTTGGCATAAACAATAGATGCTGTCAAATTCAATGTGCACTCGGACACCTGCAGGGCCTCTGGAAAACAGCTCCTGATTGCTGGACAAGTATGAACAACTTAAAGGCAGTAAATGCTTCACTTCACACTTCCTTTTTATTAAAAAGCCAATAAACTTTTTTGGCTTATATGATATCCCTAAGTAAAGATGTGAAAGAATGTTTCCAGAAAATCATTTGTACATACAAGATCTGGCCAGGGAAATTGCTTGGTTGTATACAGGACACCCTCTGGAAGAGCTGTATGTCACATGTAGGTCACTGCAGCATATTAAATCTACAAGAGCAAAATACTTATAACATCACATCATAATCAAAACAAGTAACTGTTTCCCTTGTTCACTTCTATGGTCTGTTAACTCCTGGCTGTCGTGGATTTTGACCAGCTCAAACATGTCTGATACTAAGCTGTACACTACTCATTGGTTTGTTAATCACATTATAGGCTTTTATGAATTTTGAGAGAAAAATCTCATAAAAAATTAGAAACTTCCCCATTTTTTGGATAAAATAATTTACTTGTCTTTTAATAACAAATATAAAGGGTTCAGTGAAAGGACAGGAAGTTTTACTCAATTGTTTTGCACTCTAGACATAAAGGCTAACAGGCATAAACTGTTTTTAGAGGAGAGGGAAGAGCAAAGGAGACTAGAAGAGTTTTGGTCTATCCTCAGGATTGCCCCATCTACATCCAGTTGTTGTTTTGCTTCTGCCAACACAGACAGCACTGTACATAGCTGTGCTGTTTGTAT
Source organism: Cichladusa arquata (assembly GCA_026413545.1). NCBI lineage: Eukaryota > Metazoa > Chordata > Aves > Passeriformes > Muscicapidae > Cichladusa > Cichladusa arquata. Next base: position 15,059,670 of record JAOTQP010001286.1, on the reverse strand, counting down.
TCTGCCTCATGGGTAACTGTGACTTGAAGGTTGTAATTAGGCTTGAATCAGGACCTGTGGAGAGACTTCACCTCATCTGGGTCCGATCAGCACCCTGGCTCCTTTGGTAGGCAATGAAAAGATGGGGGTTGTTGGAGAACTTGTTGGTTTAGACACACATTTAGGATGAGACATGCTCAAGTCTCCACTGCTCACACTGACCAGGTCCCTGCTTGTATTATTATTTATGATGCCATTATTTATTATTGCCATTATTGTTTATTATGCCATACCCAGATGTTGTGCACGTCTATTGCACTGTAGCTCACACAGCCACTCACAGCTGAGCTGCAGCTCCCCTTGCTAATCTTGCTGGGCAGTACTTGCAAGTCTGGCTGGGCAGTCACTCCAAGTGTAAAAGATGTCTACAGGGCCTCAGCATTTAGCTGTGTGGTTCTCTGAGACAGGAGAGCTACACTGGGGAGGCAGTGAGCAGTGGGAGCTGGGACTCCCTCGTTCCTTGCAGCTCTCCTAGAGCTGCTGGAGCACACAGGAGAGTAGGAGCAGGGTGGTGTACACAGGACCACAACAATCCCAGTGTGGTTTCATCTTGCTGAGGTATCTCCTGGGATGTCAGCAGGTAAGAGGGGGGATTGAATTCCTTCTCCAGATCTGTGTCACATTTCCATACTAAACTATTCTCATTCCAAGAACCTTGCTCACATGCACTTCTCCCCATAATTCAGATTTTTCTTTCCTCTGTAAATCACATGCACTATAGAGCCTCATTTATGAAAACAAGATCTGTGACAAAACCCTCCAAACACCAGTAAATCTTCTTTTAATGAATTGGGCCTGTAGCTTCAATTATGAATCTGGGATGTGAAAGCTGCTGAGTGAGCCATGCCAACAACAACACTGAGGCAGATCACTGTCATAAGGGTGTTAGGAGAGTCTTGGGAAAGACTTGGATAGTCCCTCTTTCCCTTCAAGCACTTTCACATCTGCACTGCATTATATTCCCATCCAGATTACTTTACTGGGATCTCCAGTGTTCTTGGGAGTATTTACATTATAAGAAAAAACCCATGAATTTATTTGTTCAGTCTTTCACATAAATACACCCATAGTCTAGTGTGAAACAGCTCACATTTATCTGGTTTGCTTTGTTTTCAAATGCACCTAGCCTGGATTTTCAGTTTTACAGTGTATGTAAAGAATTAAACCCTTTAATTACATTGTAAACCCTCTGGATCTTTTTTTTTGCCCCGTTTCTGTGCAATGCATACCATGAGATGCTACTGTCCTTCAGCATTACCAGGAATAAAGCACTTTCAGGTATCCTGTAGGAGTTGGATGGGTCGCTTACAGAGAGGGGCAGATCTAGTGGCTCTCACAGGTGATGTGGGAAGGATGAAGGTGCTATTTCTATCCCCTCCTTTGGGAAGTACGTTTGGGCCATCCATAAGAAAGGGTGTTGCCAAGCCCAGTTTTTTATTTACCACTGAGAAATTGCCAGTGGACTGACACATGATAGGTGATGCTCTTATCCTTCTGGCCTTGGGAACAGAGAAAGGAGCAAAGCACAAAACAAATGCTCACCCTCAAACCCTCCTACCCTCATCTGTGACCAGTGTGGTGATAAAGGCACTGGGGAGGAGGGATCAGATTGCCTCAGGTCTAAGAAGATTTTTATCTGTTCTTGTCATATTGATACCAGTAGCAAGCTTTTCTTGCTACCTCCTTCTGCTGTTCTCCCAGGGTAGCTCTCTTGAGTCTTGGTACCACAGTAAAACTCAGTATTGCAGAGGACCTCTTTGACTCCATTTTAATATTTGAAAGTCTGCACTTTTCCTGTTCTCTGTCCTCCTGCATCAGTCTGGGTCATGTTGATTTAATGATGGAAGATCCCTTGGTTGAGAAATGGGAGAAGGGAATATTAAAACAATAAATTTTACATACAGGAATGCTTGGCCAAGAGACACCCGTTTCTGTGGATTTCCATCACTTGGAGTGGATGCTGGTCTAGTAGAGCTGCTGCAGCACATAGGCACTCTAGTGGACTGCAAGGTGGACTGCAAGTTTGCTAGAGAGAGGTCTCTGAGAGTGAGGAGAACTATCAAAAATTTTCCCTATTGTATCATCTGTTGTTCCATCTTCTTTCCTTAAGTTACATGGTTTATTCCTACTGTTGAGGAGGAAAAGATATTGAAAGTATGAACATTTACAACAAATTCATTTGAAACTGGGCTTCTGCAAAAGGCTAATGATCCAACTTTGCTATTGCTTTTGTTTCTGTGAAAGTGCCTGGTTTGTAAAGCAGTTTCACTTTGGGGGAAATTTCAAAAAAATTTTGGTAATATTTAGCTGCAGACTTTGTGGTTTTCTTATTTAAAAAAAAGAAGAGAAAAAGAGGGAATTTGGGTTGCAGCAAATACGTATTCTCACACATTCCCTTAATTTCAAAATATTGTGATGAAAACAGAATACATCCTACACAAAATGTCTGTACTGCTTAACCCTACCCCAATCCTGAATTAATGCACAGCATTGCTTGGCAGGAGAGGGGTGGCTGAGCAGGAACTGTGTGTACAGCTGCTGGAAGAAAGGTAACAGCTGTCACCTGTGTGTGTACCCAAGCTCAGGAGAAAGGCTGCAGATGTTTCAGCTTCTGGAGGGCCACAGCATTTTGGGGTGTGGCAGAGGAGGGATGTGTGGGTGTGCTTTTGTCATTCTGGTGACAGCCACGTGACATCTATGGCGCTTGGGAATTTGAGGATGAGTATTTCCCCTGATAGCACAGTTTCTGAAAACCAGCTGGGGGCACATCAGTAAGGTCAGGCATTACTCATGAGTCAAAAATGAGTCACTCCTTATCTAGATATCAACTGTACATGTTCTGGAAAATCATTTTGCCGGTATAGACTAACCCCATGGACTTGGGGTCAGCTGCATAGCCCAGAAGGAGATTGCAGGCAAGGGTGTGGCTGAGAAAGCAAGAGAAAAGACCCTAGGACTGTGGCCAGTTTTAGTCAGAGGAACTGCTTTGTTATTGTACTACAGCTGCACAGTGTTTTTAACTACAAACTCTGCTTCAGACCCAGGCTGAAAGGGGTGCCACAGCGGTTTGTATGGCAAAACAAATTACAAATCCCTCATGACACGCTGTTTGAAAGTCCTTTGAAAGCATTGTTTGGGCAGCAGCAGGACTCTTTTCAAACCCTACTAGGGTTGCAACTTTGCAGCTCTTATTTCTAAAGGTACAGCTATACAAACAAGTGGCTGTGGGGACATGCATGTACATCACATCATGTTTTCCACAGCAAGATCCCATTCACAGCCTATGGTAAGTGAAAAGATCCCTAACCAAAAGGGAAATTTGCTTCAAGGCAAGAGGAAGAAGTTGCCACGAGCAGCTACACATTACACTGTAAATCCACACCTCCACTTCATTCAGAAATATCTGTAGCTGTGCCCTGTGTTACTAAAACACTTGCTAGAGATGCAGTGGTGCAAGAAGCAGCTGTGCAGGATGTACCTGGAAAGTGCACAGGATGCTGGAAATGGATACAGTACTTGTGGTGTCAATGGGAAAAGGGAAGTGTGTCCCTTTATATGCCTGTGTGTTACAGTGTTATCTGCCTCCTCTATCCCTTTCCTGGAAAATTCTGGCTATTGGGATGTTTTCTATGTGGATCCCAATCTAAACTCTCACAGTTAAAAGGAAATGGGCTGAATTTGCTGCATTGGACACAATGAAGTGCAGAAATGCTGCTGTAGGTACTTGCAGCATCACAGGAAAACAGCTGCTGCACTTCTGATGAGCTCCTGTGGGCACAGCACGGCCTGGGCTGGTGGAATGTCCATCTCAATGTGTGGAGAGGCCATAGACTCAGTGTAGACTTAATTTTATGGACTTCTTTCACAGACTTCATTTTATCTGCTGCTCTCCTTTATATGAGCTAAAGGAAAACAGTGAGTGAATGGAACAAGGACTGTATTTGAAGTCTACCCATAATTCCCCTCCAGCTAGAATTTCAAGTGCCTCTAATTCCCTAAATTAGTGACAAGGTTAAATACTGCCAGAGAAATATGGGCTAAGGTTGGAGCTCCAGCTAGCCAATATCTAGGTAATAATTTGAAATGTATTATTCATGAACACTTTATTACTGTTCACATTAAATTATAATTCTTTCAGTACCAATGTCCCTGCTTCACATGAGTGATGTTTAATATTAGCTGCTGTTCAGCCCCTTCCAGTCAAATAAAATCATCCTTAGTTGATTCTGTCCTGCTTGGATCAACAAAGATTGAACTTAATGAACTCCCCTTGCTCTGTGACTTGCGTTGCCAGGATGGGAGGGGGAATATACCACCACAAAACATCCTGCAGCACTTTCCTTTGACAGCACACAGTCCAGCTTGTACAAGGACCATGGCAGTGCCACAGGATGCTGCGCCTGCCAGCTCCTCTGTCTGCCAGCACAGGAGAGCCACTGTGCCTGCCCTCCTCAACACTGCTGCTTTGGGAGGGCAGTTCAGCCATGCAGTGCCTCCTGTAGTTAGTCTGCTTCCCAGAAAGTCTCACTGAGGGATATTCCCTCTTCCTCTCTCATCCCCAGTAGCCCCTATTCAGGGCAGCAGTTTTGGACAATGTGAGAGCATCCCTGGTGCTGGGTTGGCAGCACAGAAGGTCCAGCTCTGCAGCAAATAATGGGAAACCAACCCATCCCTTGAGTGAGGCTGACACATAATGATAAGACTGGAAATTTTGGGTACACTCAAACCCAAACCAATCTCTATTAAGAGTTTGAAAGCTGGGCACTGGGAATGTTTTTGAACTATGAAAGCAATGCCAAGAACAAAACCATAGAATAATGTCAGGTTCTTTTGATTAAATCTAAAATGTTCCCAGTATTACTTGAAAACTAAAAGCAGACAAAATTATCCATCATGTTATGGAGAACTTGGCTGCAGAAATATGGCATCAGCATATGCTGAAAAGTAAAAGCTAACATGATTAGTAGACTATTAGTTCTAGCATCAGACTTGCCTACATGAGATCCACATGTACAGAAAATAAAGTCTTTGGAGCAAAGACCAAAGTTTCTGTGTATCTGTAAAGCAGGTGGAATAGGTCTGAGCATTAGACTAAAAACTGTGATATTGAAAAACTGGCAATGGCCTTCAAAAATGTTTGCACATTTGAAGAGTTGCCACAGACTTGTGCTTCTATTGAAGCTGGATGATATCCATATGTTTAATTCCACTGAGCTGGTTAGGCTAACTTGGATCTGGCATCCAGGTATGTCTATCCAGAAACTAGGTTTTAAAAGCACACTGCAGCTCCTGGAGTTCATAAAAGCTGTGATTACAGAATCTGTAGTCAGTGCAGTTTGCATGATAACCGGCCTCCAGATCTCCCAAGCCTCTGGGGTTTTGCACTTGCTGTTTCCTAAGTGCCTTAACTCAGAAACTGCAAATACCTCTTTCCTCATTTATAGTGGAGGGGAAAGGGACTTGATTAAAGACTGTTAGATACCTGCTAATATTAGATTAGACCCACGGAACTGCAGTGGTTTTCATTTCCCAGGGAACATGAAGAAGAAATTGCATCCTGCTGAGTTTTGGCAACAATTTGACATGGGAAGGTCCATAAAGAAAACACTATCAGTAAAGGTCTTGTGAAAAACAAACTTCAAGATTACTTGATTCAAAAAGTCCTGTTAAATAACGTTAAATGTTTTCTATGCATCCACAAAGGATTTGACAGCTAGTGTCTTCATATCACTGCAGCCTGGATTAAGCTACAAATTGTACACATGCCCTCCTCTGCTGGCCTCCCTCTCATGAATCCAGCTTAGCCCTTCCAAACCAATTGGGCCATAGCATTTTCTGGCCTGGTCTTCAGTCTCTAACACTAATAATGTGTGTTGCAGTTTATCTATCCCAGGATATTTGTTTCCTCTGTGGGATCTGAGGAAATTCATGTTCCGTTTCCTGGGAAAGGCAGTGACTTCCTAGTGGATGAAAGCTTGCCAGTCTCTGCTGAAATAGCTCTCCCCACCCAGGAACATGCAGTGCTGTGCAGCTCCCAGCCATGCCTCATCTGACCTCCAGTAATCACCCCATACCACATCTCAGTCATGGGAATTTTGACAGCCAGAGCAAACCCACAGAAGGTCAGAGAGCAGGAGACCCTTCCCTATCCATGGCCTCTCTATCATTTTAATGTTACCACATTTAATTAATTCCAGAAATTCTTATGTTAAAAATCTCATTTACAGGTGAAGGAGAAACTCACCATATACTATTGGAAACCTGAACAATAATTTGAAAATCACTGCTAGTCTAGATCTAATTGTTACAGAGAAGGAAAGAATAACAGTGCAGATAAAATTATTTCACACACACCTGGTTTCTACCCCTTTTCCTGGTGTCAGGCTGCTCCTCCATGCCCTGAGCGGGGTGGTCTCAGTCTGGTAGGGCAGGGGCATTGCAGCGAGTCAGGGACATCCAATGTGTTTTGCAAGGAGGATTGTGATGTTCAGGTTGGTGCTCAGGTTGGTGTTTCCCTTCTTGATCTAGGATCCCCTTGGAGTAGTTTTCATAAGTTTTCTAACTTGCTTTTTTCACACCTTTCTCTTTCTGCACTGGTCTGCAGCTCCATGTTGCTCTGGAATTTACTATATATAGTGACTTCTACATATGTTTAGAACTGTTTCTTTTTCTTATTTTACTCTAAAACCAGGTTTGTCCAATTCCACACTTCATTGAAGTAACTCTACTTGAATTTTATTGGAGGGAGAGATATTTATAGCTGTGGGATCAGCAGTGCCTGCCTGTGCCACATCTCTGCCATCCCATGCCTGTGCTCCTCTGTGCTGCATCCTGTATATCCACTTCTCCATAGATGTTGTGGCTGACTTGTCCACCCCTGCCCTGCATTATTGTACTGATCAAAAATAGTTTACTCTGCATAGAATAAGTATAGTCTCTGTAAAGCTATGGCCATAACAGGCAAAGATGTGCAAAAGTAAAACCAGCTAACTTTGTACGTGGTCACTTCAAGAACTTACTGCCACATCTAAATGAAGCAAAATAAAGTAAAACAAAACTGCAAGGAGATCAAGAAGAGTTCAGATAGAGCAGAGCCTGAAAATCTCAGTCCTGAGTATTTTGAAATCCAGTGCAAGGCTTCTGGCCTGAGAAAATCAGTGCTGCACTTCAGGGCTACCTCATCACGTGATGCCCTGCTCAGCTTCACAGACAATAATTTTTCCAGTGCCTTACATGAAAATAAGATTGCAGGCACTGGAGCGTGTGAGGATGGATGACAGTGACACATGAAGGCAACAGTGTGTTTCACGTGTTAGACCAGTTTGTGCTTGCTTTTTTTACTTAGCTGTTCAACAGCTGCTAGTGGGGAAGTGCTGCTGTGGGTGATGGAGCAGGTATCTCCTGCTTTTCATCTCTTGAGCTTCTGGCCTGTCTTAGCAGAGGCAAAGGCTGGGTTTGACAGCCCAGCTGCATCTCAGCAGGACTGGGAAGGTGCCCATCCTCAGGATTACCAGAAGGCAGCAAAACACTTCACATTTGGCATGGGCAGCATGTCAAAATTATTTTCTTTTCACTTTCAGACACATTGTTTCACAGATAAATAGCATCTAAGAACTTCTGGCATCACTGCAGTATATTCTGTTCTTTAAAGAGATATGAGTGTCCACATCTGCATCAGTCTGGCTTTCACTGAGTTAGAACCATGGGGCACTGGGAACTTTTGTCCCAAGCTGTCAATAGATCTCTGACCCTGACAGTCCTACTGTAATAAGATGCCTAGTGCCACTGAGCAAGGAAAATGCCATTTCTGTTTGCAAAATGGACACACTTCCTTGGGTAATAAATAAATGGAGCAGGTCACTGTCTGTATGTGCTGGCAGTTATCTTCAGCTCCTTGCTCCTTGATTTACTCTGTGTGGCAGCAGCTTGGCACATCAATATTGCAAATTAAATACCAAGCAGATAGGTGATCTTTTGAGTTTACATCTGGGAAGGAAACAGCTTTCAAACAGAGGTTCAGCTCTCCTTCAGTTCAAATCATTGCACTCAACTAATGTTTGATCAGCAGTTTTTAATGCAGTCCCAGTCTGTACAGTTTGTTCTGGGCTTTTTCTTCTCCCTCTTCTTCTCTCTGTCTCTCTTTTTCAGCAGTCAAATTCTACTTCAAAGGCTGGTTGAAGCTTTTAGACCAGTATTACACCACTCACTGGTTAAGTGGAAGCTGCTTAAAATCCTGCATAACTGCATTGTCTTTGTTTATCTGTTTTCCTTGGGGCCCTCCTGGTGTGTGGAATCGGTGGGTCTCAGAACTATTAGAGCCAGGCACAGTTTAGCCAATGAAAATGCTAATTAGGATGGAGAAATGTATTGTATGCATTCCACATGCTTAGCCCTAAAAAATATGAAAAATCCATAGCCTTAATCCATAGTCAGATATTTTCTCAGATGATGTCTTGGGTGTTCTATAAGCCTTGGCAAAGATTATTTTGTTAATGTCCCCCCGATAATTAGATCCACATGCACACAGGATACACCATGAGCCCTGCCTTGCCTTTCAGCTTCAGGCCTGTGACAGTGGTTTGTGCTGAACTTCAGGGTGTGTTTTAAAATAACACAAAAATATTTCAGCTAAGTATTGAAGCTAGGAAATGAAGCCCCTGGGCTAGGAGAGGCCAGTACCCACCCCTCCTGTGTGCCTTGTGTCACGTCCTTCACAGGCTGATGCTCCATCTCCTATAGGACCTCTGTCCCACCCAGGGTACAGCAGCCTAATTAACCAACAGCTAATCAAGAGGTGGGTTTCATCCTGTTCCTCATAGGGTAATCCAGGACCTTGGCTCCTGTGGCTAGGGCAGGGTCAGAGCTCAGGCCCCAGGCCCACAGCTGGAGCTCAGCAGCCAGTTGCCAGCACCCAGTAGAGCTGTGAGGATGTGGCTGTCCTCTGCCTTCTCCAGATATCCCATCCACCCCAACAGAATGGCTCCTTCCTCTTTATCATCCTTCCCTTCTCCCTTTGGGCAGACCCCACTGGTTCCTCTGTCCTTTACTTCCAGCTAAAGGCAGGATGTTGAACCCTGTCCCTTGTCACTCTGTTGGCAAAGGGACATTTGGGGCCCCGTGAGGGAGCGTGTGCCCAGCACAGGGGGACCCTGGAGCAGCCCAGAGCTGCTCAGTGCCTGCAGCAGCTGGAACGTGGCTTCTGGTGCCACATGTCTGGGCCAGTGCCATGCAGCAACAAAGGGCAGTGGGGCAAGCTCACTGCTGGAGCATCTCGAGAGCTGGGCCGCTTCTGTCTCTGTAAAGCATGTGGGAAGTGCAAGTTCTCTGAGGCAAGAGCGACCCTTAACTCAGGGAATGTTCTCAGAAGGGCATATATCTGTAACGGCAATGCCAAACCACTGCTGCAGCACAGGGGTAGCTGGAGGAGGCTCATCAGAAGGGCTACAAAGGAGGCTGTTAATGTTTACAGGGTGCTGAGCAATGTGTATTTTATCTTAGCCTTACTCTTGGAAATGGATGAACTGCTTTAAACTGCACTCTCAGTGTCACAGGGCCTCTTATAATACCAGCACTTTGCTACAGACCATTTCTGAAAGATGAAGGAGGTGAGAGCACATTTGCACCCACTGGAGGAGGGGCTCACTTGGCCCCTTGCTTTACAATCTCCCCACCTGCTCCTTGTGCTGGGTCCACGAAGCCTCTCTGCTCTGGCATGGGTTCAGGAGTGCAGAGGCACGAGGGGATGGTTCCCCCACATGCCTGGCCTGTGTCAGGACTTGCCTTCCCTTCCCTCAGCCCCAGGGCTGCTGGAGACACGGAGGTTATGCGTTAGTGAAGAGGAGGGATCCTCTCCCTTGGAGGAAGAAAGCATTAAAGCATAAATAACTACAGAAAATGAAAATGATGTTAAGAAAACAAGTCCAAAGGTTTTAACTGTTAAAGTGGAAAAATAATGTTTTATAAACATAATCTTCCTAATACTCCATAATGTACTTCTCTGTGTCATGCAGCACAATAATTTCCTGTTCAGCTTCACTTTCTGAGCAAAAGCAGAGACCGGGATTGGCAAGCTGTAAGGTGAGAGCCCGGGCTCTCCCCCAGCCCCAGCCAGCAGAGATCCTGCTTTCTCCTGCCTTGCTCCCAGCATAAGCCCGCTCAGCCGCCGGGTGATCCTCTTGAACCGCTTTTTAGACGAGTCAAGAAGACTTCTATGGCAACAGCCTTGTTTGTGTGGAGTAAGGAAAGGGATTTGTAGCGAAGTAGTGAAGGGGGAGGGAAGAGAAAACATTTGGCTAAGAACTGCTTACACAAGTAAAAACCATATTTCCTCCACATCTTGCTTCATAGCGAGTTTTTTGGAGACTGGGAGCTCAAGAAACATGTAATTACCATTTGCTTTCTCTACAGATTTTTTTTATTTCTGTGTTTACGGTGCTGCCGTGGTAGGAGCAGGTCGCTTTGCAGGCTGTGTCGGTGGCTGCTGTCGGTCTGTCCGTCCCGCTCCCCGAGCCGCAGCGAGCGCAGCTCCGCGCGGGGCGGGCGCGGCTGCGGCTGCGCTCGTTTGCACCCAGACTGTTCGCCCGTTCTGGTGGAGCTATATTTAGGCTCAGTAACTGTGCCCTGGACTTTCTAAAATAAATCGATGCGCAAGGCCCTGATTTAGCGGAGCGCAGCCTCCCCTGGCTTTGAACAGCCGCGGGCGGAGATCCCGGTCCAAGCCCGGGTTTAACCAGACTCTGCTCCTGCCCCGCTCTGCCCTTGCTGCCACCTGCTGACCTGTACTCAGGTTAATATAGCTCCGCTATGAGTGCAGCTGAATCACAGATTTGCACCTGTGCAGAGAGGTCAGAGCTCCTGGGCTATTTTACTATTTTAACCATCACTCGATACATATTTAGATTTGTATAAAAAATAATCGCCCGTCTTTGACCTCTGTAGGAAACAAGTCAAACAAAACAATCTCTTCTATTGCAAGTTTGGTCTTAAATCTGTATTTTAATACCAGGGATCCACTTACAAACTGAATCAAAGGTTCAGTTTACAATCTGGACAATTACTGACTGTAATTTTCCTAAGTTGTTCTGCAAAACTTGGAGAGTCAGGCACAAGAAATTTTTTCCTCAGTCATCGAATACCTTTTTTTTTTTTTTTTTCCTAACATGGACTGGACGTTGTGGAGCTAGTTAGAAAGCAAGTCTGCAGGAATTAGGCCTCAAAGCTTAAATACAAATTCCCCTTATTTCAAAAGTATAAAGACTGATTTTGCCCCATGTCCTTACCAAGCAGTAGCTGGGTTTGTAGCCACACGCTGCCACTCTATCCTGCTGATACTTTGCAGTGTTTCTGTAGGGCTCACTGACATATTTGTCTTACAGAGTAGCCAGTGATGCTCCCTGCATGCAGACATCAGCTGTGGGCTGGTGCTGGTAGCATCATTCAGAGGTATTTGCAGAATTGAATTCCCATTGGGCTGGCAAGGCTGTGTGCCAGCAGCCTGTCTGGCCCCACAGAGTGGAGGATCTCCAACACAAAACTTAGTTTCATACCTAAAATATCAGCCTTGAAGACAACCACAGTGTCCTTTATTTAGAACTCATTTGAGACAATGTCAGTAATTAATTTGCTGTTCAGTTTTTGTGGTTGGGATAGGATTTTTGTCAAGCTCATGTAGTTGAAGCACACATGGGTCACATTTATAAATAAAAGGTATCATTGCTGGGGTCATGTAGATCTTGAACAGCACACAGCTGTTCACTGAGGTGCAAACTTGACAGGCAATATGAACTTCCGAAGTTCAAAGGAATGGTCAAAACCTACCAAATGGCAACATTTCTCATAAATATAAATCCTCCAGTGTATCAGCTGTCAGGAATTCAGTGCCTAATCTGTCCCATGATTGGAGTGATAGGGACACTGCAGTTGGAAGGATGCCATTCTGGGAAGCAATCACATATAGTCTGCAAATTAATTTTTGAAGATTTTCAGCAGTTTTGTCTAATCAGCTTTTTTATTGCTGTTTTCTTTTTAGGAAATCTTGTGACTTCTGCTCCAGTGATCTGGCCAGACCCAAGAGTGAGGGGCTGAGAAGCTTCAAATCAAATCAGATGTGAGAGCTAAATAAATTGGGGGGTTCTTGGCAAGGCTTCTCAGAAACACAGAAACAGATGTAAAAAGAGGCAGAGAAGAAACAGCAATGCCTCATCTGCTCCTAATGAGGGTCCCAGCAGGGAGCTAGTTAACCCTGCTCAGGGGCTTGCAGGCTCCTGGCTAACCAGAGGAGAACCTGAAAATGCAGTGTCAGCACATGTAAAAGTTAAAATGGCTCTTTCCAGCCTCGTAAGCTGCCACCACATGCTGCTGGTACTGTGCTGTGGCATGTATTGCACAGCCTAGCAAGGATTCTGTCTGGCTTGGGAGCTCTCGTGCAGCAACCCTGAAATGATCAGTCCTCCCGTTTTTGGCAAAGCTTGACTGGAGAATATGTCTGAGAAAATGCAGAAATGCATGGACTGTCACTGTCATTAATGTAGCCTATTTGGTGGGAAATTCAAGGTAGATTCAAAAAGAGTCATTTCCACTGGTGCCAGATTTGGGGCCTGTCATGCTGCACCGATGGTGTCAGCCAGCTCTTTACTGAAAGGAAAAAAAGTAGAAAATACATCATAACACCCTCCTCAGAAGAAAGGCTGCTCTAAGCACTGGCTGGAAAAATTCCCATGCACTTCAAGTGCCTGTGGTTGTATTAGTCATGCAATGACGAGGAAGTGGCCTGCCCTGGGGGCTCTGTTGGTGGTGGCTGGGGGAGTGGGATGGGGCTGGCTTCTCCCAGCTCTTCCACCTTTCCTCTCCAGACCAACAACGCTGACAAACATGCATGGCACCTCAGGTCTAAGCCAGGGAAACTGATCTGTTGTTGAAGCCGTGCTGAGGACGGCAGGAGAGGAAGACATGCCCTGGTTATTTTCAAGTACAGAGAAGCAATACTTTAGCAACTGTTCTGAAATGCAAACAAGGAGAAGTTTACTGCGTAATATTTCCTGGCTTTGAGGTAATCTTTGTTACAAAAACAAGTTATCACTTGTAGATTTTTTGTTCATTCCTGATTAACCAAACTCCAGACTGCCTGCTTCTGAAATAGTCCTATTTTGTGAGTCTGTCATAGTTAGAAAATTAAAAAGAGAACCCTTGACTGGCATGAAAGCTTCTTTCTTGCCTTTTTTGGTAGCATGTCTTACTACAATAATTCTGTCGAAACACAAACAAAGGGCACTTTCTAATTTCTAAGCAAAAAGCAAAACAAAAAGTATCAAATATTCAGTGGGGTAACCCATGCTTTAAATATTGTATTTCTGAGCATTGTGTCACACTCTGAAATGAGTGGTAATGTCCTGCAGCTCCTGCAGTGCTGAGGTTTGCCATGCTGCTATCCAGCAGGCAGGTAAAGAGCTACAGAGTGATGTAAAAACTGCTTTTTTTTTTTTTTTTTTTTTTTTTTTTTTTTTAACATGGAAAAGAAGTTAATGAAAAACTAACCAAAATTGATCCTTACTTTTGCTGAAAACCAGGTATTGGAGTAAGTATATTTCACAGCAGTGGCTCACAGGCTCATTCCACTGCTGGGGTGCAGCTCCCATGCCAGACTAAGCCTCACATGGTGTCCCAGGTGTCCCCTAAGCCCGAGGAGGAAGAGAAACATGGAGCTCAATCCAGTGGTAATTTAGGAATGGCAAAACATAAAAGATTCTGGTTTCTTATGGTTTCTAGGAGTCCACTTGTTCCATATAAAGCCAACACTCTGAAAACTGAGTGGCACTAAAAATGCAGTTTTCACAGAGGAGTTAGACTGCCTGGAAAAATGTTGGCCACCTATAGCAACAAAAAGAACATGCTGGTGAGCTGATCCTGGGGGTGTACCTGCAAAGCTGAATGTGCCCCATAGTTAGGAGGGTTTCCATGCCTCTGCATTCCTGGCCAGAGAGGAAGGGCTGAGTATGGACACAGAGGATCCCAGCGGAATGCAAGGCGGGTCACGAGCTGCAGCAAGGACGGTCAGGTGGCCAGGGGTAGGTGTTTAGTGTATCTGTCTCTTGGTTTCACAAAGTGAATTTGAAGTATCTATATAAGGAGAAGCTGAGGTAGGTATAATCCATTAGATTTGACAAGGAACATTACAGGATATAATATTGTTTCTTAGTGGTCTTAGAGCCCCTGTTGTAACAGCTAATCCCATTTGTTTTGTTATCCTTGCTAACCCCTATTTATCTCCTCTCTTTGTTTTTATCCCTGCATTACTTTTAGTTAGCACTTGCAGCATCCTGTGGTGTTAGGGAGGAAATTTGGATGTGAAATTGCACAGCAGGGAGAAAGATCTCTGTAGAAGCGACAAGCAACAAGGGAAGATATGCAACGTTTAACTTATTTCTTGCTTCCTTGTCCTGGGCAAGTTGGTACAAATTGTATCTTGTGTCAGACTACAAGAATCACAGAGGGAACATGGGATACCAAGGGATTTAGCTAACAGGAGACAGAATGTGTTTGTATTAATTGCTTAGTGCTCAAATGTGTTAGAAATATTTATATAACTATAACAATCTATTTCATAGCTTACGTATGACTTGGTATTTCCAAAGACACTGTTAAACAACAGTGCTTGCTGGAGTCTCTGACAGCTGGTATGCACATTTAAATGGATAGGTTGTACATAAATAGACATTATATTTTCTAACAGAAGTCCCAAACTCAGATATAAAACTTGGGAAACTGATGGAGTTATGCATCCTTAGCAGAAAGTTTGGGAAAGATTATCTTCAAGGAAGGCTACTTTTGCTTTGGCTTTCGGTACTGCAGCCAGGGGGAGCATCTACAGATACAAAGCCATATAACTACCAGCACACAAAATTTTCAGGAAATCTGCAGCTCTCTCATATAAACGTGTTTTATGAGTGTCCAGAACTGCTTTAAATCATTACTTGTCAAAGTGGAGTCTCAGTGTTGTGGAGAAGAGCTAGAAAATAAATTATGAGTAAACCACGCTGTACCAAAATTAATTGTCAGCTGTACTACAGCCTCACAGACAATATATGTTTGAATCTCTGCATAGCTGTGATGTGTGTGTCTGAAGCAGCTGGACTGGCATTGACCTTCTTTGCAGAAAAAGAAAAAAAAAAACAAAAACAACCAAAAAGCTCACCAGAGGAGGGGTGAGGGGGGAAGAAAAAAGCCCATTCCAGATAACGAGACCGCAGAGCAACTTGTTGTTTGGAAGTCGGTTTCTCACTGAGCCGCTGTGTCTGCGATGGGCTGAGCTAATCCCCAGTCATAAGCACTAGCAGGATTGATCTTGGCTGAACTTTGTGACTCTTGTCTGTCATGCTCAGTGAGAGAGGAGCCAGGAGTCCCTAAAACACCCTTTTCTCCCCTGGCTGGGCAGTTGCCCTCCATGGCTGTGTGAGCAGCGTTCCTGCTCCTCGCATGCTGAGCTGCTGGTGCCGGGGTGAGAGGAGAGTGCTGGAGACTGTTCAGCAGCTGTGCCCATCACAGGACCCTGGTGCTGAAAAGAGACCTACTGAATAGTTCAACTCTGGTTGGCCTTAAAAATAAGAAGGAGGGAAAAGCACGAGAAGTCCATTGAACGTCCAAGGTTTCTCAGCAAAGGCAGCATCTGACCAAGCCAACTTGCTCAGATCAGGGGAATGCAGCAGGAGGGCTCGTGTGTCTCTCTAGCTTGCGTGTGTGAAGTGACCAACCCAAACAAATCAAAGTGGTTTATAGCCTGCTCAGAAGTCAGGCTGGTTTAATTAACACAGATCTTTATGCCATAACAAAACTTGCTTTTCTTGAAACAAATATTTGAGACCTTGAGCAAAACATCTGAGAAACTATAGAATAAGAATAAATGTAGATCTCCTTGGAATAATTACCTTGTGTGCACCTTTGAAACACTCAACACCCTTACAAACTTTTCTGTAAATTTTCTGGAACTTCATGACCCTCATTATTAAAGGTATTGAAGTCATTTTTATGAGGGAAAGGTGGAATCCTTTCTCTGCATCACTTCACACTGAACCTACATCAACTCCATTTGATTTTATGTCATTTCTTGTGAACATGACCCAAGCCCACTCCAACATCAGAGGAGAGAGAAAAGGTCAGAACCATAAATTTTTGACCTTGCTGGGTGAAAGTAGACATTACACTCAAATCCCTGTTACTAATGGTTGCTATACTTCATGGCAGTGCAGGCAGCCCAAAAGGGCACCAGCAATGAGATCTTTCATCACTTGTGCTAAAATGCTCTTCACTTACTGCCTCTTGCATGGGGTGCCAGCAAAATGAGATGTAAATGGATCTGTTGACAAACAGGTTAAATGTCAACACCCACAATGATACGTTGTTAATAGTGAGGGCACAAGATATTACAGAATTGTTAAAAGGGGCAAGTGCTGAAAGGTGAGCAAAGCTGTCATCGCGGTTATTTACTGCCTACGGACCATGGCTGCACTGCTGGCTCTGGTTCAAGGCAGCTCTCATCCTAATCGTCCTCTTCTTTCTGTCAGCCTCGCTCCAGGCTTTGCTGCTGAGCACCCCCAGCCCTGTGGCTCCCCTGCCAGGGCTGCAAAGCAGCAGGAAGCCTCAGCAGACACACACCGAGCCCTCCTGGGACCCCTAACTGGGGACTAAAACGCCTTTGCTCGGTGGGAGCTGTTCTGGGGCATGGTGAGAGCTCTAGTAAGAGATGTTAGATATTGTGCAACTTAGGGCAGCTATTAGATGTGACACTCCTTCTGTATGCTCTGACTTGTTTGCTTTAGAGGGAGACTTTTAAATCACACTGGTATTTATATTGTTTTGCAATGCTTTTATTGCTATTCTGAGTCTCAGTTCAGGGCAAAGAGTCTCTGTTTTGCTAGGCACAACTTAATAACTTAATGCTGTTATTCTCACTCGATTTTCTTCCATAATAAGGATCTTGAGACACTGACAGTTGCTATTAAGGGAAGCAAACTGAAAATTTCCCCTTCTCCAATGCTGAAATACACAGGTTTTTTCATGGGGATGGTGCTGGAGTGAGTGACTGCTGTTTGTTTCCACTGTGCCTCAGGCAAAAGAGGAAGGATCCTACAGAAATATATTAGAAACATACACAGACAAGGTGGTATTTGTGAATGACTTAGTGTCTTCCAGGCAAAATAGTTTATAAGCAGGATAGCAATTAAACAAATGATTCATTCTTTTTGTAAGGCTGTATTACTGTGTCATGTTTAATCCACAGTCATGCCCCATGTCCCATGCAGGTCTGCTCTCTTGGGTGATGTGTAAACATAGTGAGATATATAACGGGCAAGATTAGACTTATTCCAGTCAGTTTTTGATGAATAAATATTGTGATGGTACATTTTAATGATGTGAATGCAGAAACTATCCCATGAAAAGATGATAATAAAAAATAGCCAAAGGGAAAAGGAACTTCTAACGAGATATGCACAGCCCTGAAATCAGTGTTTCCCATCTTAAGTTGATGGATTTGTCACTTCCTCCCTTGGCTCTTTCCCAAATGTAGGTGCCAAATGAAACAAAAATAATAACTACAGATTAAAATAATCCTAGAGAATTAGAAGAATCAAAAATCTCCATGTAGAGCATTAGCAAAGTATCTCCAGGAAAACTGAATTTCAGCATAAAATGTAAGAATGTTTCTTACTGGAAAAAGAGAATATTTTAAATAATAAAAGGAAAGCATGACATGTAAAGTCACAGGAACTTCTGTGTAAACAGGACTGGGTTATGGCTCAATCAGGGATCATCTCAGATATTTCTCACAGCTAATCCTTAAATAACTTCTTCTTCAGCTAAAACAATGCAACTTTGAAATGAGAAACCAGGGGGAAAGTAAGAATTCCTGGCACAGAAAAAATACTTAGTAGTTTCTATATTTTGGAATTAGAGATTAGAGGGAATGCTCTATTAAAGATATTTTCATGACTTCCCCGTGTGTCCCTCACAGTGTGCCAGGTAGGTGCATACAGGTGCTGCACAGCTCTCTTACTGTTTGCAATAACAAGAAAGGGAGTATTACATGGCCCTTTTATATGAAATTTCTTGCAGGATTACAAAGCTCTCCCTGCTATGGTGCTAAAATGCTCACTCCACCTCAAGCTGTACACCTCTGCATATCCCTCCTCACAGATGCCTTCATCCTGTAATAAAGGAAGTACCTGGAAACTGTCCATTTATAGGACAATACTTGAGTGCTCTTTGCTTCAGTATTGCATCAGTTTTGCTTCTACCTACTCCTGCCTCTCTTCCTCTTTTCTCCACAGTATTTTCCATGCTTTGAGCCCGACCACCCTTCCTCTGCCTGTTCATTAATCCTGTGTCTCTTGGCCAGGTCCTGGCTCTTGGCACTTTGTACAAACCAAGTGACTTCCTTCTTTCCAGACCTCTGCTGAAGTCCAGATCTCTCCTATCTTTCCTGACTTCTCTTCTGCCACTTCTTGGGCCTCTCAGCAGTCACAGAACATCTTCTTCCAGTTCCAGCTATCCATAGCTGTGAATTCAATAACTGTCTCTCAAACCCAGTAACAGCAGTAAATGTTTATACTATATCAACATTTAAACTGGTATTCAGTTATTACTGAATTATTGCACAAGCTCAAAGGGAAGCAATCTGGCCAGACAGCAAAAGCTGCTGAAGGTGGGTTCAGCAGTGCCTCAGGCAGGTGTATCAAAAGGTGTCTGTGCTATGCTGAAGAACTCTGTCTTTTCAAGTGGGAACTTGAAAAACTTTTGTGTACCATAAATTTGCAGCCTGTGTTCTGCTCTCCTGTCACTGTGTTGCCATACAAATCCCAGCCAAATAACTCAAACTGCATACTAAGCACTGGTTAAAGAACACCACACATTACATGAACTTACATAAACCACTAAGGTTACCAAAGATTTAACTCCCCAAAACAACATCTTACAGCTCTAAGACCATAGCATGAACTTCCCCAGGAAATACCTCATCACCTTCTGCCCTCAGTATAAACTCTGTTTCTTTGATGTTACATTCTTTTAAATATATAATAACATGTGTGTGTTGTTAGAAAATTCAAATAATTGTATATACTGGAAGCGAGAGTAACAGAGAGCAAGCACGTGAGAAGCTAATCCCAGTGGGGAGCTCAGGAAGGAGCTCAGATGTGCTGATGGAGTGTATAAGTTTCAGTGTGGGAAGGATGGAATAGCTGAGTGGCTTGCCAGGATGAAGAAGTGACTTTGTACTGATGTAGGAAGGGACTGACTCACAAGGTCTGACTCCAGGCTCTTTGCTTGATCAGTTTTTGCAATTAAGAAAAGAAACCCCCTTTCTTCCTACCATAACAAGCACTATTCAAAATAAGACATTAACGACATCACAATGTAATTTACCACAGTCCAACCCTAAGGTGAGGGTAGAGATAACATTATTTCTGCAGCATTTCTTCCTGGTCTTCAGCTCTGGTCAAGTGCAAGGCTTCTTAATGGTGTCAGTGGGTAACTGCAGGACTTGATAAACTTGTCTTTATCAGTGAATTCAGAGCATGTTATTATCAAATGTATGTGGATTCTGTGTTTTGCTATAGTATAGCCTTTTCTGACAGTTAAAGATGTGCTAAGTTTCCTTGACAGAAAACAGACATTTTAATAAAATGGCTGTCATTTAACTAGAAACTCCTGGGCAAAGCTCTATGGGAAACAGTTCCCATGACCTTCAGGGGGGAAAAATATTTGTCTTTTAATAGAGTTCCATTCTGTAAAAAAAGTTCTTACTCTGCAGTATCCAGGCTTTTTTAACACAACTCTAATGATGCAACTCCTGAGGAGCTGCGTATGCCCTTTGCAGAAACATATTGCTAATCACACTAGTCTTTACTTTCAGATAAAGGAACTTTGAACTATTTCAGAACAATGAATTTGAAACAGAGTAAGACTGAAGCAGAATCTTCTGTAATGCATCTAATTCATTACGCTGTACATTTTAAACTTGAAATGACAATTGCATATTGATTTACTTACCCATTTATGCAGCTGACTGATAGTTTTGTGTGTCTGGCAATTCATACTTGTACTTTGCATTGGTTTTGTTTTGGATCATATCTAAGTTCACATTTAATGTATTTATTTTAATATAAAGCATGTTTTACAAAAGTAGCATAACCTATAACCCAGCTGTCTTTATTCAGCATATTCTGTTCATGCTTAAGGGTCACCAGCTTGAATAAGGTCCTTATTCAACATTGCAGGATTGTTTATAGGCTGCACATGTCACTGAGCAATTGTAAGAAAAAACTTATTTATGAGCTGCCCTACCTGGGAGTGCTCCCCAGTGGCAAGACGAGAAGTGAGCAATGGGAACTGAAGTTGCAAAGGAAGTTACACCATCTGTCTTGAAAGCCAGACACAGGTGAGAGATAGAGAAGGGATGAAAAGTGGCATTCATTAAAAGCTGATTCATCACTAATCTGCTTGTACTCAAACACGGAAGACAATAGCTTGTTTTGTGATAAGGTTCTGCCCTTCCAAAGCTGCGTTCCACTTTGGCAGGGAGAGTGTACTGTATGCCACAAACCCGAGGTGATTGGCTTCATTTCACCAAAGAGCTTGTGCTGAAACTCCACGTTTTGTCTGTGGTTGGCACAGAAACAGAATGGGTCTACTGGGCAAGCGAAAAATGAGAGAAGTTCTGCAGAGTCCACCTGGACCCATTGCTGTGCTGTTTGGCAGAGCTGGGTGGGCAGCCCTGCTGGATGTGAAATCTGTGCAGCTCCTCAGGCAGCTTTGGCTCTGAGCCCACCAAGGGTCACTGCTCACCCCATCTGCAGTGGCACCACCTCTCTGCATCACTAATTCAGTCCCATAGCCTTAATTACCTAAGTGTTACATGGCCTGTGGGCTTGTGCTGCATGTGCTGTGCCCACTCTGACAGCTTAAAGTCGACCTGGGTTAAAAATAACAGCAACTTTCTGTCTTTTTCTTGCACACGTATGAATAAAAATAATTTTTAATTAAAAACACAGCACGGTCCCTTCTTCCTGGTTCCTCTGGCAGGGGCTTTTGCCAGCAGTGTGCCTTACCCTTGTGGCAGCCACCCTGAGTTTTCTCCTGGAGCAGCAGCATTTCTCCATAGCAGGATGGCTGGTTGGCCCCTGAGCACAGCACCCACGCTGGGGTGCTCACAGGCTGCTGCACTCACGAGGAGGGAGCCCACTGCTGCACACAGAACCTCCACAGCTGCTCTCCTGGCACTGCACAGTCCCACACGTGTATCCCCAGCTCCAGTGCAACCCATGACTTATGCCAATGCATAATAAGACAAATAAAGGTCACATACATGCCCATATGGTAAAATAAGAGAATTCAAGAGAGATGAAGATTTTCTGAGGCTTCTAGCAGCTGCAGAAAGAAATCCTTCTAGAAAAAGAAGGCTTGCACACTTTTTGACGACCCTGTTTTCCAAAGGAAATGATGCTGGTGAGGTTGCACTCTGCCTGTCAGACTCCTTTCCTCTCCTCCAGCCAGCACCTTTCCAGCTTGTGTGCCAGCTCAGATGGGTTGGAACAGGATGAGGGTCCCAAAAGGCTCTTTCTCCCTGTCACATGAGACCTGGGGGCTGCTCAAAGGACTAACACCCAGGTCAGTGCCTGCCCTGGGGGAAAAGCCCCCAGTGGGTGTTCAACAGTTACCCAGTCCAGTTAGATCATTTGCTGGCAAGCAGTTCGTGACTATCTGTGCAGGGGAACACCAGATACTGATACCAGAAAATATTTCTTCAATTCATGGGTCATGAGAAGGAAAGGAAGAACTCACATGGTGACACCAGGCTGCTCAACTGCTGATTAAGCTGGATTTTCTGTGTTGGAGTTCAACAGGGAGAAAATCACAGCACTTTTACAGGCTTTGATTGCAGAGCAAATAAAACACAAAATGAGAGTCTCCATTTTTTGTCACGTTTTTCACACCTGAAATGAGAATCGCTGGGGCTTGAGGCTTTGCTAGTTACAACATGATTATAATTGCAAACCTTTGTTTTTAGAGGGAAGGCAGGTAGAAGAATGGCATTCATGGAAGAAAATTTCTGGCTGGGTATGTAAAAAGCAAATATTACCTCCTGCATTTGATGAGAGGTTTTCTTGCAAAGGTTCAATGAATCCTGTGTGCAGGAGGTCGTCTTTTCACTGTGGGCAGCACGGGAACATCTTGGTGTCCCAAACACCAAAGCCAAAGGGCAGTCTGGAGCGGGCACTTGGGCCTGTGATGCCACTCAGGCAGTGCAGAGGAAAGAAAGCTGCACAGCTAAAACCGGGTCTGAGCACTTTGGGTTACTCAAGTTACCTCTCAGGTAAATTGCTTTCATGACAGTGGGTGCTGGGGTAACATTCTTGTCCTGTCAAGAGATACACCCTCAAAGATAGACAAAAGAACTTTGCACTGCTGAAAGCAAGCGTAAAAACCATTTTAGGCAGATAATTGAGGGGAGTAACAATTGTTATTTGACTTACTGTAAACATTGCGGGAGAGGCTCTTGGAGAGCTCTTAGTGAACTTGCACATTTCACACAACTCGTAGAAGGAAGAGAGAACAAAAATAGCAAATTGTTTAGTCTTGAAGTTGTACTTTAAAATTATAATGGCAAGGCAGGAAAGGTGTAAAGCAGCATCATTCCATGTATATATTAGTTTTTAAATGCCTGTCTTCACACTTTTATTGCAGCAAACAAAATTTCATTAATAATTTCAACCACTTTCATGGAAAAATTACTGAAAAAGATTGAAAACAAATTACCAAGCAGCTTGTCTGTGTTTAAGAAAAATTGTACTAGGGACTGGTCTAAGCTCTATTTTCAGTCATATTCTTCAATTTATTAAAATATTTTGAGTTTTTTATGCCCTTTCTCTCTTCATGTGCAGAAACAGAAATAATATTTTCTTTGTATAAACAAGCTGCAACAGAGCTCTATAGGCAGAGTTTTATGAATTGGAAAAAAATCCATCAGAGACTAAAATTGTCTATAAGTAATGTCTTCAAAAAACCTGAATTATATTGAAGGGCAGTAGCAGTGTATACTTAAGAAGGAAATGAATCATCTCTAATGGAGATATAGCGCCTCTGACTATCCCATTGAACAAAGAGTTGTTCCACATTTGTGCCTTATATCCAACCAATACAGGCTATGGTACAAACCACTGTGTTGTTGCCAATGGGAATACCCACAGAAGATACAAAACTTATTTACTTGCTGAAAGACACCATCACCCCAGCCTGAATATGGGGAACACAAGTAAAAAGTGAGGGGCTCAGGGTGGTGGTCTACAGGTGGGTGACTGGCATGGTAGAAAGAATAAAATTCAAAAAGGGAAATATGAGGGAATAAGAGGGAATTGAGACCACAAGAGAAATATAGTATATGGGGTTGCTGAGTAATGGTCCATGAATGTACCATGAGGTGATGCTAACCACCAGATCATGTGCAATTCAGACTATTAGCTGAACTGCATCCAGCAAAATCTGATATTTCTCCTGGCTCACTCCTAATACAGTGCAGCTCACAATGTGTGACAACTGCCGTGCCAAGCACATAGTGGCTATCAGCCTATGGCTTACAGACATGGGGCTTGTCGAAAGTAACAAAGAAAAGACAGGTTATCATACAGGTTTCAACTACCTAGAATGTTTCTCTCTTCAAAAATATCAGAGCAACTCAAGCCATGGAGGGTCCAAAGATGACTCAGTACATAATATCCAGTGATGTCATCTGTTCATTGTCAGAGGATAGCTCAGTGGTCTGCTGGATTTTAAGTCAGTAGTAACACTGATGTGCAATTTCAGTGCAGCAGAGCTTCATAAATTACTGCCATGCCTGTTTGGTGTTGTTAGCTATCATTCATCTCTCAGTGCAGGCATTGCAGGAGATTTTGTGCTCGTGTGATAAGAACCCATGGATGATGGTAATGCCAAAGTGAAAGGAGGAGATTTATATAAGGTATAATCCACTTAATGAGGTCTATTTCCTTTCAGTATAAGTCTGTGAAATTCACTCAGCTGCTGAGCACCTGCAGATGCAGCTACACTGTCTGTAATTAGATGTGGTCACTGACATTGCCAGCAGTGCTCAGTACCACTGTACAAAGGAAATTCAGAAGCAGTGCACTGGTGTCTCAATGACAGTCACATGAGTGGTGACCTCTTCAAGCCTCTGTGATATTCAGGCTCATTACATCCACTACAGCTACAGAATATCACCTCTTCCCTTCTTTTCCATTGTGCTCTTGTGAAGAGTTTCACACAGGGAAGAGCTCAGCTGCACTGAGAGTGATTTTTTGCCCATCACTTCATGAAGATTCAACCACAGCTGCAGCTACAGGACAGAAGAAACATGACAAATTCTTATCTTATTATTGGTGTCATTTGAGTTGCTGTCTCTGGATAATAATTATCTCCTAATAATGTTTTTGCTTGTACTTTGAATCTTGCTGTCACCATGTTTGTAAACTTAAAAAGAAACTTCTGTTAAAAAAAGCACCCTGAGCGGCCAACAGACTGCACAAGACTCCTTTTCCAAAGAGCAGAACCCTGCTGCTGGTGCTGAGTTGCTGGCCCAGGAGCTGGCCACAGCCTTGGAAAAGCATGCACCACCATGGCTCCTGTCAGCCTTCAGGGAAGGAAGGGAGGGAGAGCAGGAGCAACAGGACTTGATTTTTCAAAATCCAGGGTAATCTTCAGAGATAGTAAGAAAAAAATAGCAAAACGGCTTCCAACTTGCATAAAACTCAATATCATGTGGAGCTCATCATGTAGTGACATTTTTTTTACTCTAGCTGCTCCTCATCTAATAATGAAGGTCCTCAGATTTCCATCCAGAAAACTTGTGTTTTGATAATCTGCTCTACTGTTTCCCCAAATCCCCTTCCCTCTGTAATCAGACCATCAGTCACTACAAAGGATCAAAATTGCCACATTTAAATACTATTCTTCTTGTGAGAAACTACCATCTGATCAAAGATTAACAGCATGAAATACATTTCTTGTTTTTGCAGTAAACCTGCATGTCCCTTGTTGTCGATCCAAGTTCATGGAGGTTTATTTTCAAAGCAAATCTCTTGTTTTCCTTTCACCAGAGAGCTGTTATAAAGCCAGCTATTGTTATTGCAGAGTATAACTTTATTTTTTTAGCCCAGCTACTAGAAGCAAATGGTTTTCATCAGGTAAAAAGTCATTGTATACAGCATTATATAGACAGTTCCTGGACACAACAAGCAGTTAATGTTTTTTAATTAAATAGAGTGAGACAGGACACTCAAGGAGTGACCCAAGGATTACTTGTAGAGGAAGTTTCTCTCATGACTAATAGTGACTACAAATAAGATGGGGTATTACAATAAAATTCTACTGCTGACAAAAATATTAGCAGTAAACGATGACAGAACCTTCATCTGGGACGAGGAGAGCATCTGGAATATATTAAGACTGTAAAATTTCCCTTTAAGTGTGGGTTGCTAAAGTTAAAACCAGCCACCCAGAAACTATGGCACTCAGAGAAACTCAATATTTTTTTTCATTAAAAATTACTTAAGGAGATTTACATCTTCCCTTGGTTGACATTGTGATGTTCTGCTTGTCCAGACTTTGAGTCCTGGAAATATGCATGTGATGAGAAGGAGTGGAGAAAAAAATGGTCTCAAATATGTCCTGCCTATGTTGATCTGGGAAAACAACCCCAGTTCCTGGCATCCTTCTGCAATGCAATCAGTCAGATGCTCTTGCAACCACTCTGTGCAGATACCCACTGCTTATTAAAACCACATGTGAAGCTGATAAATTATGTATCTAGAAATGCAATATAAGCACCAGATTTTGACAGAGATAAACAGGAGCGAAGTGGGATGTGCTGGGAGATTATTACAGAAAAAAGGAAAGTTTGCTTTAAACAAAGGACAGTGTGCTAAAAGACCAGCATGGAAGCAAAGGTCCTGTTTCCCAGTCTCCTTTCTCCCTGTCCCTAGTGGTCATGACACCTCTCACTGCAATCTTGTCTCAGTATGGACTGTGAGTTCCTGGAGACAGAAACTGTCCTGTAACTTGCATCTACTATGTGCAGCACAAGAAGTGCTCCTGCCTCTCCTGAACCCTCAAGTGGTGTTTGGGAGGCAGCTGCAGCTGCACTGGGGAGCTCCATGTCTCTGCAGCTGAACTGGGGAGCTCCATGTCTACAGCTGAACTGGGGAGCTGCATGTCTACAGCTGAACTGGGGAGCTGCATGTCTCTGCAGCTGAAATGAGGAGCTCCATACCTGCAGCTGAACTGGGGAGCTGCATGCCTGCAGCTGCACTGGGGAGCTCCATGTGTCTGCAGCTGCACTGGGGAGCTCCATGTGTCTGCAGCTGCACTGGGGAGCTCCATGTCTCTGCAGCTGCACTGGGGAGCTCCATGTGTCTGCAGCTGAACTGGGGAGCTCCATGTCTCTGCAGCTGCACTGGGGAGCTCCATGTGTCTACAGCTGAACTGGGGAGCTCCATGTCTCTGCAGCTGCACTGGGGAGCTGCTTGTGTCTGCAGCTGAACTGGGGAGCTCCATGTGTCTGCAGCTGAACTGGGGAGCTGCATGTCCCTGCAGCTGCACTGGGGAGCTCCATGTCTCGCACAGTGATCCTGGCAGAGAGCTCAGCACTTGCTGTAAAACTGGGCCAGCTGGTCTCAAACCACCAGGAATTAGGAATAACTAGCCCTCTTGTACAGATACCCATTTTCAGAGTTAAACCCAGATGATGTTAGCTTGAAGAGCTCCCAAAAGGCAAGTCCAGGTTTGAAGAACAAACTGAGAGAAAAAGGGTGGCAGTGAATTCCTGTTCTCAGCAAACGAGACCAAAACCTGCAAAACTCCAGAAAATGGAATTCATTTCACCTTCCAGGTCATGAAGACCCTGGGTACTTCTTCCATTTTCCTTCACTTGCCCTAGTGACAATAGAAATGGGAAGGACTTGTCCCCCAGCAGTTATTTCCAGGAGCTTGTGCTGAGAGATACGAAGTCCATCAGCTGTGTTCAGGAATCAGTCCTGCCAAAGAACTTTCCTGCCCTATGTTTTCCACCCTGAGGTGCCTCCTGTTTCCGGAGGAGGCTTGGTAAGGGGAGTGCAGCACAGCTCAGCACATGAAGCACAGGAGGCCTTAATTTGCCATCAGTTAGCAGTGGTAGGTTGAGGTATCTCTTGGAGCCAAGGATCCCACAACGAAAGACATTCACAAACACAGAGCAGAGAGTTGGTCCAGAATAAAAGCCAACTCACTGGGTGGCCTTGGTAAGCATCTTATGTCCCAGTTGAATATTTGTTTTTATTTCCACTCATGCAGCACTTCCTCAGAACAGGGGAACATGACTTTCCTGTAAACCTTCAACCCAATTCCTGATGTTGAGGTAACAACCCATATTCAGAGATCAAAGAATTGTGTTAGGGAGAATAAATGAATCTTCTCTCTCCTCTTCCCACCTCCCTCCACCTCTCATTTCCTCCTTCTTCTGACCATGTATTTGTGTGGGTGAAACATTCAAAAGTAGTGATAGAAATAAGATGAAGTTTTTCAGAAACTGGCAAGGAACATCTTTCCATCATGATCCTTACACATGGACAGCACACTGGATCTAAGCTCTGACGAGCCTGTAACTACCTTTTTTGGCATCTAAGAGGAAATTTTGAAATGCCAGCCTGCAGTTTTAAGAAGGACAAAACCCTGTACATGTCTCCCATTAGGGAAATCTGAAGCTCTTGATCTACCCCACATCTCATCCTACCAAGAAGTTGGTGGATGCTATCAAAACAAACCAAACCACAGAGAGAAAGTCTGCTCCTGGAAATATTCTGTAAGGAGAAAAATACAGATATACACTGCGCTGAGTACTAGTTCTTACCACCCAGCCCCACTTCAGGGCTTGGCAGTAAGGGAGTGGCATGAGTGTGTAGGAGACAAAGTTGGGGAGCTGGAATAATCCACTAATGTCCTCAAATTTTCCCTCCTATCAGTAAGTCATTGCTGCTAAAGGCAATGAAGGAAACCTGCCAAACATAACAGCTAAAACCAACACCCTGAAAAACATAATATTTAGGGAAAGTTGTGTGCTCGGTCCAGCTTGTGCCAGCTGCCAAGTCTGCAACCACGAGAGGCCCGGGGCATGGGGAGGTGTCCAGGAAAGCCCCTGTTGGTGGCCAGGCACAGGACAAACCCCTGCCCCTGTGCAGATAGGGGACTGTGACCCTCACAGCTGATGGATGTCCTGCTGGCAGCATGGAGGGTTCAGTTCCCCTCCCTTCAGCTGCTCTTTGCAAATGGGAATGGAGATAAATGCTGGTGACTGTCCCAGGCAGGGATGCATGGTCTTGGTGAGCAATGTTCTGACAAGGACTGAGGCCATGACTCCAGCTCACAGGGCCTTAGCAGGACCTCAACACCAGGATGGAGTGAAATAGGGCCTTAGGGAAGACTTGGACCTGCTAGGGTACTGTGGATGTCATTGGACATGAATATGGAAGTTCTTTTCTAACTCATCTCTGTTAGGATGAGGGCAATACAATTCCCTTCTCTGTGCTTCTGGGGGGACGTTGGGAGGGATGCACATCATGACACAGGGGTGGGGGACACTTTGTTAGAGTTGAGAAGACAGGATGTGAAATATGCAAAGAATTCCCCATTCTCCCTGTTTATACACCTGGGGCCTAATTTGGGTATACAGTGAAGCTCTTTTTCTCTACATGGAGATGGCATTGCCTAGTTACCCTGCAGAGAGATTTTGATTGAGGAATTGTGTGTGGATTTTACAAGGATGATGCCTGATCTTTTGCTGGTAGCAATGAGTAGCTCTAGTCCATGAGGATTTGAGTGTCTTTGTCTAATTCATGGTTATGGGCTCCAGCAACACGTAACTAGGCAAAATTTTACTGGCTAAATACCTAATCTGCAGGTAGTTTGATTTTCTGCCCCTAAGCTCAATGAAATCCATGGCTTTGGGTCCATATGAGGTGCTCATCAGCTGTTTCTCTCAGCCAATGTTGCTGTCCTTGGCATTAGAGTCTCCTGAGAAGCCTAGGACTTGAGGCCAGGGTGTGCAAAACTAGTATGGCTTGGGATGAGTAGTGGTGATTTCTTCCGGTAGATGTGAACTTTGGAGCACAGCTGAGCACAGCTCCAGTCAGGCATGTTCAAGGAGGGCAGATACTTATCCAAGGGTCAGGCTTGCTGGCTCCACATTTCATGTGAGCTCTGAAAAGCTTCTACCCCACCAGACAGATCCTGTTGGGGCACAGCTTCTGGGGAAGCAGAAACAGCATTCACTGTACATCATAAAAAGTGTACCTGCTCGTTTTTGATGGTCATCTCTGTCTAAAAGCTATCATAAAACAGCTTTTACAAACTTTACAAGTTCTTCCTAAGAGATCTCCTTAATTTTCCAGTATCTGAAAGCCTCTTCTCCCCCTGGGGCTCCTGGGAGCCATTGCAATTGCTCCTGTCTTGCTTCTCCTTGCAGTTTTCTGCACACATGCTCACTCAGCTGCTATTCCTGTGCTCGTTTTTATCTTCACGCCAGGCTTGAGCTGCGGCTCATTGTGACAATATTTCCTCATAAGGCTGGCTTAAAAAGTGAGGAGCTTGTATTTGTTGGTGCTGGGTGGTGGCATGTGAGGCTGCACAAAGGAAAACAAATGTTTCAGATGTTTTTGAAGGTGCTGTCATGAGACAAAACAGGGCCCTTATTGCTAAGTTTACTTGTGCTTGGATGTACCAGAGACTGTTCAGGCTCTTTAATAACTCTGCCCTGGGAAGTTTCCATCACCTCCTTTCCCTTCCTCCCCTCCTGCCAGCTCTGCTTGCCACCAGAGCTCTGCACTTTGCAGGGATTGTGGGGAGAATCTCCCCCACCCTGGAGTCTGACCAGCCACTGCCACCTTGCAAAAGCAACTTCTGCCCTGTTTGCCACATGGGTGACACAGCTGGGAAACCTCCTGCAGTCACAGCAAGGCTGCATTTCTCCTCTTCCAGGGAAGACTTCCACTCAGACCCCAGAGATTTAAGCATTCCAGAGGCTTTGTCCTGGCTCTAAGCAGTTAAAGTATCCATGCAAATGCAGGGACTAATATCCACTCCGTTCAGGGGAAGCTGTAAGAGGAAGCACTAAGTCTTATCTCTCTCAGGGTCAGGGGAGCAGAGGCAGAGGAAGGGACAATGAATTGGCCACTGCACCAAACTGAGCTTGCTTGCTCCTTATCCAGCCTGATTTGGAAGCAGAGCTGAAAAGCTGTTTGCTTAGGAGGTTTGTTATAGCTGTGAAAGCTAACGCTGGAGTTATGCTGAGCAGCAGGGCAGAGGGTAAAGCAATATTTTATCCCTAAGTTAAAACACTTTCACCAGGGTAAAGTTAAGTCGTGTGCTCTGCCAGCGAATTGTGTGTGCAGGGTGGGATCACTCTGTGGGTGCCCCCACTGGGGTGGGAATGCTGCACCTTTGGGTCACACCTCACCCAGGGCGCCACATCCCTCACCCTGCCTGTCCTCTGGACACCCTGCTGATTCTCTGAGGAAAGGGGATTATTTCACCAGCCAGCCAATCCCAGGGAAAACAGCTCTGTTAAAGCCCTCAGAATGTAAGACCATCTTTCCCCACATATGAGGTTTAGAGCTGTGAAGTTGTGATTCCTGGAAACTGGTGTCTTCTCCTGCAATATTTGTATGGACTGGGTAACAAAGCACTACTAGTACTTAGGAGAAGATTTCTTTTGGGCTTGGAAATATTTGCTACTTCTTTGGCCAAAGAGCTGTGCTCTTCTTTGAAATAAAAGAAAACTCTATCAGGCTTTTAAACTATGGAATTTCTTAGTTCTCTGTTTTTTGTTTTTCTCTTCTAAAATTTGAGTACCCATTTGCCCTGGAAATGAGATATGCAAAGGAAATACATTTGGGGAAGAACTGTGCTCTGAATATGGGAAAGTGAAATCCCAGGAGGTGAAGGGACTTGCTCCAAGCCCCATAGGGAGCTTGTCCCACACTGTAGAACTAAGGAACCTTTTGAACACTAAAACTTTTTCTTAGTTGTAATTTTCTTGTAAATATTTAGGTCTCAGATTTCAAAGTTCAAGCTGGGTTAATCACAAAGAATGCAGCTCTTCCTGCTTTCCATGCAGGGTGTAAGGTAACAGTCCATGGTGCCCTTCCAGACACCCCATGCATCTGCATGGGTTTCAAGTGACAGCTGGTCTTCAAACTCAGTATCATACATACAGATTAATCATTACCTGGCTGCTGTCCTGGCTTCCAATCAGTTCCACTTTATTGACTTAGCCTGGGCTCGACAATGGTTTATTAATCTTGCCTTTGTGTCTACACAGCAGCCTTATTGTGATTAAATAGTTCCCCAGTTTTATTAGCCAGGGTTAGTACTATAAGGCACTAAGGACTTTGTTAGCTGGGGCTGCCTGTCTGCAGACTGGAACAAAGGTGAGATCCTTACGAGGGCCAGATCAAATTCCACTGTGTGGGAACTTTCTCATATGGAGAGATTCGATAACAAGATGCTGCTGCACCCTGAGGAAAACAGGAATGGACCTGGGACACTGTCAACACCTGAAAGTTGCCCATCCCATGAGGTGCCATCAGACTGTGCTGCAGCCCAGGTTTGCAGGGCAGGGGATACCTGTGTGGCAGAGATATCTGTGTGGCTCAAGGTAGCAAACATGTTGGGAAAGTTGCTCCAAACCATCCACCGGAGCCTGTTCCTGGAAACAGATAATTCAAAACATTTGTCCGAAGGATGATTCATGGGATAACCACAAGCATTATATCACAGAGCAAATATTTGAGGCACATCCAGATCAGCTATTTCTGATGTTATTGCTTTCAGTCATCTTTCAGAGGAGTTCCTCAGGGCTACCTGCACTGGGAAGTGATAGGAGGAGAGCTGGGGCATGAGGTGCACCCCAGAATGATGATTCATCTGTTATTTCCAGATGCAAACCCCACTGCAAGCATGGATCTGAGAGCCTGGGATGGTGATGCAGAACCTCCAAAGGTTTATTTTTAGGGAGGCAACCTGCACATGAGGAGAATAAAGAGCCTATTATAAAGAGTAGAGGCAGTCAAACAGCAGCTGTAAAAACTAAAACTTCCAACAATACAACAAACAGAAAATTACATTTCCCTTCATTGTGTGGAAGGAGCCAAGCTTCTAGCCAGCTGTGGAGGAAATAAGGAGTTTACATTACTTGCAGTGTCAGTGAGGACCAACATACAGATTTCCTGTCTGTCTCTCTCTACAAATTAACAAAACTTTGACAAAAAGTACATTTTCATTTTATTCCATTTTTCTGTTTCCGTGGGGAGAAGATGCACCCCGAGCAGTGTGGTCACAAATAGAGTAGCTGAAAAGTGTCAGGAAAAACTGAGCAAACAGAAGATCAGAAGAAAAAAGACAGAAATGGCTGTGATGCCAGAGTAACACAGTTCTGCCCCTCACATTTCTGGGCCCAGACAGAGCAGCAGCTTGCAGGCATGTGTCGATGTCTGTGGTCTCACAGAACAGCACATGCCATTTACTCACAGACCCAAGCCCAAAGATTTTACAACATCTCTTGCCAGGCAGAAAATTACCTCCCCCTATGTTTGTTTTAAGTTTCAAAGCATTGACATGTAAACTTAAATTATTAAAAGAAAAAATGACATATTCTATCTTGGTGCTTGCTTATTCAGTCTGTATAAGCAGAAATCACAGTTCATATGTGCCAGAGAGTTTTCCATGTCTTCCTGCACTGCAGCACAGGGTATTTCAGCCAGTGTGGGCAGAAATGAGCCCCACAAGATGCTGGCCCTGGGTGGAGGCTGGCGTTCCTGCTGCTTTCCCAGCTGCTTCCAGCATCCTGTGACTGATGTTGCTGGGCAGGAAGAAAAGTAAACATGCAGAGTCAGCAAATTACAAGTCAGGTGTACGTAAAATGAAGCAGTTGATAGTCATTAGCAAACTGCTCAGCATGGCACAGGCTTCCTGAGGTACACTGGGGGACAGTCAGGGGTGCAAAGTGTCCTGACTTTGCATTCTCTTTCAGTCAATCCCACTGCAAATAAAACCAGTATTACCAGCTCATCTTCCTATCCAAAATTACAACTTTTATGTTCCTAATTTAAGGCCAGCTCCTGCCTGCCCTTTGCCTGTGTTTAAGGTATGCTGGCTGCTGGGTCTCTGGTCTTAATGTCTTGGAATAAATAGCAGAGCAGTCATCTGCCCTGTTCCAGGATAGTTGGAGGCATCAGGGAGCATTTCAGGGGACCAAGGGAGGAATACTTTAAGCTTCTTCACTTGAAAGACGGGAAAGAGCATGGAGGAACCTCCAAATGAAAAGAGCTGCATTTCACCTAATGCTCTGTATTGCAAATTGACCTAATTTAACTGCTCTAATTTCTGTAGCCAAAGAGATGATCTCCCCTGCTTGGTGCTTCCAAGACTCCTCTTCCTCTGCTACTGGGTGCCCTGTGCAATGGGGGGCACTTTTCCATGGGGGGCCCCTCCCAGGGCAGCCCATGAGCCACTGCTGATGGAGGGGGATGGCCAGGAGGAGAGGGGTCAATGGGCCAGGCTGAGGGTCTAGGAAGAGATTGCACTAGAAAAGAGACAGAGCTCTGCTTTGGGAAAGGCTACAAGGATTGTTGGCTCCAGGGTCTCCCAAGCTGATTAACTTCTGGTGCAGAGTAGGCTCATGTGTTTACCTTCTCAGGAGATGAAAAACAGAGTGAGGTTTTGCAGCACTCAGATTCCCTGAATTTTTTTAAGATTTTGATTAATCATGAGGCATTTTGGCAGCCTCCTTGGATACTCCATCACCCCTGTTTAATCAGTCACCGACTGAGTGCTTGCTCTGCCTGGTCTCAACTGGCAAGGTTGACACTGCAGGGGAATGGGTGGGCCTCAAGATGCTGGTGGGGCAGGCAGCTGGCTCTGCTCAGGGTCTGTGCCAATATCCCCTTGGTTTCTGCAAGGGGAGACCTCATGACAAATGCCCTTACATGGATGTAAAGAATAAAATAACCTTAGTTTATATTCTGTGCAGTCACAGTTGGTTTGTGGGGCTCAAGGAAATAAAAAGAGCCAGTCTTCCTGGGCCTGGAGGCAATCATCATTAAAGCTGGACAATTATGCCATCAGTATTATAACAGTGAGGTTGTGGAAGTATTGCCAGACTGGTTATAAAAGTGGGTTTTCACTGTGCTCTTCAGCTCTCTGAGTGTCTCTGCTGTGCCAGTGAGGGACCCCTGAACTCTCTGTGTCTCCATTAACAACTTAGGGCAGATCAGGATGAGACTTTCAAAGCAAAAGTCTCTATGTGTCATGTTTTATTATGATAGAGAGGTTTTGGAGGATGTGAACTGCATAATCTTTCAAACAAATGGGAATGCACTCCAGACATGCATTTGACAGCACGTGGGACCACATCCAGATAGTGCAAAGCAATCCCTCCTTAGTGTGTAGGTATGGCCCCACACATACACTTTCCACTTTCCACTCAGCAATTTTGCTCCCTGGGCAATGATATACAGCCAGTTCTGAGCTGGTCAAAAAGATAGATACCCTTTTCCTGTCCCTTGTGCATGATGGAGAGCTTGTTTAGTTCCAAAAGGAGCTGGGTGGTACCTCTTGTTAGCAAAACAGCATTTCTTGTGTTTTACTGAGATGGAAAAACTGCTTCTGTACACAGAAAGTACAAACATGATTTGCAGAAAAATCTTTTCTCTCAGACAGAATGGAAGTTGTGCTTCATTTTCCCTTCTAAATATTTCCTTGTCTAAACCAGGAAAATTTAGCATTCTTCCTTCCAAAAAATGAATGCCAGGAATATGCATAAATATGCCACTTTACAGACCTTGAATAATAATATAGGCCACTGATTAGCTTAACAAAGTAAAATCAAGCATGTCTGAAAGAACACGATGAGCATAAATTGGCAGGAGAATAAAGATGAGCTTCTACAGTAATGTGTCACTTATTTTATGTCTTACAGTGTAGCAGCATTAAAAAATGTACAATTCCCTGCTGTTTGCAAGTTCATTTGGATTTACTACATTTGGGAACATCATGTTTCCATCATCACTGTGTACCCATTCCTTGACTTCCTTCTGTGGTGATGAATGTGGCTGGTACATGCACAGTATCAGAAGTGTCATCTGTCTCTTCTTCAGTAACTCATGCAGATTTTGCTACCAATCTTCTTTGTGCACCATCTGCCATGGGGGTGCCGTCTTTTAATTACCTGGTTTTGCATTCACAGCAAGAAGCTGATGAGCGGATTCCTTTCTGATATGTCTTGAAGACTCCTAATGGTGCTGTATTTACATGTTAAACAGAGTCAAAAGTGTATAATGAATCACAATGTCTTAGTCTTGGGCATTTCCATCAAAGGATGGAACATGGACTGGCTGAGAACAAGCAAAGCTCATGTGGGAATTGTTCAGCAAGTTATGGGTACAAGAAAGCTGTCAGCTGTCTTACCTGCCTCCTCCTCTGTAGTCAAACCTACACTGTGACAGCCATCAGATTTTGGGTGCACTACAACCATTCTTTCTGATAAAGTGATAAAACGATTTGTCCCTCATTCATTGCTGCAGCTGAATGACATGAAAATAATAATGATGCTGTTGGGGAATATGCAGCTGAGACAGTTGCAAGTTTTAAGCTATATGGCATTTAGTTAGTTGTGAAAAAAGGCTTGTTCAGATAACCAAGCATTCAGTTAAATGCCATGCAGAGAGTTTGTACTGGGTGTCCTGGGATTCCTTTTTCTCACAATTCTTGAGCAACTAAAAAAGTAAAGGACAGTTTTCTGTAGGGATTTCCCTCATGGAGGTATTTGTTAGTTCAAGAAATACCAACATTATTAGGGGAACATTAGAGAATATTAGAGAACATTGACCTCTAACTGGAACCAAATTGTTATCCAAAAGAACACTCTACTCCTTGAAACCCCATGCTTATTTTGCAGCTGTCAGCAGTAGGAGAGGTACATGGGATCTGAAAGATGCTGAAGAGATGCTCACTGGAATTTCCTGATCAGGCCTCTAGCTGGGCCAGACAGATGTGCAGTGAGACTCTTTTTTTCCCCGAGAATTATACAACTGGCACTGATTTGTCTTGAAGAACTCTCAAGCTGCTAGGACAGACTGTTCACACATGAGTTCAACAATGGCAGTGGAAGAAACCAGAACACCTAATGAACTTATGCCCATGTGAATTTTAGTATTTTGATGCTGCCATTTCCCTCACTGCTGGTGCAGAGTGCAGTAAGGGAAGAGAAAGTCAAACCAATGAGGACAAGAAGTAAGAAACAGATTACTCATTGCTCTTGCAGCTCCTGCTGCACAGATACTGCTGTATCCTCTGTTTAATAGCTGATGGAACTTCCATGTCTGTGGCAACTGAAGCTCCCTCATGTGCTGTACTTTCTGTCTATCTGAAAGAGTGAAATGATATGAGGAGAGAAGATTATTCTTAAGCCTTAAAAGGCTGAAAATATCATCTTTAATACAGCATTGAAAGCTTGGGACTTTCTGTATCTTACCTTGAGCTTTAGGTCCTCAGTCCCCAGTTCCAATTTGTATCTTCATGGGAATTACTGTGATAAACCAGCACACCACAGTGGCTCTGCAGCTCTGATCTAGGTTTACACATCCAATAGGGGAATGGGAAAAGGGGGTTTACTCCTGTTATTAAGTTCTTTGGGCCATTGCATTGTATGCAAGGGGAAAGTTTGCAGAAAAACAAGAGATCCACGATTCCTGGACACCACTAAATTAAGCAACTAGAGAAAAGATAGGAACTGCAAAACTGCGCCAAGAAAACTGGAAAAAAGTTATCCTTTAAATTAATAAAACATGTCATCCACAATAAACAGAGAGTTTAATACAGATCTGAATGCATCAAATAGAATGGAACTAGATGGAAAAATCAATTATGTGTTCTACAGAACTGAAATAGAGACCTGGCTGGAAACCTTCCAATGGAAAAATTTTACTTGCAAAACATTGACTGTAGTTAATTGTCTTGAGGATACTTTTGGCCTTCAATTAATAAAATCAACTGAAGGGAAAAAAATGGAGATATAATTTTCATAACATTGAATATTTTTCTATTTGGACATCATCAGTCTTTTTCTTTGTATTATGAGCTATAACCTATTCCCAAAAGCTTATTTCAATCAAAGTCTTAATTTTTGTTAGTATAAGAAGTTTCAAGATGTTTTAACCATCTTGTATTTTTTTCACAATTAGGATTCATTTGCAATATTCATTCTGGAATGAAAAAAAACCCCAAAAACCTCAAAGAAGTAAAATTTCCTCTGCAATGAAAACTCTAACTTTTGGATTAGCTGTTTATATTCCTCCCAAAATATCTTTACTTACTGGCCTTTCTTTTATTTATTTTATAATATATTCCAGCTTTTGAAATAAAAGCACAGTTGTTGACTAGGACATTCTTCTCACACCTTATAATATGTCTGCACAAGAATGCAAGCAAATTTTACACTCTTTGATGTATACCATGTTCCTAGAAATAGTTGTATGATAAACATGTGTCTAAGTAACTCAGATATATTAAGTTCTGCCAGAAGGTTTGAAAAGCTCCATTATATTATTTATTGAATTTATATTTATTTTTTTCTTTTGTTCATCCCTAAGACTCAGACTAAATATTTCCCCAGTCTGTATGGAATTCTTCATGGAGACAAGGAAAATATCTGCATTTTTTAATTGTTTGGATTTTCTCTTTTCTTATGGAAATAGGAATTAAAAAGACCACAGAGAACTCCTCTAACATTGATTTGATGATTTAAAAAAATGTAGAAAAAGACTGCTTGAGAGGTTCCAGGGGGTGGAAGAAAGACAAGAGGCCAAGGAGAGATGACACTTTCTCGAGCAAGTCATGGTAAGAGTGCAAGGGTGAACATCCTAATTAGGCTGGTGACTGGCCTGGCTGAAACAGTGGCTTCAGGAGCCACAGGGAAACAAAAGTTGTGGAAACTATATTGCATGAATTAAGTATGATGTATGGGAAATAGAGGCAAGCTGAGGCAAGAGAGAGTCAAGAACAAACCAGGAGCAAGGGGGCAGGAGGTGGCAAAGGTGGCTTTGCTACTGGTGGTGTCCTACAAGGTTCAGGACCCAGAACTGATACAGAGAAAAAGCACGTTTGTCTGACAAGCTGACAGAACACCAGGCTGGGGGACATGCAGGAACTGGCAGAGGACACAGCAAAGAAAATCACAGCACACATCAAGCAGCAGCTACCAGGTGACATCTAGAGGAAGGGGAATCCCTTTGATAGAAACACTGGCAGAAAGAAAAAGACCATGCTTCATTGCTCAAGGATGTTGCAACTATTGGCAAAAAGACTTAAATTTATTGTATTTTTTTTAAATCAGTCTTTGCTGTAACCAGGTAACCAGTTAGTTACATATTAGGGAAAAAGAGGCTTTGTCATTAGTAGTTAATTTTAATAGTCTAAAAATTAAAAAAATCATTAGCAAGGAAATAAATAGCACTCAGCATGGAATTGTCAGAAACAAAGTTATTTTCCCCCTAGGGTAAATAGCAGGCTTTGTGGGGGAGGGCAAGCAGCTTCATTTTAGCCAGGCAGTGAATGCCATGTTTGGCCATTTTCAGAAGCAGGGCATGGAAATGTGGTGTTGATGGAGGGAGTGGACACCTTTGAGAGGAGGCTACACAGATAACTGTGAATGCTTTTAGGCTGAAACTTTTAGAGACCAAAGAAGAGATTGTTGGACCATCTTCCCTTCTATTTTTCTGTATTCCTGTGAGTTCACATGCGCATCAATTATTATTATTTCTTATTATATTTTACATTCTATTCTTGTCCTGCTTTGAATCCCATGCTGTTTTTTCTTGCCTAATTGACATTGAGTTCAGTGGCTGCTGAATTATATCACAAGTGTTTCTTAGTTCCAAGTGGCATCGAGATCTGACAGCCTCTTTTGCCAGAGGAGTTTCTTCTTTGAAGTCATTACAT
Source organism: Cichladusa arquata (assembly GCA_026413545.1). Classification (NCBI taxonomy): domain Eukaryota; kingdom Metazoa; phylum Chordata; class Aves; order Passeriformes; family Muscicapidae; genus Cichladusa; species Cichladusa arquata. Next base: position 15,020,565 of record JAOTQP010001286.1, on the reverse strand, counting down.
TCAGTAACACAGGAGACATGACAAGGCAGAGAGAAGGGATTGCAAACAAGAGAAGCCAGACTCCACGGAATCCATAGCAAAGCTGACAACTGGACCCAAATCTCCTGGATCCCCAGAGAGTATCTCATGTGAATGACTGTCCTATTAATCATGGGGGCAGGACAGGCTGTCACGAGCCACAGCAGCAGCTGCCATCTTCTCTCTTTCTCAAGTTAAGTGAGTACAGGAGTTATTGGACTGAGTCTTAACTGTGAAAGCCCAGAAATTACTCCTGAGGCTCCAACATCCCAATGAATGCAAAGGTTTGATCTCAGCATCTTGAGCTAATGAGCCTTTCAAAGCTCCCCTCAGGTTGTCTGGAGCCACTCCCCAGCCACAGACTTAATTTTCTCTATAAACTCTGAAAAATGTAGTCTATTTAATATTCTACCCACAAGCTGGCTTGAGGCTACTTGAAGCTATTGTTTAGGGTTTTTTTCCGGTCTGTTAATTATACCTAAAATTGGCAAACCACCATTTCTGATGTAAAGCTACATGTGATGTGTCCCTAAGCCAAATCACATACTATCTTAGCTTGGAAAGCTGGCAGCTAGCAGCCAAACACAGCAAAACCTGGGCTCTGGAGGTGTCCCCTGAGCACGTGTAGGCAGCAGCAAAGACAAAATTAGGAGGTGACAAAAGGGCAGATCCTGCAGCACTTGTTCAGCTTTTATGGCAATCCTTTGCTCAGGCAAAACTCTGATTTGTTTTAGGGAAGTGAAGGCTTTGGAGTGTGGATTTGCAGTGCTTATAGGCAGACAACCCTTGGGGAAAGTTCATGTACCACTGTGTTGGGTTGATGTGGCCAGAAATGTGTATTCTATCACCATCTGTTGAAGCCAGGTGGGGCAGTGATTCCTTATC
>JAOTQP010001286.1:14988189-15010851 GCA_026413545.1 Cichladusa arquata | reverse complement strand
GAAAAAGAAAAAGAAAAAGAAAAAGAAAAAGAAAAAGAAAAAGAAAAAGAAAAAGAAAAAGAAAAAAAAGAAAAAGAGAAAAAGAAAAAAGAAAACCAGATTATTTGCAGAACAGCTCTTGTAACAAATGTTTTGAAGAAAAGGTTAACAGGTCAACAGATAAATATGTGAAAAAATTCTTCTATAGCATTTTCTAGCATTCTAGTTAGTCTGCTTTTGAAACTTAATGGTATTCATCCCTGGAGATCTTTCTTACTACATTCTACATCTTGAGAAATACATATGTTCTGTTACTAATAATTTTTGCTTTTCCTTGAACTTCCACCCTCTTCTTCTGGCATTAATCATGTCCTCATGCCATGTTTACCTGGTGATTTTTTTTTATTATATATATTTTGGGATGGTCTGGGACATCCACTGTCTGCTCTTCTAATCTGATGCAACTGCTTGTGGTGCTCAGAGAACATGGTGAGTGCTGACGACAGCCACCCCAGATCAAATCAATGCTCCTGCTGCTCCAGGGTTGACATTGGCCAATGGGTTAAGAACAGCCCAAGCTTGCATGGTTTGCCCTCTAGAATATTTTTCCAGCTTTTAACAACAACTGGCTTAGGAATTTCATGAGCAAAAATGTTGTTTTCCTATTTAGAGTGTACGTTTCTTCTAGCTGTTTGTTTTATCCTTTTCTCAGTCCTTATAAACAACACACTGCAAAAGATTGTAGGCTCCAGATTCTGGGGTAGAAAACTAAAACAAGTAATATTTTTACTGTTATGTAAGTGGAGTCTCATCATCTGTTACTTCATGCCTAATGAAAAGAACAAGACCATGCTTAATTATATTCAGATTTACAGAAAGCAGTTGGGTTCTTCAGGTTTGGATACTGGTGATTCAGTAGACAGCTTCTTCCCCTGAGTCATTAAAAACATTGCCTCAGCATGTGAATATTGCTGGAAGTATCAGCCTTAACACTCAATAAAAACACCAAGTTCTCAGCACTTTGAGACTTTGAAAAATAACTAATCCAGCTGGAGTGTTGCTAGCTTTAATTTTCCTGGCCTGCACTGCTGAACTGATCTCATTGATGGTCACTTAAATGCTCGGGGTTTGTCCTGAGCAGCCACACAGACCTGCCCTGTTTGGTGACTGCACTGCTCCATCCAAGGGGAAACCATTTGTGAGGAAGCTCTACAGAGCTGTACTTGCAGACAAATTACTGTGTTCATTAAGACCTCACTCCATGCTCAGTTTTATGACTTCAGCACCAGCTCTAATTACTGAATGGATTGAACAAGCTAAGCACTCTAGCAACCTGTTATTAACTCTACCTGAAAACACAGCTGAGTCTGGCTATTAGAGGTGTGACCAACTTTGTTACAGAAAAAAAAATCTAAATTAGAGCAACTCCTCCCCCTCTCTCCAGTCTCACCTGACCTCTGCTGATCTGTCACACCCTTAAAATTTTTAGCTGAGGAAGATGAAACTACAGAGGAAACCACGAGTTATATGTGATTCAGTACCAGGTCAGTAGGACAAGAGGAGGGTGTCCAGGTTCCTTTAATAGTGTGCTCTGCACAGAAACTCCTCATTTCTGTCACCACACAGGCCATGCTCACTAGTCAGCCTTGGAGCTGGTTCTGTCAATGGAAAACACGTCTTCATGAGCCCATCCTCTCCTTAGGAAGGGATTGACATACAAGCTGCTGCAAAGCTGGCAGGAAATGAGTTTGCTCAGCCAGGACCTGCAGTGTCACTGACCATGAGCACTCTCACTGCAGTGGTGTCAGCCCAGCAAGGGCCAATGAAATGCTGCTGCCACGGGCATTTGATTCTTGCAAAAATAGGTCATCCAGGAATACAGGCTGCCAGAAGCACACACAGGCAAGTAAACAGCTTGTGGATGTGCGTAGCAGGGTGAGGAAATATCCTGAGAACCAGGGCCAGTTATTCAGTGGGACAAATAATCCTGCTCACCCAGGACTCCAATGGCCAGACTGAAGTCAGTGTGAATATGAGCAATGACCTCCACACAGGACTGGACTACTGGGACTTAATTCTGCAAGGCATCAAGCACTCATGTACACTGCTGGCCTTCCTGAGGAAACTCGGAAGTTTTGAAGAGTCTGAAATTAAAAAAAACCAAACCTGCTAGTGCAGGTACTTAGTGGAAATGAAAGGCCCGCAAAGACAAGGATGCAATACATGAGTTAATTACTTCTCACCTCCTTTCAACAGAAACATAAATTACTGGTTTGATGAATTGCAGGATTGCAAGAGCACAGCTAAAGATGAGATAACATCTCTATTCAAAATCTCTTTGGAATAATAAAAGATAAAGATAACAAGGCAAATACAAATCTGCAATTTTTTTTCCAATTAAACAAAACAAATTAGATTCTTTTTGTTGATATCACCTTAACATGGAGTCTATTATTTAAGCTGCTAAACATTTAAAATTTAGCTGATGACCTGCATTAAGACCTTAACTCACCCCATTCTAATTATTTAAAGTAAATACAAGTTCAAGCAGTCCATGTTTGCTGCTGAGGGTGAAAAGGAAAATCCCTTTGCTGGAAAACACATGGAACAAGATCTTGCTGTAGCCGTGACCAAGTTTTGGAAAGAGCAGCCTTGCTACAAGCACAGTGCATCAATCTCCCCCTGTACTGTACTAACTAAATTAAACTAGCTAGTAACAACCTAGTTTATGCAAAGTTGGAAATCTCTCTTCTGTTGGTGGTCTAAGGTGGTCTAAAGGTTGTTTCCTCAGCTTCTGGCAGCTGAGGGGCTGCCACCATCAGTCCCAGAGCATAAATAAACTCAGTTTATGCCAAGTCAGTGTGGAAAGAAGTGCTGTATCCCTGCTGCTGCAGGAGCTGGCCACGGCAGCTGACTCCACCTCGCTGCCACAGCCCAGAGAGGCTCTGGAGAGCCTCCACACAGCTGAGAGTGACACAGATAATCTGCTGAGGAGCTGGAGGCAGCCCTGGGACTGACAGATGTGCACTGCTGGGATCAATACAGTCTGCAGGTCCAAAGTCAGCTCTGCACGTGGGGAATGAACTGAGGGCAGTGCATCCCCAGCCTGGTTAATCCACAAGCCAGACCAGCCATGCGTAGATAACTGAGAATTGATTTCCCCTTTGAAGTGACTACAGGCTCTCCATTCAGCTTGTGATCTTCCTGGAAAAGCACATCTTCTAATTATTATCAGTGATAAAAATTTATTTATATTTTTGTTAGGAAAAAAAAAAAAAACAGCCCACAAAAATAACCAACACAAAAGATAATGAAGTGGCCTGTTTAGGACGTGGCTTCTTGTTTGCTGATATGAAAAGCAAAGCAGTGCTGCTGTGACAGATAAAGAAGCCTGAGCTGTCTCTCAGAATAACATATCCAGCATAACTTGACACAGATTAATGGGTAAGCAGAGAAAAGTGAATTTACACCAGCTTTGAATCCTCCCTCTTTCAGTCTTCTCAGGTGATGAAATAATCTGGTGGCATTATCAGATGGACTTAATGAGGAAAGGAAATAGGAAATAAGTTTGAAAAAACTATGGCTCAGGCAGTTTAGGGGGAAAAAAATTGTGCTAACCAGCAGACCAGGTCACTAGTGACACTGATATTAGGGTTTGCTGTATTTGCACTTGGTCTTTAATTATATGTTGATAACTTATTCCATGGAACTGTGGACCAAGGAAGAAGAGAAGTTTTATGTGTGTTAGTTTGGAATAAAATACCCAGTTTTGGGGGTTGCTCTCTTGAGCAGTTGAGTCAGTGGATCTGTCCCTAACAGCTGTCCAGAGGAGGATAAAGCTTTCTTTGCCTTTTTTGAGGTACTACACAACAAACTGTAAAGCAACTGCAGGAGACAAATCAAACAGGATTTTGGCTGTTGGGACCAAATCTAAAATTTTTATACCTCAGTAAAAATACAGGTTTTCCCAAAAGAGAAGATTGATCAACGATGCAGTTGTGGGTTTGCACACAGCAGACCCTAAGCTCATCCATGCAGGTCAGTATCAGTCTGGGTAGTAAAAAAGCCTTTGCAGCCACCTTGCCAAGCATCATCACCTCAAGCCTAGGTCCAAATTATTTTATTAATGCTTGGTTTAAGAAGAAGATCCTCTCATCCAGACATTTCTCTAGGGCAAAAGGCCAACCACGCTTCCACTGGTGATAAATACTCCCTGTTCTTGCACTACTGCCAGCCTTTGTTCCATGCTGCAGAGCAGCCTTTCCAAAAGATTGAGTAAAGTTGTTTGATGGACAGTATTACAGAAAATTAAGTTTTTAATTATTTTTCAGCCAGTCTATATCTGTTCCTGAGGAATGGTTTATTGCAAAAGCAATGACACGCTCCACTGCTTGGGAAGAGTTAAAGACAAGCTGCTGTGCAAGTTTGCTCCTCACGAGGAGTGTGTGCCAAACCACCCTCTCCCAAGCCTTGTTTTCTCTATTCCCCTGGGAAAGACAAAAAAAATTGATGGACACACTTCACCTTCAACATGAAATAACAGCAGGCTTTATTTCTGCTTTATTTGCAGAGAATCCAGATATGTTATACAGGCAAGAACATTAAAGACATGCCATTAATTCTTACATCATTTATAACAGTGTTACATCAGTTGAATTAAAATTGAGTTGCATTATCTGTAAAATGTACAGTTAGTCTAGACTAAAACATTCATACCAGATAGAGGAAGTCTTTTAAAAAAAGTAGATTTCCTTTTTCATTCAGCAAAATTTTTCATGAATGAATCTTGGTACAAACCCGTCTTTGCTTTTCCCATTGAAATTTATTGGTAAAGAGTATTTCCTAACACAAAGCTAAATGTTAATGACCTCTCTAAGCAAATTAGGCTGCGGACTTTACACATGATTGAGAAGTTCAAGTGCAAATTTACCTTTTTCTTGTGGGGAAAGTCATTGGGTAGTTAGACATTTCTGACTTGCTGCCAGTCCTAACACCAGACATTCATGACAGAATTTCTCTTGTGAATGGACAACACTTTGCTGTAGAAAAGGATTCAGGCAGGTGAGCAGAAGCACAAAATGACACATTCCTTCCACAGCCTCATGAAAGCTTCTCTGCTACACTGAGTCTTCAGTAATATCCCAAGATCAAACAACAGAACAAGTTCTTCCTGTCCAGCTCAGATAAGCATTTACAGTACAGTCAAGGAAATACGTATGTACTCCAGGTTAGAAAGCTTTGTCCAAACTTCAAAAGCAAAACCAGACGGAATTATTCAGAAAACATGGTGTTGGTGTCGTAAAGGTCTGATGGAGAGCGAGAAAAGTCCTGGGATAATCACACAGAGATCACCAGTTTCACTAAATGCAGGACCCAGAGAAAAGGCAAGACTTGAAGGAGGAAGTAATTTCCATGGGCGGCTGTCAGGAGATGAGACTGGGTGTCATGGTACTATGATTACAGTTTGTTTATACACAAGGAACAGGAAAAACACTGCAGAGAAATAGCATTGGTAATCACAACATCACAAGGAAGACTGTCTGTGTATATTTGGTTTGCTCACCAGTATCAAATTGGGGAAGTGGTACAGTTTTTTGCCTGTTTTCTTAATGAAAGGAGATTTATTCAGCCTTGCTATTTTGACTAGTACACACTTTGCTATTTGTCCCATGCATGTCAAACCATGGGACAATTTTAAAGATTTTTACAGCTGGATAAAGGTCACTATGAAATAAAGTTCAAGATATTTTCAGAATGAAGACAGCAAGGAGAAACACAGAATCATTTGTGTTACTTTTATGAATTCCAGTTATGCGTGACTGAGGGAAATACTCAACACGAGCTTACAAGAATCCACAACAGCACTTGAAAAGATGCCAACAGCATGAAAAATTACAGTCAGTTTGCCATTAGTTGACAACAAAACAGGGTGAGTGAGCTCACAGGGAACTCCTGAGCAGCTCCCTGGTGGAATGGCAGGGTGGTGAGCTCAGTGAGACACGCTTTCCACGCAGGGAGGGCAGAACAGGCAGTGGCACAGCTGACCCCAGCAGGCTCCACACCTCTCTAGCTGCTTCTCCTCATCACCACACTGTTCATGGGGATGGATGAGAAGTGGATTAGACAAAGAATGGATGCAGCCAAAACCTGCAAGGCAACCTGTGCTGCCTGGGTCACTTCCCAGAATGATGGCACGGGGAGATCCACGAGCACGCTGCAGGGACTGGCACTGGGATTAACTGCAGGAGCAGAGATATGGCTGAATACCTGGACAATGAATGCTTGCTCAGAGGCAACCTGAGCTTCAACACTCGTGTCATAAAGGCAGACAAAAATCTGTGACTTGCAGTAAAGGACAGGGAGGAGAGGAGGAGTGGATGGCTGCACTGTGGTAATCAAAGGCTTTTGCACCACAGCTGGTATCAGTGAACCCAGTGGAACTAATGACTAAGCAAGATACCAGGTGGTGTAAGAGCATCAGAGCTTGGCCTTATGGAGGTGAAACTCTCAATCATCCTTACTTGTTTTTTGAAGACAAGAGTAAATAGTTGAACACTGAAGAAATATAGTGAGAATTTCAAACAAGACAAATAATTGTTAATAAAATAAAACCCTCATGTACAAAATTTTTTTCTTCGTCCTACAGACAGAAGAGGTTCTCTACAGGTTCTCTTTCTGAAGCAATGGCTCTGTGAGACTGTGCAAGTCTTTCAAGACTAGCCAGGGTAAACCCATTCCCAATAAGGTCCAGGCTGTGGCAGCTGCAGATAAACAGAAGCTGAACTAGTTTCACCTCAGCTGTGGAGTTCAATTTCCCTCCTCCTTATGTCACAATCATTTTTAGTAACCTTTGTTCAAAGAAAGGCTCAATTACTGACTAACAGCCTCTTCATTGATAAATCTTTAGAATCTGATCATATGTCTGTGCATATTTATAGTGTACTTTGGAGCTAATGATAACATATGCAATAGTCATCCCATAAGGATTATGCAAGGTATTTATTATATATATTCAAACTCACCTTCCATGAGCACCACAAGGTTGCAATTTTCAAAACACCTTTAGGTATTTGGACCTACTAATGTTCACTTAGGCAATTTCTACATCTGTGGAAAACTCACCCTAGATATCCAAAGGCACTCTGGTAAATAAATACCATTTTATTAACAGGGCTAAGTCCCAGTGGAAGTCCAATAGTTTTGAACTTGCAATTAGTGAATAAGGCAACGTGAATGACCCCTTCATGGTTGTAGTCATGTTGGAAAATATAGTCCATCTGTAATTAGATGTAAATATGGCCATGACAGTTAAATTAAATCCACTTTATGAGGTCTGACCATAAGAAGTGGCCTCATACTTATCAATTTTATTTAAGCCTTTACATTGTTGGGCTGGTGTAAAAGGCCCTTTATGTCAACAGGAGTCCAGCCCTCTTTGTCTTCTGTGCATGCAAGTACAGCATTACAAATATTTACCCAATTAGACAGTTAGCTCCACCCGAGTACGAACAAACAAAAACAACTGCTCATAGCATTCCAGAGAAACAACACAGCACAAGAACAAAGATTTCAGCATGCAAACACAGGCAATCAGCTAACCACAGAACAGCAAAAACAGCAGATTCTTAAATGTTAAAAATTAGGGGCAAGTTCTCTTTGATAACCATAAATCTTCATGCTGCTGATTCAGACATAGGGGAAGTGGTCTGGCTGATTTTTCCAGCTGAGATTCCTCCAGTGCATGTGAGAAAATTAAATACATATTCAGTTGAACAGATGCCCAGGCTGGCTGATGAGAAGAGCTTCTCAGAGGGGATGCATAGACTTTCTGGCTTCTCAGACAGGACACAGCCATCCATCCAGAGATGTTTTGTGTTGGTTTCTTCTGTTTTCTCTGACAGGGTTACTGCATTTTATTCCTGGTGTTTTTTCTCTCTTGCCGGATATAGGACATTATTAACCAGTAACACCCAAGAGGTTAATGCCTGTCTGCCCTGAGATCTTTCTGCAATCACAGCTTCCAGCCTCTGCAACAGACATGAAGGCACCAACCTCATCTTTACAAATGTCACGAGCACCTGACTTTGTGAGGCAATTCCCAAACAAACCTGGACAAACAATGAAACCTGGGTGAGTGCTGCACCAACAAACCATTCTGTATGATAATGGGGTAGAAACATATAGCTGCCCTCTGACTTCACAGGTTCAATCTGTCCTTCCTTCCCTCTAAATAAAGAAAGCAGAAGCTTTTTAATAGTCACAGGACAGAAGTGAGCACCTCCCAAGGCCAGCCCAGACAAACAGGGACCTCAGCAGCCTCTGGAGGTACTATTTCCCCCTGCTCTCTCCAAGGGTAACCAAAAGCAACAGCTACTGACTTCAGCACCATTACAGGCATTTATCTGAGCAGAGTGGGCACAGTGCATGATCCTGAACCAAGGATATTGTTACCTGGTGTGTTCTGAACTTCTTCAGCACTCTGTAGAAGCAACATCCCAAAATATGCCTGAATAAGCAAGTGAAGCTGGCAGCATCCAGCTCAGATCATTAACAAAGTTAAGTCTGCCTAGCACTTGATTTGATCTGTTAGTAGGACCTGTAAAAACAGTAAAATTTACAGTGGTGTATTTGAAGCTGCTGTGTAAGGTCCAATCCTGCAGTGCAATGATACCAAGAATTACATTAGTGTATAGCTACAACAACTTAGCACTTAATTAGTCCTTTGAGTTGGCATGCAAGTGGCCTGATCTCATTACTGCAAGAGTGTCCTTTTATGAGTAAAAGCTGAAGGGTTTGGCTTTACATAAATACATTTTTCAGCATAACCTAGCTTCAGCAGTTTCTAAAGTATCACTCCAGGCAAAGTTGTAGGCTTCCCATATGCTGCACATTTTTGACTTAAAGTTCAGCTTGGCAATCTAAATCACGTCTGACAGCAAATTTTTCCACCAAGGTACAGTGAGCTGCATTTAAGAGCACTGATGTAATCACTGACACGGGAATATTAAGATTTTGCCTGAAAAGCAGCAATATTTACAGTACTAATCATGAAGCAACATGTAAGCCACGCTTCCACACCACATTATGTACGAGCACACGAGCACATTCTCTCTCTGATGCTTCTCCTCTGCACTGGTCTTCCTGGTTGTATGGGGAGCTTTACACTGGAAAGCTTTTCCCATTATTCTGCACAAACCCAAGACAGCTCCCTGAATATATATCTCAACAGAATGATGGGAGGGAAAGAATCATAGGTAGGTTAGCTCCACATTTTCACATTTTCAGGATGGTAGTCTGGAAAAGGCACTGGCAGTACTTGGGCACCTCCACTGACCTCTCTCAAGCAGTCATAATGTTGTCCTTGCAGATAAGCTACAGATGTCTTAAAGGCCTTTTTTTTTTCTTTTTTTTTTTTTTTTTTAAGTAGTGTGAATTGGGCAGAATCATTCTATGTGAAAAGCTCTGGAAGACAGTGTTTTCCATGTGAGAGGAACAGCTCTGAAGCTCTTGGCCCTTGTGCTCCTGAGTTGAAGGGACATGAGGATGTACAGACATAACCAGAGTGTGTGATATTGAGTCTATTCCTGGTAGACACAGTCTGCTATTTATAGTTATTGCCGTGGTAAGGATGGGAAAGCAAGGGGCAGAGCCAAGGATTTCTGATGTGATTTAGACCTTGACCATCAGACATCAAGGCTGGAGCCAGCTCTCCTAGGTGGGAACAGTCCTTCTGCCCAACAAAGGGAGGAGAGTTTGGAAAATGAGGATGCTGCAGATCTCCTTCCTGTCCTGCATGTCTCCCCCACTGCAACACGATGAAATAAAACTCAAAGTAAGCTGGAGTACCACCTTTGTGGGGGTTTCATGTTTAACCCTACAGACTAGCATATGAACTCCAGAAGCATATTCCTCAGGCACACATGGCATGAGTAACTGGGAGGGTTGTACCTCAGAGGAAAAGTGCTGGAATTAAGTGTCACAAGAAGAAGGATGTAAAAGGAAGACAGTTCACTATGCAATCAATCCTTTTTATCCTATGTGGGAATGACTGAATCCAAAGTCACCAATCCAGTGAAAATCATTTAATCTTAAATCAGCCATGGACATGCTTGCCTGAACACACACCTTGGAGGTTCCTTTTTGCAAAGGACTGGTGTTATGTAAGGATTGGTGATAGAAATGTGTCTAGTTTTCTTCTTTATGCAAGCAATATTTCCATCAAAAAATAAATGCATTTAAAAGACAATGTTCCTCTTGTTTGGTGGTTTATCATGGTATTTCTGTTTATTTCCCCCATTTAGTCTTTAGTCTTTAATCTACCATGACTTGGACTACTATTAGAAGACACAGGCCACCCCCTCAGATGACACTTGACTAGCTACTCCTTTAAAAAGGCATTACAGTCAGTATTTTTACCCTCAAGGAAACCTGGTCCATAGTGCCCTGCTTTTTATCTCACAGCTAATGTTATTAAAAAAAAAAAAAAAAAAGGATGGAAGCATCACTTCTAACCTTTAAAGGTGGGGACGTCATATAAATAAATGTATAAATGCAAATATAGAAAGATTAGGATATCAACAAATTTAACCACACTTGGATAGAAGAGCTTGCCTCAGTAATGATCCTCATGCCAGCCATCACCAAAGAAGCAACTTTTTCAGCAATATAATCAAGAAACAATATTTTTTCATAATGAAGTTTAGATTAAATCACCATTTTGAATAGCAAGTATGAACTCACTGAACTCTCTGCTACATAAATATGCATAACTGTGATGATGAATGAAGTCAGAAGCGAGGCAAAGGCACTGCCTTTGTGTCAGGACAGAGGTTCATTGACAGGGAGTCAGTGCCCACAGCTGCATGTGGGATGTTGGCTGGCTAATTATATGATAGTTGTTACACGGATTTATTGACATTTGAAGACTGCAGCCTGCATAGAATTGTTCTTTCTGTTATGTTCTGGTAAAAGAAAAAGCAGCTAGAGAAACATCGGCAACTAAACAAAAAACCTTCAATTAACATTTGTCACTTGCCCACTACAATATTATTAACTACACAAAGACAGGGCTTTGTTCACATGTCTTAGGGTTTAATTTCCATGTTCAAGCTCCAGCTATCGTTCCTCACCGTCAGATTACATAAAAGCAGCCAAGTTTTTAAGCTCTGCTCACTGTGGATGACTCACATTATTATGCACTAACCACCAACACACTTTGTTTTTCCCCTTTGTTTTACACGCCTGAAGTGTTCTGGCTGGAGTTTGCCATGTTCAGAGCTTGTACATTCTGCATCCTGCCTGCTGTACCCTGTAATCACTCCCTGTCCTTCTCCTTTCAGCTTTTAATGAGCTCCTGCACTGGGCCTTGGGCAATGTCACAGAACTACCCTGCAGAACTCAGCATGCACCATCTACCTCTCAGGTGTTCTGACCTCTGAGAAGGAACCTGCAGGGTCCTCACTGGGACCAGTGATATTTAATGTCATTAATGACAAAGACTAAGGGACTGGGGGCAGCCTCAGCAGGTTCACAGGTGACACCAAGCTGAGTGGTGCAGTGGCCACACCTGAAGGACCTGGAGGAACTTGAGAAGTGGCCCACAGGAATCTCCTGTGGTTTAACAAAGCCAAGTGCAAGGTGCTGGGTTGAGGCCCCGCCAGTGACAACCCAGGGTGGAGGATGAACAGATCCAGAGGAATTTGGGGGTGCTGGTGGATGAGAAGCTGGACATGACCTGGCCATGTGCACTCACACCCATGTCCTGGGCTCATCCAAAGCACTGAGGGCAGCAGGGAGAGGGAGGGGATTCTGCCTCTCTGTTCTGGTGAGACCCCACCTGCAGGGCTGCATCCAGCTCTGGGGTCCCCAACAGGAAGGACATGGGCCTGGAGGAGGCCACCAAGATGATCAGAGGGATGGAGCACCTCTCTTAAAATGAAAGGCTGAGAGAATTGGGATTGCTCAGCCTGCAAAAGTCTTCAAGGTGACCTAAATGTGACCTTCCAGTACCTGAAGGGAGCCCACTAGAAAAATGGAGAGGGACTTCTTACAACAGGCTGGAGTGACAGGACAAGGGGGAATGGCTTCACCTTGAGAGCAGAAATCAGGAAGATTAGATATCAGGAAGAAATTCTTTGCTGTGAGTGTGGTGAGACACTGGCACAGGTTGTCAAGGGAATTTGTGATGTCCCATGCTGGAAGTGTTCAATGCCAGGTTGGATGGAGCTCTGAGCAACCTGGACTAGGGGAAGGTGTCCCTGCCCATGGCAGGGGGGTTGGAACAAGATGATCTTTAAAGTTCCTTCCAACCCATGCCATTCTATAATTCTGTGATCTGCAGGCTTTGCTGCAGGTTCCTGAGAATCCACACAACTACACTGGAGACCTCTGATAAAGCAAAGAACTCAGGATGACAGACTGCTGCTGATGTCAAAAGATTTTTTGAACTCTTGTACGTAGGATTGGCATGGGGAATCAAACAATGAATGTCACTAAATCCTTTTATGGAGACACAGGAGATTAAGGCTGAGCATATGACTGGGAAGGTTTCTATTCTCTGTATCAATAGGAGAAAGTCTTGAAGGTGAATAAAGTAAAAAAAAAAAACTCCAGTGAAGCAGAGGGAGAGTAGTTTTACACATAAAACAAGCCTTGCTCTGTGATTCTCCACCACTGCCTTTCCAGCTTTTATCAGCAGACAGCTCATATTTTGATCTGGTTTAAGTAGGGAGAAAAATAAATTGTCCAAGTATCCTCAGCTTCCCACATAAGAGGCCCATGAGACAATCCTCGTGAGGCAAGCACCTTGTCAGATTCCAGAACATCACAGAGTTTAATACAGAAAGTGTGAAAGAACAGGTGAAATTATTTTTTTATGTAATGAGTAGCAATGCTGAGTACTTAGAGATTCTGCTGCCTTTGCTAAGGGATAAGATAAAAATAACGATGTCATTAATCTTACAAAGACATGTGAGCTCTTCTTTCCAGAAATAACTGTTAAGCATAAAATTTCAGGCATTAATCAAAGCATGCTGAGTCCTAACCTTCTTTAGGATTCCAAAAAGAAATGTAAAGCAACAGGACTGTAAAGCAACATGAACAAAAGGGGCATTTAACCTCTGTTCTAAGTGGGTAACTTCAGAGAAAATATGCTCAGGGACTGGTTATTGAATAGAGTAGATTGGCACTGATTCAGCTGGTTTTAGCAAAGCTGCAGCAAGTTTTACCCTCTCAGAAGTTGGTCTCTGCTGCCTGAAAAAAACCAGGAAGAAAGAAGGGCACCACCACATGATATCATGAATATAAAAAAAAAATATATATAAAATATTCAAATAAAATATTCTGCAGGAAGTAGCAAAAGAGACATACCCGTGAGGAAAGGAAAAACACAGGATGAAAAAAAAATGCTTAAGAGGTTTTTTCAGGAAGGAAAACTAGCAGATGCAGCACAAGGGAATGTAAACTCTGTCCAAACACTGAGAATATAGGCAAGATTCAGGGGGAGAATTTAAATGCAGAAAGATGTTTTTTCAAATAAAGTAGAGATGCAGCACAAGCAAGGATGAATTATATTTGTTTCCCATAGGCCAAGTCCAAGAAGAGATTTCCTACAAAGACAAGTCATTTTATCTCAGATCCACAGTCCTGTTGATAAATCTCAAAATGATTCACCAAGAAAGAATATTTCCCAGGGAATGAGTTCTAGCTCTTATTTAGAACTGCCAAAGGTGTTGCTTAGTGGTCTGGGGATGCAGATAAATTGTCTGTGTCAATTCAAAGCTCGTACACAGTTGCCATGAGGGGAACTGTTATGTCGGCATGTGATTTTCTGAAACAAATGAAACCTTTCTGCAGAGGAACCCATAAAAAGCTGACAATATATTAAGGCTGTTTTCTCTCAAAACAGTTGACTCAAACTTTTTGTGCAGATCCAACTGGGTCAGAAAAAAACCAAAAAACAAATAAAGAGAAATTTATCATGTCTTTAAAAATCTGACAGAAGAACACAAACAATTTTAGCTTATGAAACTAAAACCAAAAGCTGTTTCAGTACAATAAATAGCAATGGAAACTGACAATTCCATGTACAGAGGACACATATACCTTGGTTCAGCAGTAAAGTCTGCAAGACAATACAGGGGTGATCCCAGTTGGAATTAAGAGAAAAATACTGGGCTCATCTGTCACTTCCATGTCCAGTATATTTTCCAAAGGCACTTTGCTCAGCAGGATCACATATGCCAACTCTTTCCATCCCAGCTACAAATGAGCAGAGATCAGAAGGGATGGCCATATCCCAGGTTAATTTTTCTCTTCATTATATGCAGAGAAGACCTGCCTTTTTCCATATCTTTAACTGATTTCATGTATTTTATTTGCTATGTGTAACACATCAGTGAAAGAACTGGAACCATCACTGAACCACCACTGAACACTGATCCTGGACCATCATTCTGCCCATCACAGGCATGGCTAACAGCTATTCTTAAATCCTCAGTGTCAGCTCTTGGGAAGCCCTTGGGTCCTATATTCCTTCCAAGTGTAATCAAGGCACATCTCATGTGAAACAAAGATCTGGTGGCTCCAGTGAGGCCAGCTGATAAACAAGAAGCCCAGCTATTCCTACTGCATACCAGCCTCCCATGTGTCCTGGAGAACCAGCATCTTAAAGAGGAAGTCTGGGAGCTGAGTCCTGCTCTGTGTACTCATTTTTTGGTGCTGAACTCTACCATAATGTATAGCTCACACTTAACCATCCCTGACAGGCCTCTCCCCAAACCCTTGCAGAGTCCAGAGGGATTGTATTTAACTTTTTTTTTGTTATTTTAGTCTGGGAGGATTGTGACCTGAGCTTTGCCAGTGCAGGCAGAGCAGCTGCTCAGGCTGTCAGGGAACAGTCAGAGCCTGGGATCCTCCAGTCACCCCATGGCTGGTCGCTGACACAGCACCTGCCTTTGGCACCACCATCTTACAGAGTCGTGGGCTTGGCAGGATCCCCTTACACCATTTTAGAATGATGACAGAGATCACTGATCCCTTTGCCTTCAGGAGAGACCACAGCAGATGCCTTCAACCTTCCCCTTACTAACTGCCATCTCCCAAAGGGACACGCAGCAGGCTGGGCAAGCACACAAGGGCTGGGCTGCAAAGGTCACCAACACGTGGCCTTAAGATGAGGCTGGGGATTGAGATTAGATAGTCAAAAAAGAAAAAAAAAAAAAAAAAGAAAAGAAAAAGAAGGAAAAGAAAAAGAAAAAGAAAAAGAAAAAGAAAAAGAAAAAGAAAAAGAAAAAGAAAAAGAAAAAGAAAAAGAAAAAGAAAGAAAAAGAAAAAGAAAAAGAAAAAGAAAAAAAAGAAAAAGAAGAAAAAAAAAGAGAAGTTACCATCTTGACAGCAAGGAGCTAACAGAATCATGAAGAGAGAGCCTTAAGGCTCTTTTTCCAAATAAACTAAGCAGCTAGAGCCACACTGCTTTGTCTTTTTCTTGGGCATGGGTCCTGCAAATATGAAATGTTTGGGACATAATGGACATCTTGCACATATGCACTTCAATAGCATAACCATAACTACACTTGCTGCACACTCACCAGAGCAGGAGAGAAGTCCTGCCTCTGTAGAGGGCACCTGGGAAGATTTTACAGGCATTAGCAGTCCAGCTAGCTATATATATTCGTTCTAAAATATAAAATCATTTTATATTATTATAGTTTATATAATATATTATTTGATAATAGTATTTTTCTTAGTAATTTATATTATATATTTGATTTGCTTTCTGGGCGTAAATCCAGAAAACCTAGAAATGTAGCCAGTACTAAGCCAGCTCAATGTTGACTTTCTGTTTGTGCCCATTGCCCCAGTAGTTACATCTGGTCTGAATGGATGGGAAAGGACTCCCACTGCTCCCCAGATGGGCAGGAGTCTGTGACACAACTAATCAACACCACTTCCTTAAATCAACAACTCAAATCCTGCTACATGTGAAAAACAACCCCATACCTGGCAGAGGTTCTCTTCTCCCCTGCAGCTGATGCTGCAGTTGGTGGTGCCACTGATTGAGGATAGAATAAAAACACGTCAGCTACAGGAAGAGTGTTGGCACCGCCTCAGCCTCAGCGCACGGCTGAAATTTTTGGGGACAGGAAAGTTGCTCAGCCCTCCCTCCCGGAGCACAAAGAGACCAGCAGGAAGCTGAGGCTGTGGGTTCTCAGCTGTCCCTCAAAAATGAGCACCCACCCCGGGACTCTCTGGAAATCTCGGTTAACTTTCTCCACGCTGCAGGGAGGGGGGAAGTTTTGGGGCTGGACGCCAGCGCTCCGCAGTGACCTCAGGCTTGTCAGGGCTCAGCTGACTCACTGCCGCTGGCAGCCTCGCCCACAGCCGGCCAGGGAGCACAAACTGGCTGCTGACCCCATTGCAGGAGGGCTGGTGGGACAGCACGCTGTGACCCCAGCCCTCGGGACAGTGCTTGCTCCTCGCCTCGCTTCAGAACCGGCTCGAGCTTTGATTGGTGCCAAATCTGCGTCTGCCCGTGCCTGAGTGGGGATGGATAAAGCCAGGTGCCAGGTTCTGCCATGGCTTTTTAAATATGATCATGGGAGTAGAGCTGGGCTCAGCCAATATCCTCTTTTGGTTTGAATGTGTAGTTAAGAATCATTTATGGAGAAAAATCAGTCTGCCTTGGTGCCGTGCTACTGAAATCTAAGAGGAATCAGTATTTTAATTGCAGTCATGTCTTTCATACTCTGTGTTAACTCTTTGTAGTTTCTGGCAAAAAGAGACAGCCTTAATTTTGGTCATTGCATGGCTTCAGAAATGTATGTGTAATTTTTAATTTTTAACCCTATGTACACATTCATATTTTTAGATTTTGATCATTTTTTAGTTTTTTAAAAAATGAAGATTTTTTAGTTTTAGAATAGAAATACATTCTCCATCTACCTTTAAAGCAGGAGTTAAGAAGTTGCTTGTGCTGACACCTGGGCTGGTATCTGGATTGAGTAGGAGCCTTAAGTCTCTTGAAAGCATGTCTGCTTTTGATATGGTTGCTAAATCTGGTTCTTGTCCTTGTTAAATTTGGCTGCCTCGTTGGAGTAAGTCACTTTTCCACAGACCAGATGACTAGAAAAGCTGGTTGCATTTTTCAAGCAGTTCCCTTTTGGGGATGATCAGATTACTGCAAATGCATTGGAATTTACACAAACAAAAATGTATTTTAATTTCAATGGCTTGGGATTTTTTAAAGTGGCAACACAACTGCAGAAAATGTGAAAAATATAACATCTGTTAGAGGTCTACAGTGGTTGGGAGTCTGGAGCACATGACTTTAAAGCGGAGGCTGAGGCAATTGAGTTTGTTCAGCCTGGAGAAAAGAAGGCTGAAAGTAGAGATCTAATTTCTGTCCTAGCTAGAGACTGGGTGGTTTAATACAGAAGATAAAACATACTTATCTTAGAGGTCATCAGTCAAAGAGGCAACAAAGACAAACTGCAAGAAGGAAATTCCGATTAGGAAAATATTCCTTGGGGGCAGCCAAACACCAGAACAAGCTGCCCAAAGAGCTTGCAGAGATTTGATCCTTGCAGATACTCAAATCTCAACTGGATGAGCAACCTGGTTGAATATTGAAACTAGTCCTGTTTTAAGCAGGGCATCAGATCAGATGATTTCCAGGACCTCTTTCCAACCCAAACTGTGCTTTGAATCTATGAAAAATATTGGAACTTGTTACCAAATCAGACACAAGGGGATAGGTATACCACAAACTGTGCGAGGAAAAAAAAATTAATTGTTTCAAGAAGTAGTTTGTTCTGCCAATATAGGAATATAAACTACAGAAAATATACTTATTATAAAATCCTTTTATCTTTACTGGTTGAGCCTGGATTGCCATGTGTCACAGCCTGTGCCTGAGGCTGGTGAGGTCCAGCAGCTTCCTAATGAAGCCAAAATCTTTGCAGATTCCTCACTACCATAAAAGAATCATTTCTCAGCTCTGTACCACAGGGGTTAGAGAAGATGCTCTTGAAGGATGTGTTTTTGTTTGTTTTCCATTCTGGAATGCACAGATCTGTATTTAATCAATCACAGAAGCTACAAGGCTGGAAACTCATTGGGCTGTTTCTGTTCAGGCTTCCCGTGGTACATCTGGTGAGGTGGACACTTTTCCTGCATCCACCCAGAAACCCTGACTGGCTTCACAAAAGAAATGTGGGGAATAATAGACACATTCTTCTTGGTTAGCAGGGCAAAGGGTAACTGTAACACACCCTGAAGCTATGATAAAGCAGCCATAATTTGGGATGAAATAATAGAACTCAGATCTTTACAGACATGGAGAATTGAGTGCTATATGATCATTTCTCTCTCTAGGGCATGCTTCAGAAGTGGGGTTGGACCAGATATGCGGAATAATTCAGGTTGAACTGTCAAGTAATCACAAATTTAAGAGTTCAATATGTGAAGCAATTTCAAACTTACTCCAAAAAAACAGGTTTGGGAGGATTGGGTGAGGGGTTTTTTGGGGGAAAATAATTACCTGTTGCCAAATCTGAGTTAAGCATTTTGTCTAACTCCATTCTTATGGAAAATTTGGAGAAAAAGACATGTATGGATGTCAAATCACTTCATTCAGAGATATGTATGTGTTTAGGATGATGATGGTTACAGCAGGTCAAATGGATGCCACACAAAGGTTTCTGTTCAAGAATGCTGAGAATTAAATACTGAGTTTGGAAATAAGGAAATTATTTTGACCTTTCTTTTCTCTTTTAAAAAAGGTGCTATCTAAACAAGAAAGTGTTTTGATGATTATCATAATAAAGTGAAACGGGGAAAGAACTTCAAAGAATTATTTTGCAGTTTTCTATTTATCTGCAAAACAGAAAAAAATCTACAGCACTGGCCTCTGTTCTACAAGTCCAATATCATACCTATTGTGTGTTGCGTTGAGTCAGTATTTACAGAGAAAGACAAAAAAACTTCCTAAATAGCAAATAGAGTTGCCAATAAGCTGAAGAATGTCTTCTGTTAATTTGTAGTATTATTAATCTGTTGCTTTATTTAGCATTTCCTCCAAATGCTTGTGGTTCCTAACTTTTCATTTATTTTAGAAAAGTAATTATCCTCTAGAAGCAAAATATGTTAAGGTTTGGTATTTTTATCCCCTGATTTATGATTCTATTTTAAATTAAGAGTCATCCAGTCAAGCAAAAACAATACTTGAGAGTACAAACACACAACACAGATAAAAGCATGGAAATGCTCAAAGGAAGCTGTTTCAAAGAGCCAAAGGACTGAAAATTATTTGTGCAAGGTATTCCACAAAGAAAGTAGGTGAAAAGCAACACTAAAACATTAAAAAGCTCAATTCACATTTTTTTCCCTTTCCAAAAATAATGGTAAATCCATAACAAACAGTTCAGCCAGCTCTAGACTCAGCTGGGATCTGATCCAGTCATTATTTTGGTACTTGAAATCAAAAGGGATTTGATGGGAATGTATGATAGATTATTTTCTGCACATTTTTAATTGGGTGACTTCTTCCCTTAAAGGGTCTGTAATTTTTCACACATGTCTCCAAACATCCTCTGCCAATATTAAATTCTGCTCAGATGGATTTTCTGTTAGAGAAAAATTTGGCAGTTACAACTGTTTGGCCAAAATCCAGTAAATTCAGATGGGTGGAGCCAGGCAATGGAAATGCTTTATGTAGATAGTATGTTACTAGTTCATGCATCCAGATTTACATATTCTTGGAAGAAACAAAGTCAAGAACTTTATTTTGGTTCCTTTTTGACTTTGGGAAAAAAAAAAAAAAAACAAAAAAAAAAAAAAAAAAAAAAAAACCCGGCAGTTGCAAAGAACCTTCCTCCTAATCTTTGGAGTTTTCTCTCTGGTCTTTGGTGTAGCAGAAGTCACCCAGCTGAATTTGCTATTGCCTATATATCTCTTCCTCTTTGTCCATCTTGCAGCATAAAACCTGATCAAGGCACTTCTAGAAATAAGAAGTGATTTGGTGTCTTGAATTACCAATATTCTTCCTAGGCAGGATCAGTAAGGTGAATGCCTTATGATATTATATCCTACATAGATATTCTGTCTTTTAATCTTCTGAAAAGAGATTTAAGAGAGAGAGAGAGAAATCACTAGTTAAATTTACTTGAAAAATAAAAAAATAAAAGTCTCAGGCTTAATGTGAATAAATTGTTCAGAGAGAGAATGGATTTCCAAGCTTGTAGATGAATATTTAAGTATGCCAATAATGAGCAGTTGAAATAGCACAGCTAAGCAAAGCAAGGCAGCTTTAAAAGGCCCCAAATGGTTACATTCAGATTTCATGATTTTATGAGTGATTATTTTTGCCACAGATTTAAACAAAATCCATCTTCTCATTCCAGCCTGAGGAAAAAAGTGACCAGAAGAAAGGCTTGTACCATACCAGTGACGTGTCCTTGACACAACAGTGTCTGAGGGCAGGCACAGGTTTATTGTTGGAAAGCTCTTGCTTATAAGAACTACATCTCTTACAGAGACTATTGCATGTATGCTTGAGTTACTGAGGACATGCTCATCATAAAAACTGCATAACTTATTTCTTCTCACAACTTTTTTCCTTTTATTTCTCTCCTGCAAGTTTGGATTTATTTGGATTAAAGTAATTAACCACTATTTCCCAATCTAAAGGGTCCACAGACAAGATATGGCAGAACTGGAACTTCTGTTTCACAGGAAATTCTAACATTTTGAAACATGTCCAGGTTTGGAGTAGAAAAAGATCAGAGAACTAATAAATATCTATAGAAGAATATGTTTTTTAAAAGTCATGTCAATGGAAATATATAACTTTGTTAAAATTCAATAGAATATCAATTTCATTTTTTCTTTGTTTGCTTGCTTTTTTAAAGAATAGAAGTTCTTCTGAAAGAAGAATAAAAAATAAAAATATTTTTCAAAGACCTTTGCAATAAGCCTTAACCAAATTTCATTTTACTGAGCATGAATATTTCCAATATGAAATTTCCACCTTGACATATTAGTACTGATGATTCAGCATTTTCAAAATAGAGAACATTTAGAAAACGTTTTCCTAGCACTAGGAATAGATTGGGAAACTGCTTCAAAGTATTTGTTTGTTTCTGTTTTCAAATAATTGTTACTAAAAAGTACCACAAATGTTATATAAGTGTTCTCCACGTCCTGAACTTGGCATAGTTTACATGTAAGGTAGCAGCACACTCACCTGATGATTGTCTGTCTCAATGGGACTGGAAAGAAATTTGCCCAGGAATCACCTTATTGGCATCTCAGGTGCTGCTGGCAGCAGGCTGCTCCTTTGCCACTTTGTGATTTTTTTGTGCAGCATTAAAAGGCCGTGCAGGAGTGGAAAACAGAGCTTCAATTCTCCACTAACATCCACAACTGCTCACCTTCACTCAGGTCCCAATGGCCACAAAGAAGCAGAAGACAGGACAGCAGTGGACATCTGAAGAACAAACTTCCTGACTCATTGTCCCCATCAATGAGATGTTTATCTACATGTTTTCCTCCCACCTTTCCTATTTATTGGCATTATTATCACTGGGAAAAACAACTTGGTAGCCCTGCAGAACTGCTCTCATTTTGTTAATTCAGCCACTCCTAAGTTACCTGAATTTTCTCCCCTTGTCTTTCTGGATTTGTTTGATTTGATTTGATTTGATTTGATTTGATTTGATTTGATTTGGTCTGTATGTGATCTGCATACATGAAACATCATAAACTCCATCCATTCAAAGGTGGAAGCACTGTCAAGGAGAAGTAGTATTATTGTTTTTCTTGCTGCTTCTAGCATAAAATATAACATTTAATGGCTTTTTTCATGGCTTGCTTGTGTAGCAATTAAATATAATTATATTCACATCAGACTGGGGAAGGTTATCTGCTTTAGTGAGAATGATAATAAGAATATAAGAAATTAGGCCTGAGTATAAAGATACCTGACACAGAAACCCAGAGAAGCACAGGAAGAAAATCCCACCCTATTATAGGAGGATGCAGTTTCCAAAACAGTGAGCTAAGTCTGCCCAAGACAGGCCAAAGCTGTGAATCTACAAGCAATCCCACCCAAATGTGTTCATTATATAGACCTGTGCAGCAGATTTAAAGTTCTTGACTTGTGACGTCTTTGTGGCAGGTACTGGCTTTCTTTATTGGTTTTGGACAGGCTTCAAGATCATGGATTTACAGATTATTTGAACACACTGGGACATTTTAATTGGCTAAAATGCAAACATTTTGCAGTTAATGAGGGGTAGCTTTAGAACCTGATTTTCCACTGCCTTGTACCTTATGCAGCCATTAGTTCACAGCAGGAGAAAGGTCTCACAGTGCAGTTTGGCAGCTCAGTGCTTATGACCTTCCCATGACATTAAGCCCACTGAGCTTTTAAAAACCTTCTGTGTGGCTGGTTCTGTTCTGGCTCCTCCACACTGTCACAGCGACATGATGGGGTTCAGAGTTAATGCAACTGGTGCCCACTGATTTTCCCAACCTTTTTCCAAGGCACTCCCTTGCTCATCTCCAACTTCAGTACCCAGATTTTGGAGGATATCAATGAAGAGAGATTTGTTGCCAGATCATCTTGTATTCCATTTATTTATTTATTTATTTATTTATTTATTTATTTATTTTTATCCACGCCCC
>JAOTQP010001286.1:14948514-14977581 GCA_026413545.1 Cichladusa arquata | reverse complement strand
CTGAGAAATGTTTGAAGGAGTTTTGTCTCCTTTCAGCTGGAAAAGGAAAGGCAGCGGCGGTGGCAGCAGCGCGCACGTGTGATGTAAAGAAAGAGGGACTTTATGATGCTGGCTCAGTAGGATACTGGGAAAGGCGGGCAGAATCAACAGGGTGCTCGTTGAGCGGTGCACGGAACCGCTTCGGCTCAGAGCTGGTTTGGAGAGACTGAGTGCTCACCTTGACTTAAATTGGTCAGCCGTGGGGTTCCAGCTTGCCCCGACTTGTCCAAACTGCAGAAAACAATATGACGTTTAGAAAGGGGAGAAACAATGTGGTATTGTGATTAATGGGAGAAAAATGGGTAGGGTATGCTGAGAGTTATCAGTGCAGTGCTTGTAGGGTTTTACATAGAGCATGGATATCCAGTGCTGCAGAGCTGACTATTTAATTACACCTTTGCATCCATTCTGCTAGTAACACTTATTGGAGTCTGATGGATTGTGATCATGGATTATGACTCTTTTAAAGAGAGACTTACGTGGTCTTTCTAAGACTGAGTGTACTCAAGTTTATTACTTGGCAGGGGGCAGCAGCATGAAGCCTGGGAATGAAAATAGAAAGTGAACATTACTCATTTAGTTTTGATATTGTGTCTTTGACGGTTATAAGTGTCATCATAGACTGATCGTAGCTCAGATAGCATCTCATGTGCTGAGAGACATTACTCTTGTCCTGGTCTACTTGTCCTACCTACTTCTAGCTGTGCAAGCAGTCCCTCTGATATGGAATATGTTCTGAACAAGTCTGGTTATTTCTATAATGGGCAAATGTGTTTCTGGAAGAGTAAAACAAACTGTATCATACTGAAGAATGTTCTCAGCCTGTCATATCTTAATCTTATGCATTCAAAATGAAAACAGCAGCCACCGGAAAACTGAAACCACTCTTGACTGATTCACATGGCTAATGAGGTTTATGACAACAGAACTGTGTGCAGTGTTACTACACTGAGGTGTGGTTACCTCACTCCTGGAAGTGTGGTTTGAGATGAGGGTGTGCTGTCTGCTGGCTCTGTGTAACCAGCAGTGGCAGAGGTCCAGCCTGAGTTTTCAGAGAAACAGTCCTGGCTTCTTTATGGTCCTTTTTGGGCCTTCATGAGATAGAAGTGCGTGTTCTGTGGACTGGGAAGGAATGGTGGTAATGTGCCCCAATCCTGAAGCACAGGCTTGACAGCTGTTCTTGCCAAGAGATGTTTTTCCCTGGTGGGACATTGAGAGGCTTGGGATGTCACCCTGTTTTCCTCTGCCCCCTGATGCCACAATAAAAGAGTTTTAGCCTGGTCCTTAAATGCATCTGGCCATAGGTAGCAGCATGGTGAGATGCACTAGAGTGGTTTGCTCAGTTTCAGTTCTGCTTTGTTTATCTGTCTGAAGGCTTTTTAGATGTTACTGTGTTAAGTCAGATGCAGTTAAAACTTTGATTTGCTATTCTGATAGGAAATGTGCTTCAGCTTTCACTTTAAAGTAGTTGAATGTTAATTGTAATGCTTAAGGAGCTGTATCCTAGCATGGGTGTGCATGCCTTTATCTGGCCATGGTATCCTTACTACCCTCCCTGATCAGGCAGGACCAAAGTGTCCATCCTGTGTAGAAACTTCTGCAGTCACCAGAGGAAAGCCATGGGCTTTTTCACAATAAAGCTCTGAACAAAATTCCTGTCTTCAGGTGAGTGTTAGCTCCTGCTAGGTGTGGCCTGACTGTATTCCCCTGGAGGAATCATTTCACGCCCTTTGTTTCCCTAGAAAATTTATGGTTCCCAACTGCACTGCTCAGTTCTGAGTGGATGCAAACCGTGCTGACTCATATGCTGAACTGCAGCCTTGCTCCATGTAAACACAAGCACACTTCTAAAATATTTAATTTGTAATGTCCTCTGTGGAGAGCTATCCCGCAGCTCCTGGCATAATTCCCAGAAGCAGCAGATTTTGGGGTTCTGGGAGTTTCAAAGGCCATTGGTGCCCAGCGGGATAATCATCTGAACTAGTTTAGTGTAGTTTATCCTGGCACTGGGACAGTTCAAACTGAACAGGTATTTAATCTTGCTTAAAGCAAGTCTGCTTTGAACAATACATGGTATGTGTATGAACGATCTGGAGCCTGTTGGGACATGGCTGTCAGGAGATCTACATGGAGGGAAATCTTTGTTATGGCAAGTACACTTTGGTGTAGATGTACCTCCCAACAATTTCTAAAACAACCTCTGTGGGCAGTTATAGTAAAATCAGGAATAAGCTATTAGAATATTTGTTTTCTTAGTTCCTCTCTGGTGAATACCAGTGATAATTGTCTTGTAAAACACCCAAGTTTATATCCACAGGTAAAATGCATGTTAAAAAAAACTTCTCAGAAATACAAAAACTCAATCCCATTCATGTACACAAAAATTCTTATTCTTTTAATTGAAAATAAGTTACAGTATATGATTTGGCTACAAAGGAGGAGAGTGGAACCAAAGAATGGTTTCTATGTGCACTTATTTTGTCTGTACCTGCTAAGTACAGTATTGGAGTTTAAGACAAATATCTTCTCCTTTAAAACAGTAATTAATTCAGTGGAGACTAGTTGATAAGAAAACAGAGTTCTTTGGTTCTTATGTGACTTTTAAAATTTGGGTTTGTTTTTTTGGTTGTTACTGTGAGCTTGGTTGAAAGAGTGATCCATTACAATAAGTACAGAGAGTAATCTGGGAGAGGTTCAGTGCATCTTATGGGTGGTCTGGATCAATCCCATATCACTTGCTCCGCTGGGCTGACTGTCAGTGCATTACCTGAAATTGTTAAGCATCAACTGTTTGCTGAACTGAGCTTAGCTTCACTGATGTTGTGGCATCATCCCAACATCCTGCAAAGTTTTCAGCTTCCATTCTTAATTTTCTGTTTTGTGATCAAGATTCTAGAGACACTAGGGTAGTGAGATGTGCTCAAAACTGGGTGAGTCTGGGTAGCAGAAGTGGTTCCAAACCCTGGAGGAAAAGCCCCTGGAGCAGATGTGGCTTTGGATCTCAGTGAGCCTGTGTCCCTTGGGGATACAAACATCGCTCCCAGTGCCACAGCACGGCAGCACTTGCATCCATGCACTGTCAGTGCAGCAGGAAAAGCAAATCTGTGCTCCTACCTTTGCAGATGGTAGGATTTGAAGGTAGTGTGCCTGTCATTTCTTTGACTGGGGAAGGGTACCTGGCATAGTACTTTTTTGGTACAAGAAGCATCTTTTCTGTGAGTATGATTCAAAGCTCAACTTACTTTCCTTCTTTATTAATATAGGGAATTTCCTTACAAATGTGGCTTAAACCACAAATTAATTTCCCTTGTAAGACTATCTGAAGTCTGAAATGGAAGTGTACAGATGTGGAATTTTGTTGCTTGATTGTGCTGAGAGATACGCTTGCAATTAGCAGAGTCCCATTAGCTACAAGGTAGTCTTACAACCCATATTTCAAAATCCTGCTGTCTATGATGGCTGTTAGTGGCATTTTTCTTTGTAAAAGCAAAGGAAGTTAAAAATTGTGTCTGCATCTGTTATTGTTGCTATGACAGCTGTCTTTGTCCAGTTTTAACCATCCTATTCTGAGTAGCTCCTAACTGGGGTTGTAACATCAATGGCTATGTGCAGAGGAAGTAGAAGTGGAGGTCTATGAGTGCTGTCTCCTTCTCTCAGTCAAAAAATATTTGCGTTATACTAGTTTTAATCAAGATGCAATGAGTTGAAACATTCCACTCTGTTTTGGTGCCTAGTGTAATTAGGACTGATATGGTTACAATATAAATTAGCAGCCAGTTCCTTAGCAATATTTAATCATGGTTTGTCTTGAGCAAGACAGATGGTACCACTGATACTGTGCTTCTGAGACCTGAAACTGGGAAGATCACTTGGAATAAGGTGATGCAATTTTTGTAGGAGGTCACGTACAAAATTGTCCTCTTCAGATGGCAATTTTGAAACAAGCCAGTGCTCCTTGCAACATGCTATCAGTTATTGCATAAGTAGGCACGAAATAAGGGCCACCCCTGTGTCTAGGTGAGCAGTGGGATGTGCTGTTTTCAGGTGCCAGCTTACTTTCACACCGATGTGCAACACCAGTCTAAAAAAGGATGTAGAATAGCCCATGTTTATTCAAACCCTCCTTTCTAGCGTACTCAACATCTTCCTCTGAAGTGGAAAGCTAACTTCTGTGTAGTCAGAGTCTATATTCAGAGTTTGTAAATGGCTGTCTTCCTGACTCTAGCTGGGAAATACTGTCATGAGAGAAGTTTTTTTGTAAGTTAGATGGCAACCAGTTAGTGTGAGTAACACATGATTGGAAACTGTTGGTGGTAAAGTAGCAGCAGCTTGGAAAGCTCTGTGACCCTAATCCAGACTTGTTTTAGAAGGTAACTTCTAATACAGAATCTTGCACAGTTTAGTCCAGTTGGAAGGTCAGCTGTCTATTTTGGAGCTCAGGCTGCTGCCTTTTAAGATGAAAGCTGTATTTTGTGAATATGAGCTCCTTTTTATCTGCTTGCTATGCCCTGTCTGAGGGAAGGAGCAGCTGTAGTCCGTTCTCCAGACCTGCATTTGGCTGTTGCTGCCATTGTGTTGTGTGTAAACATGTACCATTATTTTGGATCATATAGCAGCCTGTTCAAAAGGGTCTCGCATTCCCCAGCTGTTCTGCAACTTTTCCATCTCTGAGCTTGCCAGCTGCTTAATACAGGCAACTGTAGCTGCATTTGTTTCTCTGGTGTTAAGTATTAGCGGAGATAAAATTGACTTGTTAAATGTTAGGTGCTGTGCGCCCCTCTCCTGCTTCGAAAGGACTTAAAACAAAAGCAGGCTGTTCTTACCACATTGAAGTTGTTAGAAGTTTTCTTTGTCACTAGTTGAACAGATTGCATAAAAATCTTTGTTTTGTAGATTTGAAACAAATTCGAAATACAATTGTGTTTACATGTATATACAGCCACAGGTTGTAGCAGCAACTAATCTGAAAGAACTGGGTTACAAAAAGGTGTGCCTTAAAGCCGTGTCAACAGCTCATTTGTTTAACCACTGCTCTGAACAATGTTCAGTTTGACAAGGCATCCTGTGCTCTCTTGTCAGCCAGCCCTTTTGTTTATTGAATCTGGGAACTTTTGTTTCAGTGGCAGCACTGCTCAGGCTGGATGTCAGGGAAGGAGCAGGGGCTCTGCAATGTCTTGTACCTGCAGGGAGTGCTCAGTCCAGGTGGGGAACCACAGGCTGAGACCTGCCTTTTCCAGCATGCTCTCCCTGCTGTGAAAATGATAGCAAATGTCTGGAAAATGTTTTGTGTGACTGAACTCCTCTTTACTGCAGCTTTGAATTCAGAGCTATCTGCCTGGAGATACAGAAGTTAAAAGTCAGAGTAAATTCAAGCTCCTTTGG
The DNA here is from genome assembly GCA_026413545.1 of Cichladusa arquata. NCBI lineage: Eukaryota > Metazoa > Chordata > Aves > Passeriformes > Muscicapidae > Cichladusa > Cichladusa arquata. The sequence continues at coordinate 14,972,160 of JAOTQP010001286.1, read as the reverse complement.
AAAAAGGAGATAATTCTGTTCATGACTAAAGTTACTATTCTGACCACTTAACCTGTTCTATAATGTCAGTTTGAAACTTGGGGTGAGGAGGAGTGTATCCTTGGTTTCTGCAAGAGACTGCTAAAGATAGTGATAAAGCAAGGTTTTCAGAGGTTTGAGCCATTAATTAATATTCCTTACTCCCATACAAGAGCATTAATACAAACCACCATAGTGATAAATCAGATATTAACGAGAAATCATATTTAATGTAGTTTGTATTTGAAAAATGTAGATTTGGTTTTTGATGGTTTTGCCATTCATTTCATGGTGAAGGAGACTGGAAGGGAATGACTTGTGCATTCTTGCTCCTGATAGCAGAAAAGGCTGCCTCTGCCCCAGGGTCCAAGTTACCCATTGTAACTGGCCTGAATACCCTATTATTCAGAGAGGAAATTTCCAGGTGACTGTAAATTCTTTTTTCCTACCCCCTTTTTTCCCACCCTTTCACCAGACCTGCTCTATCCTTGCTAGTTGTAGCTTTCATGTTCATGTTAAACATCAACACTACCTAAATTATGCTAGGATGACTCTGGCTTCATAATAGAGACTTGACCTGTAAAAACAAAAGCAAAACTATAAAAAAGTCTCTTGATTTAAGGTAGCATGTTTCAGGATCTGTTTTTTGTATCTCCAAATAGCTGAGAGTTTGAACTTTTCCATTCTAATGCCAGTGGCTTAAAAGAAGTTGAAGCACTATTTGGCTAGATGCTTGCACTTTCTTCTGGAAAGTTAATTTTTCAAAGTCAGTATTAGAGCACTAAATCATTATTTGTCTGAAATCACAGCAGAAATACAGGCTTTTAATTTGAACTGATCATACTAGATACATAGTTATGTTAGCTGAGCAGAGTCATAGATACTAGATTACAATGTCTAGCTAAAACAGAAACTGTAGAAATGAATGTGTGTTCTGGATTTAATATGAATGACCAGCTCTTTAGAAAACAGGTAACAGGGGGTTCTCTTTCAGAACAGCAGATTGACCACACTTCAGAAATAGAGGAAGAAAACAGAGTGTGATACTGAGGGCATGGAGAGAGGGGTAGGGAATGGAGAAGGAACTTCTGTCACAGAGAAAGTTAGGGAGAGCATCTTAACATTTTCTTTCTTTTAAGTGCTGCTGATTAATTCATAAACCCCTTGGGAATGAGTTAAGGGAATGGACATAGAGGAGATTGTAGAAGTAGATTTTGAGAAGTAAGGAAGTAAAGAAGTGTTGGTTTGTCCTCAGTTGAACAGAAGAGGAATTCAATCTGATTAATAAGTAGTGTTCAATTATTGAAGGCTCTAGGAGAAATAAATATTTCTTTCAGAACATGGTGGGAAGTGAAGTGAAAAGACTTTAAATGGCTTTAAATTGCTTAAATGCATTTAAAATAATAGAGGAAGGGGAAGAAGGGATTACCCTCTCACCCACCTCCAATAACTGTTTTTAATTGTTTTAAGTTGGTGGAAGTTTTGGGAAGGCATAAAAAGAAAGCATTTGAGAAAGCTTTTTGTTAGGTGATTTTGTTTCTTTCTTGCAAATAAAAGGTTCTGCCAGTGTTTTTAACTTGGCTTAAATTTGCTCCATCCTCTACAGGGGAAAATATTTATTTTAAAGTTTCCTCTAAACTTAAATTGGCTTCCCAGCCAATTTAAAGACATGTCTGTCTATGTAATACCTTCCAACTCCAGGAAAACTGAAAACTCTAAGGCTTAATGAAGGAGGAGACCTTGTTGATTGCACAGGAGAGCAGCATTTCCAGCAGCAGAAAAATTGCTGTTCTGAAAATGTATCTTGAATTAATCCCTTCCACCTTTGTTTCCTTTTGCTGTTTTTAATGATTTCCTTTGCTCAGCTAGTGCTAAGTGTTGTTGTGCCTGCCTCACTCCACTGATTCTTCCACTGGCCTCTGGGACTAAAAATTATAGTATGTGTCAATTTAAAGACAGAAACAGAGCAGTGGCAGATAGAGCTTCTTCACTAAGCTGCAAGCTTATGAGAGTTATGATCTTTAACTTTGGCACCTAAAGTTATTTTTCTCCAGGGTGGTCACTGCAGCTCTCAGTGTGGGTTGTCCTGCACACTGATGAGTTTGGGTGCCTGTAATCTCACAGGCTTGTGGCTCAAGTCTCTGCCCTATATGTAGCTTATCAGCCACATGACCTGCTCCCCAGGGACCACACCAAATTGTCTCTATCACTGGAAAAATCCAAGGCTTTGAAAGAAGGTTGCTTAAGCAACAGATGCAATAATGAACAAAATTACAAAAAGAAAACAATCTATTTACTTAGGTAATATGCGAGGACCTGGCTCAGTTAGGCTCTGTTGTTAAGATTGCCTGTTCCAGCTGTTTGAGTTCTGGATGCTTTGCCTTGTTTGTGTGCTCTCATCTGTAATCAGCATGAGGTGTAAACTGCTCAAAAGTACCAGTACTGCTGCTTCTTCTCCCACCTTACCCCACAACACTACTTAGCTGAGATGTTCCTGTTCAGATCACACTGCTGGCTTTAGGCTTAAACCACTTTAGTCAGAGTCTTCTGTCATTTGTGGTTTAAAGTATATGTTGTGACAAATATTACTTCAAAGGAGTTTGTACAAAACTTGACCCTTGCAAAGCTCAGAGAATAAGGACTCTCCAGAACTTTATAAACAGCCTGACCATGGGATTGCACCAAACCTCTTCTCCCCGGGGCCTGTCCCCTTCCTTCCTGTTGTATTGCACAGTGCCAGGAGATGACAGGCAGAGGGTTTGTTTTTCCTGAAATACACTTGTTTGTCTTGTCTCCATAATATTTGTTGCATGCCTGACCCGCCGACTTGCATGCAAATGCCTATTTTTGTGCTGTTTTTGTGGGTTGGCAACAAAGCAACCATGGCTTCCTACTGCAAGCAAAAGCCTGGTGTATGGAAGTGAGTTGTTTATGTGGATTCCTGGTATGGAATGCAAGTTTAATTCTTTCAGCTTGAAATGAAATTGTGTTGAGTAAAATTAACTTAGAATTTAAGTGGCACTGAACCCAGCTAAACAATTTTCTAGGGCTTACATTAATAAAAGGGAACTATAGCATAGCTAACTTCTGCTTGGGATGCATTTCAGGTTCTTAAGATTTGTGGTTTAAGAGGGGAATGCTCAGCTTATACTTCTGTAATAAACTTCTGAAGTGCACTGTATGGTGTACACTGCTGGGATGTACAGTCACAGATAGCCTGAAGGGATTTGTGTAGTCAGGGAGAAGGCAAATGAGACATTCCAGGTGAGATACAAATTTCCATGGCCTGGTTTGGGAACCTAACCTGCCTGACAGTAAGAGATGGGGAAAAAGAAGTTACCAGTGGTTTTGCTTATCTGACCTACTGTTGGAGGACCTAGTAGCCTTTTAAAAGAAATCTTTAAATATTTGGTAGAATGTGCTTTTTCTGGACTCCCAGGAGGTGCTTGCCAGCAAGGAGTTGCTGACATCAAAAGCAAAACCCCAACAGGCCCATATATGTGTGTGAAGTAAGGAAGCCAGGAATGAGAGTGGTTTTGTGCTGAACTTCAGCTGAAAGATCTTTCCAAATGCAATAAAGAAATGGAGCACCTTAATTACTGCCTTCAAAAGTTATGATGACTTGTGAGATTCCTAGAGTAACATACTAATGAAGGCAGTGTACTTCCAATAAAACAAATCTTGCTTCATTAAATGTTTCTTATGCAAGGACCAATATGAGAACTTCTAATCACACTAATCACCTCTGAAACAAAGCAAGCAATCTTGGTGCTACAGAGGTTTGTTTCTTAAGGAAGCCCTGAAAAAACTTTTTCCATGAACACGTTGGTATGAATTGGCATCCTTCCTTGCACAGGAAACCACAAATTCTTATTGCGGAAAACTTCTAACTCTTGTAAAACCGTCATTAGTTTTTTGTATTAAATGTTCAGAATGTTCTAGTTTTTGGTGGTTTTTTGGTTGTTTTTGTTTTGTTTTGTTTCTTTCTTTTTTTTTTTTTTTTTTTTTTGTGTGGCCTCTGGAGAGCTGCTCTAAGAAATGCTTCTCTTTTGATAAACAGAAGATCACTTGCTCAGATGTTTCCAGTCCCTTGTAGTCCCTGTGCATGCTGCTGGGGCTTGGATACTTCTCAAATGCCTAAAAGCCTGAGACCCTCTTTATTGCTCAATTATTTTTACCCCCTCATGTCTGACAGTTGCAGCAACTGAACATGATCCCTGTATGAAATGCAGCAGTGTGTTTGATGAGTTGCTTTGCTTTGTTAGGGTTTCTGGAACTGGTGCACTTGAGATTGCCTTTGGTGTTGGGGCAGCTCCGAGACCAGCATCACTCAGTGCACACACAGAGACACAAACTGTGCTTGTGTGCACTCCTTGGAACACCTGTGTGCAATGTCAGTGTGGCTTGTACACCTCTAGTGTGGGATGTGCACTACAGGCTGGGAGCTTAAGTTTTTTTTTCCCCAAGCCCCTATTGTGGATTTGGTATGCAGTCTGTGATCAAACATCACGTGAAGTAAAACCCTTTCTTAACTAAGCTTTCCTTAGTTTTTCTTCCTTTCAAACACACTATTAAGAGTAGGACTCAAATGTAGAACTCAAATTACACATCACATTCTTTTTATTTTTTTTTAATGACGGAGGAAGGGACAGTGGGTAGGTATGTAGCAAATCGCATAAGCTAGCAGTGAGAAAAGTGTTTGTTGGGGGTTTTTTTTGCAGTGCAGGCTACTTGTCTGAAACAGATTTATCATATCTTCATCAGTGTTTTATAGTTTCTACTATTTTGGAGTGTAAGCTGGGTTCTCAAGTACTGGAACGCTACTGCTGCTATTTAAAGCAGGACATCTGTCATGATGTGTCTAGAGTCTGATTTCCCCAAGCCTGAACAATTCTTGCCTTTATGCTCTACCTATGTAGCCCTTGCTCTTTCTACAGTCTAAAAATAACATAGAAGTTAAACAACTCATTGAAAGTCTGTAATTTCTGACAGCAGCAACTTGCCAGTAGCTATGTCTTGTGTCATCTGGACAATGCTTTGGCAGAGTTTTAAGAATTTGCTAAACTAGGCCAAATTAACTTTTCTTTCTGGTCAGCTGTAACTTTCTGTACTGGAAGGATGTGCACAAAATGAATGCATGCTTCTCACAAACAGTGTAAACACTGCCTCATGCTGCACACACTGAGGCTCCTGTGACCCATCCCAGCAGCATCCTCCTGGCGTCCTACCCTTGGTTTCCTCCCTTGCTTCATGGCTTGCACATCGACTGCCTTGGGATTTGGGACTTTCCCCTTCCAGTAGCCTCAGTGTTAGCTGCTCTCTCAACTCTGGTTTGTGTCCCAACAGCTGTTCAGTTTGCAGACTTTCATTGTAAACACTTTGTACAATATTATTGCAGTATTATCAAGTATGCTGTGCACAGGATAATGAGGCTACTCTGTGGAGCCTCAGAGCTCTTCTGTAGAACAGGCAGACTCTTTTAATCTAGAGAAATTATTCCTCTTCTCCCTCTGAAACCCTACTCTGAAAACTTTATTCTAGAGTTTAATGAGTTTTGAAACCTGTATTACAGTTTTCAGAACAACCCCTTTATGTTTGTAGCCTTGCAATAATGCCATTTTTGGGATGAAAGTTTATTACTCTTTATTAGCTCTCTTCCCATTTCCCTCTTTCCTTCCTGCTCCCAGCTGTATGCATGTGCTGGTTATTCTGGGGTGGTTCTAGTCCACTCCTTCAACTTTGTAAGCTGCTTTATCTCAGGTTTTGGTTGTTGGATCAGCAGATCAGTGTCTGCTGTTAGTGAACCAAGGAAGGTCTCAGACCTCCAAGGCGTGTGGGAGGTGGTGCAGTGGGGACAGTGTCAGACTGAACAGAAAATCTGTTCTCTGCACAGTTCACTTTGCCTAACAGGGATCTGTAGATGAACATGAGTTTTCTGATGGTGTCTCTCAGTTCTGTTTTGACAAATTAAAAGCTTTCAAATGGAACCCTGAAGCAGTGTTTATTTGAAGCTTAAAATGCTGGAATTGGATTTTTTTTTCCTTTGTATTTGTAGCTCCTATACCACACTATGTTTTTACATGTTTTTTGTTTAAAGGAAGCTTTACACTTCTCAGGGAAGATTGCAGCTGGGAAAGGCCTGAAACTATTGCAGTTGCTTGGCTCTGTTGGATTGTAACTGTGTATGACTCTTACTAACTTAAAATTGTAGATGCCTTACTGTTTGTTAGATTGTAAAAATGCTGTGAGACCATCCAGCATGTTTTGAAATTAGGCTGAGTTACATCATTTTGGAGTTAGAATGGCCATGATGACAGCATGTCTCTTTGTACCGGTGGAGAAAATTAGAGAGAGTGGGGAATAAATGCTAAGGAGTAAGGAGATTTGAAATAACTATACATGGGTCAATGCAAACAACATAGGAAGTTTTGGGAAGCTTTGTGAAACGGGCTGAGTACTTAAAGGTTTACTGGAGAGTAATACATGCTATTGAACCTGATGGCTTTGGCTTGTGATCACCAGTGAAGGCCTGCTTTTTCACCTAGTTTTGCAACTGGGAATTTACTTTGGCACAAGGAAGATAAGTTTCTTATTTGAGTTAGCAGAAGACAAGTGTCTGGATGGAAACATTCCCAGCAATGATCTGATTCCTACCCTTTTCTATAATTTCTCAATGGTGCCACCAATGCATATTTGGCCACAAAATAGTTATGACAACTTGCATAAACTAGAATTTTTTAATGTCTCAAAATACTTTAATATAGCTGGTTATTTATAAACACTGACTTAAACAAAGTAATCAGATTTAACAGAACAGCTTGGTAGATGGTCAGTTCCAGGTGCCCTGGCTTCCTAGGAAGTTCCAGCTGAGTTTATCAGAATTATTCCTTCTGCCTGCTGAGTTCATGGCATCCCAGGTTGCAGTTGGTAAAGTGCCTGCCAGCCACTGGCCCTGCACACCTTCCTCACAGTTCAGGAGTCTTGTGACTGAAGACAGCATCTCCCAGACCAAGATCTCCAGATTATTGCTGGGCTTTGTTTGGAAAGGACACCTGAGCTGGCTCTGTTCCTTGCTGCAGGTGTTGAATTGCTGCAGTGTTTTAGAGGAGGCTGTGCTGTACTATCAGTATATATTTCTCCAGGCTAATTCATATATACATTTTTGACCAAAACAAAAGAAGGCCCTGTCTTCTTTCACATCATAAGAAACCTTTTTCTCATTCTGTAGTATTGAATTGAAGTGTTTGAGGTAAAGAAAAAAAAAAAAACCAACCCAAACAACTAACCACCAAAACAAAACAATTTTATTTCTCCCTTCATTCTAGCAGTAGAGGCACATCCAGCATATGAAGGGAAGACACATGACTGTGTTAAGCTCCAGATGTGAGAAGGTGTTCTGCACTACAGGTAGATGAAATAAATTTCAGCGCCATCTGGCAATGAGCAGAGTGCAACTGCTTGACTGCTGTGAACCTCACTTTTATTAATGAACCTCCTCACAGGTTTTCTTTTGAGGAGTGTCCTGAAAAGATTGTCATTAGATTGTTAAAATTTTTTTTTTTACGTTGTTGTCTGGTGATTTTATTGTCCAAAATACTGCATAATTTGGATCTGAGATTTAGATTCAAAGTTAATATATCTCCATAGCAAAGTCCATGTTGTTCAGAGATTTTGCCATGTTAATTGTTAACAAAGGTGCTCTTGCTGCTCAGCAGAGCTGCAGGGTTTGTTAGCTGAGCACTGCTTGCAGCACTCTGTTGTTTAAGTGCTGTTTTTGATGTCTCACAGCACCAACATGTGTAATTTGATTGATGTGACATGGAGGAGCATTATTCTGAAATGTGCTTCTGGAGCTTAGTTGGGACTGTTCAGATTATGCTCAAAAATTCTACTTTATATTTTCTCCAGGGTTAATTGCACCATTGATTCAGTTCATTCAATTTAAATAATATACTTGCTTTGATCTTTGAGCATAAGATCTGATTTTATTTGGTTGTTCATGGCAACCTGAGCATTGTGTTTTATGTTTGTTTTTGGGTTTTTTTATCCTTGTAATATCTTCTTTATTCAGTGCTGTTTAGAACAAGGATTTATTGTGTGTGCACCTGATTCACAAGATTCACTGTTATGTTTCACGTGTTTCAGTCTTGCTTCACCTTGTCCACTGCCTTTGCTTTGTTTCTGTTTATTTCTTGTGGTACTACCCATTTGCAAGACCTTGGAACTACAGCTCTCTCTCTCTCATGTATAGGGAACTCTTTTGTCTTGTTCCATAATTGCACAGTGAAGAAATCTGAATTGTTGTCAAGGAAGCTTGAGATGCTTTGAGGTGTTGTAGATCAAAAAACAATTGTAGTTCTGTAAGAGTTGCTCTGTTCTCCAGTGTGGTCACTAACAGAGCATTTTTGAAAATTCACATAGGTGAACAGAAGTGCAGTGGGCTACATGAATCCAAAATGTCCCCTTAATATGCTATTTTGTTTGAAAAATATATATTTTTAAAACTTTAGGAATTCCTATTGAATTTGTTTTTAATGAAATTAGTTCCATTAGTAAGGGAGTTGTTTTCAGTCATGCTTTCACATGCTTAAGTCCAGGAGATAAATCTAAACGTGGGGAATGTCTTGAATACCTTGTAAAGTGATGATCTCAATGGACCAGTGCACGACCTACTGGTTAAGGGCCATGCATGATTAGTCATGTCTTTCTGACTTGTCTGGGGAAATCAATGTTTCGTGTTCCTTCCATTTCTGAATGTTTATAGAGACTGTATTTAGCAGTGACTGGTGCCTTTGGTAGGAAATTCAACTGTTTCTAATTCAGATTTTATGGTCTTCTATCATTAGTAGATTCTTGGGTATTTGGGAAGTTTCTTTGGTGTGTGTTCCTCCTTAGCTTGCTCCAAAGACTTCATTGTTAGACACCAACCACATCCAGTTGATATCCAAGAAGTCCAAATAGCTGAGATAACTTGTTTCCTGTTGGAGATGGATGATGTGCTTGTGCATTTTAGGATGGTGAGTAATAACCTGACCAGGAGAGATGCCTGTGGAAAAAAGAAGAGGAAAACAGGATTCCTAATTATGTGACCTCTTATTAGTTTTAGGGAAAGGGCTGCTGGAAGGCAGGTATATTTTAAGGGACTACTTTTTTATTATGAGTCTGCATAGCTCAGATTTTCTTTTAGCACTTCAGCCTTTGCCTGGCCTCCATCAAATCTTTTTCTTTAGCCATAGTGGCAGTATCTTTCTTTTCTGGAAAAAAAAAAAAAAAGAAAAAAAAAAAAGGCATGCACATTTTAATATGTCATTTTTTTTTTGTTGCACTACTCTATCATTTTGCCAGAGTGGGGAAGTAGTGTGAGTTTGGAAGGAGGATGTGTGTTATGTGAATGGTATTGTCTCAACAAGTTTTGTCTATGTAGGTGAAGACTCAATGAGGGTTAAAAAAAAAAACCCCTCCAACTCTCTTTTTGAGAGTTTTTGAAAGCAGACCAATTTGTTTTTGAGAGCAGACTTATCTGAAGTACTTGATGTTCAAAACTGTATGATTATTATATGTAGAACTTTCTTTTCCAAAGATATTTTTCCCCTTAATTCTTGAACAGCAGAAATGGACACCTGTCTCTGTTTGGATAAGTGCTGGCAAATTCAAAACTGTCAGTGGTTTTTGGGATGAACTGGAATTTCAGAGGTGACACTGTCAACTCTTGTCTGTGTCCTTGAATGTAGCAACTCTGTTCCTCTGTGGTCCCATAGTGAACAGTTGTGATCTCTCCACTTCTTGGCATGTAAGAAGTTGAGCATCTTTAAAGCAATGAATACTTCATGCTGCTAATGGCTTTGGAGTAACTAATTAAAGTAGAAACTGAGCAGTCTCTGACTTAAATGTGCTTCAGATCATGTTTGTAAACATTCTAGAGATTAATTGCTGCATCTGACTTTCAGTATTTCTCATATATTTCAGGGAGATAGTAAAGTATCAAAATTTATGTGAAATTGATTTGTTTTGGAGAAAGAGCACAGACTGACTTGAAGGAATGACTCTCTTGACCTTAGGGCTTGGTATAAACACTGAAACTTATGTACTGGGAATGCCATAGACTTAAATTGCAATAAGGAGATGGCAGAAAAATGAGTCAGAGAAGTGAGGTAATCTAAGGAAATCAAATAAAATTTACCTTGTAATAATGGATTATTGAATGTATGGGGTTTTTTGAAGAGGTGGTTAAGAACTGTAATCTGCATAATGGGATGTGTGTTCTAAAGGAAAAATCTGCTACTGTTATGAAATCAGAACATGCAAATGTTTCTGAGAATGAAGAAATGTTTCAAAAATTCATTTTGAGGACTTGGAAGCCAATCTAATAAGCATGTGTGGAAATCTGCTCCATAGTACTATTAGATTGGCAGGAGACTTTGGTTTACATGTTAATAAGATATTGCTTTAATGAATGTTGCTACTCAACAAGACTAAGAACCTTATAATTTGGTTTTGCTTCTTTTCAGAAGATGTCCTACATAATTGATGCCCCTGCCAAGGAGCTAAGAGAGGCATTGTAATGGAACCATCTCTGATGTCACATTTTAGTGGTTAAGGAGCTATTAAATAATGAAACCTTTAAATCTAAGATCATATTTCATTTTGGCTAAAATTGGCATTTATTTACTTACATTTGTGCTCCATTTCTAGGGAGTTTGTGGGGAAATTTTTGAAGTTGTAATTGTTTTTGCTCAGATGAATAGTTGACCAGGCAATTGGCTGCAGGTCTCATCAGACATTGGTGTTTGCCTGTGTTCGGATGGATGACTGTGGCTTGAATTAATGGCAGGTAGTTTACAGGTATAGAAGGAATCTTCTCTTTGCCAGGTGTATCTTAATCAACTTGGCTGAAGTTATTTGAATGTACAGTCAAGTGTATACAGGGATCTGGGTAAAACTTGGACTGCTTATCACTGGGATACCCACTCTTGTGTAGCAGTTGCAGAACCTTAAAAACTAGATTTGTGAGATGGACTAGTTCATGCAGCTGGTGCTTGGCTTTTATTCTGGTGTATCTAACTGATATGTAGAAGGAATTCAAGCTGCAGATTAAGGAGTGAGTGTGCCTGTGAGGGCTCAAGCAGTGTGATTTGCCCTCTGAACTCAGGACTGAAGCTCTAACTGCAGTCTGTGTTTCTGTCCCTGGCACTCTGTCAGGAGGGGTTCCCACTGCTGTTATTTGCACACTGGCCCATGTCAGGGGGAGCTCTCTCAGCAGGAGTGCAAATAGCACAGCCCCAGTTTCTAACCAAGGCCTGAGCAGAGCTGGGCAGTGCAGGTTAGGAGTCACTGGGATAACACAAACACAGCACACCTGGGTCTGCCAGCTGGCCGATACACAGTGAGAGTTTTACAGCACACACTCTCTAAACTGCAAGGAAGATACTGAAGACAAGGGTTGATTCCTAGATGTGCTATAAACCCTGGAGTTTTAATCTGTACATTTGTGCTGTGAAAGTTGGTTTGGGATTCTTTTTCCTGCTCTTTTTTTCACCTATAAGTAGTGAAATTAATTTGAACTTAGATGAATTTCAACAGTGATGCTAATAGTTACTTTTTGCATTAGCACAGCAGCTTACCTGGCTGAGAGGGCATTGCCTTTCTACACTTTACCTTTTCAGTAGCTCATTGCTAGCCTTAAAGAACACTCACTCTTCACTTAAAGTGAAGCATGGTTGTCCAAAACTCAATTGAAAAAAAGAAATAAAATGTACCTGTTGTGTGTGTTTCAGAGACAGCACTTGCCTGCTGCTGGCTAACTGGCAGACTGAGCATCTGCCCTGGTTAGGAATTTCCATGGGGCTGGGGAAGAGTGAGAGGACACCCCCTGTGCAGGGCAGGCTGTGCTGACATCCCTGCTCTGCAGTTTCTCAAGCTGTGGAGCAGGGAGGGCTGTGCTTGGGATGCTTTCCCAGCTGTGTGGTGGAGGAGAGGAGTGCTGGCTGAGCTTGCCAGCAGTGATAAGGCTCCAGGTGGGGGGATCACAGTAAACATGCTGTGGGAATCAGCTTTCCCAGGAGTTACACCAGGCAAAGATGTTCTTCTGTCACTTGTTCTGCTGGAAGCTTATGGCTGCTAACAACTAAATATGCAAATCAAACTGCAGCTCTTCCAGCCTTCCTGGTGTTCTGACTTATGGTACTTGCTTCTGTTTTCAAAACTGAATTTGTCAGCACAGACTATTTCACTCTGAAAGTGTAAAATCTTACCATAAGTGCTTTTGGTGTTACAATAAACATACATAACTTTCCTTTAGAGGATCTGCATATCATGCTTGCTTTTTCTCCCCACTGTTTATTCACTACCCTGCCAGCAGCATAGGTATCTTCTGAACAGGTTTATACAAAACTGGCAAATTGAATGGTAAACTCTCTGCTTCCAGTGAATTCAGACTACTGTATTCTACATAGAGTATTCACAGCTGTATTACTGACTAACAAGACTGCTGTTGGCTGCAATGAAGTGCACCACAAAATTGCTCAGATCTAAGGCTTAGGTTATAATTTGAGACAGTTATCCTGAACCAAAGGAACCTAAGTCCATAAATAAACTGTTAAGCAATGTAAACTTTATAATGGCAGAGACAGTTAACGAGGAACTATGCAAACCCTCCAGGCTAAGATAATCTCTACCATAATTATGTAGTCTACTATGTGAGAAAAATTCCAGAGTTTTGCTTATGAATAAGACTGGATTATTTGTGATGCGATTTCATAAAATAAACAAGGAGACTAAAGGCTCCAGAGGCTACTTAAGGTTTTGCAGAGGGGTAAATGTTAATATTTAATTGTTTAAAGCATGTGTGAAGTGATACATGGCAAAGCTGTACAAAGTATGCCTTAAGAAATAACTTATTGTTAGATATGTGGTGAATTTCTTTACCCATATAGCTGTGTTTCCAGCAGGTCACTTTAGCAATCCATTCAAAACAGCCTTTAAATGTACAGTGAGCTTTTTGCTACTTGTTCTGCTAGATAATATATATTGTTAAATACTTTCTATCTGCTGTATTCTAATTGTGGTAATAAAGTGAGCATTGCTGTGACCTTTCTTGTTCTGCTTTGGTACTGTTAACACATCTCTGTTCTGATCCCATTTATCCCATCTAATTCTCCCCCTAAGACAGCTGTGCCAACAGAAGCACTGGGAAGAAAACAGCAGTTGCACTAGAAAAAAATGCTCCCCAGAGGATGGGTTTTGGAGGAGAGAGATAGCTGAGGTGCTCAGCCATGGAGTTGATGGACTTCATCCTAATGGCTTGTCCTGCCTGGTCTTTGAGACAGCCAGCCCCAAGGAGCCACAGAGATACAGCCAGCACTCTGGAGATCTTGGGAAACTGTAGCTTCCTTTTGGGTGCTTTAAGAATGAATTGTGTCTCCTCCATTTTTTTTGAGAGAGCAGAAAAGTGTTCCATCTTTTGGGGACACCTTATCTAGGGAGCATCCTCAAGACTGTCTTATCTCCTTTTTTTAATGCTAATTTTATCCAGTTGAGGTAAAGCGCTATGCATGCTTCTGATACAGGAATTGGTACTTTTTCAGATAAATCTATGTCATGCTCCACACCCAGACATAGAAGGAACCACAGAAAGAAGCAGCAGAAAATGGTGATCTTGTCTGGGAAGGCCCCTTCTGTGCTTTTTCCCTTTTACATCCCTTGTACTGGAGCTTCCTGCAAAACAGACCTATCCTGGAGTCTGTTCCTCAGCATGGATCCCTTTGTAAGCTTTATTTTACTTCACTAAGTCTCTGACTCAAAGTCCCTATAGAGCTTAGAAATTTGAGTGAGGGAAGCCAAAGACTTGCACCAAAATGGGTGTTCGGAAAAAAAAAATCCCCTTCCTTAGACAAATAATCTAAACAATTGCCCCAGTGAGTTAGTATGAATATCAGTGTTTTTTAAACCTCCTGTTATTCATGCTCACCAGACTCCTGTGAAATAGAAGAGTTCCCTTTATTTGAATGATGGACTGGAGCTGGGTTGTGGGGCTGGCTGCCATGTTCTCACCCACATGTACCAGCTGCCCCTTCGCCCTGCTCTGCTCTCCTGACCTGCACTGAGTCATCTGTGTTTAATAGGTACGAGAACAATTGAATTATTTTTATGGTTGCTGGTCTGCAGTGAGTCAGTGCAGGGTCAAACATGTTGTGGAGCAGGGAAGGGAGAGGAGTGGGAATCTGGCAGCCAGCAGCTTGGAGCCACAGACCAACCCCAGTGACTTTGCCAAGGTCACACAAGCTGCTGTCAGCAGGAAACTGAAACCTCTCTTGTTTTATACAGGGTGCTGACCACAGGTCTGTCAAATGCATAACTGGCAGGAAGTGGCTTTAGATTCATTCTACTTGAATGTATTGTTTGTTTGCTAATACTGATGTATGAATTAATAGTTGCTTTCTAGTGTGTGCTTTCTATTAATAGATGTGTTCAATTAATATTAATAATATTATTAATATTTATATATTAATATTAATAATTCTAGTGTATGCCAAAATCCAAACATACTGAACTGGTCATAACGGTAGATCTTCAGGTGTAAGCTGGGTGCATTCCATGAGGAATTCATAATTAGCTTAAGCTAATTTCCCTTAGAAATGTGATTTTTGCATGGGTAGTGGTCCCTCAACTACAGCATATTTCTGTATAAGGACTACTGCCCTTTAATAAAGATAGCTCAGGAGTTAGTGCCTAAAAGAAATCATTGCATGATATTATATTGCCAATTTGATAAAAAAAATCAGTTGCTTGATAACTGACACAATCTGCAGCTGATACTTTATCACTGGCCTAATACAGAATTTAGAATGGAGCATTTCACCAATCCTGGGCATACAAATTGCTGGATGCACACAAATTTCTGGATGCACAGCCTTTTGAGCTGTGTACGTTATGAAAGCAGTGCTTAAAGTGAGGGTATGAGGGTTTAGGTCATGTATTCCAGCATAGATTTCCATGCTTTATTTTTCTGTTTGAATTCATTTGGGAGCTAAGAAACTTCTTTGAGTGAAGATTTTGGAGCTCTGTGCTGGTTATAAAGTTATCTGTGGCTTCTGTCTTTTTAAAGTTTCTTTAGAAAAAGGGCTTGCTAAAAATATTCTGGATGTGATTGTATGTAACATGTGCATTTTCTTTACACAATACACAATAGTTAATTCAATTTGAAGGGCTTTCTCCTAGCTCTGACAAATCTTGTCAACCTACCACTTGACTTAGTTTCTGTGTCTGGTTATGTTTTTTGTTTTGTTTGTTTGAGGTTTTTTTAACTTCTTGAAATCAAAGAAAGCTTGTTGCAGGTGTGTTTTTTGGTTTTGTTTTGTTTTTTATTTTAAGAAGGATAATATTGGAGAAACCTGTCTCCAGCAATCTAATATATTGCCTGAAGTTCTTCTAGGAACAAATATATCATGCAGATTTTTATGTAGGAGGCTTTTTAGACTTTTAAAGGCTGGGTGTTAGCCATAAGGTTCATGTGACATGACAAATGTGGAACATCTGTGTACTGGTGCACATCACTGTTCTAAAAGTCATTCCCCTCACCACATGCATTGAATTAAACACAAGAATTTAGAGAAAAAATAGTTGGAAGGACACATTCTGTCAAATACAATGGGAAGGATCTGTTGTGCAAGCTGTTGGAGCTCACTCACACAATTCTCCAGTCACTAATTCAGGGTCTGGTGTGCTCTGTGCCTCAGCTCTTCCTCCCTTGGAGCTGGGAGAGTGCTATTGTGCCTTCCTAGTTGGTGGTAAGCAGTTTTCTGGATAGAAATTAGAGTTGAGCATAAGGTTAACCTCTAAAGGGATTTCTAATAAACTACAGGGATTTCTCGATGTAGTTTCTTGTTTGAGTGAAGTGGTCTGAAACTGTGTAGGTTTGAACACATCATTAAGTATTGGGTTTTTAAAGTCATTTAAAGCTGTCTTTTAGATGTTGTCATTACAGATAAGGGTTTATTGAGTTCTGATACAGCTAGAAACCAATATTAAAAATTTGATTCTCATTTCCTAGTTTATCTTCACAGACTCAAGTCTGGGACTGCAAATGTAGAGGACCTCTTCTAGCTGATCTGAACTTAATTTCAAACATTTACCTCTGAGATGACTTCTGAATACATCCTTCATACATTATGATGGCTGCTTTCATGTTGTGCTTAACTCTTTATGAATTTAGTATTTCTAAGGCTTTTAAAATCTTGTTCAAAAGATAGTTTATAACAGCTCCTGCTCTAGAGTGCATGTAAGAGCTCTTGTTCCAGCACAGCCACCTATGCCAGACTTGGGAAAGCTTGTTCATGTTGAAAATATCACTTCACTTGGAAATAGCCTCTGGATGATTCCTTGCTTTTGAAGGAGGCGTGAGAAATGGTGTGGAGTAAAGGAAGCATCTCTGGGATTTGTTGTCCAGAGGCAGGTGCATAGGGAGTGGACAGAAGTGGCATACAAGTGGCATGCATGCCTAAAGAATTTGGGCATCCATTTCAATTGTTCTGGTCTCTAAGAATTGGCTATGCTCTAATTAAGTAATTCTTGTCATAAAAATCTAGTTAGCTCATAACAAAATGCAGATTCTATAATCTTAGAAGTTGTGGGGAAACCTTCCTTGTTTTAAACAGTTTTTGAAACTAACTTAATTTTTTGTTTGTGCTTTTTTTTTTTGGTGTTGATAGGTTGTGTTTTTACCCTCTTCAAAAGCTGCTAACCCAAACCAAGCAGCCCCTCTCTCACCCCAGCCTGCCTGGGCTCAGAGGGCACCTCCCTGTACCTTTGGGAGCCCTGTGTCTTCAGGGAGTGAGCACTCATGCAGATTTCTGTATTGCATTTCCAGCAAACTTCAGTGCTGGCTGCAGGACATTCATCCGAGTGTATTCCGAAACTGTATTTAGGAAAAAAATCTACACATTCACAATGTGTAGGTGTTAAATTCAGCTGGGTTCAAAGAACTGAAATGCAGCTTTGATGTAAATTACTTTATCTAAACACAGCAGGAACTTCACGTCCGTTGAACAATTTAAGTTCTGTAGCTTCTTTCACCCTTGCTCCAGTTTTCTTAAACAATTGAGAGTAATCCTGGGAGACTCTTCTGACTTCAGTCTGTTTTATTGCATGAAAATATTCTTCAGAGTGCTGGGGAAAAAGCTGATAATTTTTCTGTCTTTGAAGAGACTTGTGATGTTTTGAGTCTTTATTACACTAGAGGTCAGTGTATGATGGGAGCTTCTGTGCTGTGGTATAGAGTTTCTTGCAGAATCCTATTTCATCAACTTTGAAACCAGATTCTAAAAGAAACTGTAGCCTGTTACTATGGAAAAAACTTAACATTAAAGTGTCTTGTGACTTTCTTGGCTAAAGGACTTTTTTGAGCTTCCTACTTTTAATTCTCCTTGCCTAACAAATGCAAGGCAAATATCAGTGAGAGTACTTTGATGTGGTAAGCATGAATGTGCACCTCAAATATTCATCTTTCATTGCAATGCCATGGGTTTTTGGTTCATATTTCTGTATGCCAGGGTATTTACAGGAGTCATCCTCAGCTTGAGGGCATGGTGGGAGAATTGCACATGCATCTATTATTTTTAGAGTAGGTGTCAGCTTCCTGAGCACTGAGCTGGCAACTTCCAGGTGGGAGGCTTCACTTTTGGCTGTTGAGGGAAGCACAGTCAAGTATGACTCTGTCATGATACATGTAGAGATTCTTTCCTCAGCAGGTCTTCTTCAATTCTCCAGATAAGTAATTTCTTTAAACATCTGGAATGTGCCATGCCTGCTGACATCATTGAGCAGGGGCACTAGGGCAGATATCTGTTTGAAACACAGCAGTGTTATGTGATGGGGAATGGGAGGGAAATGCACTGGAAGAGTCCTGCAGACTGGGGCAGGTTACAGCACAAATGACAATTGGAGCAAAATGCTGGGAATACTCCTCTAGGGTGGATTTGAGCTCTTGGATGTGTTTTATTAGAACTGACTACAAACAAAAGTGGCTGTATCCTGTTGCTCTTGTGTAGAGTTCTTATTAAATGCCTCAGAAAAATAAAAGAACATGGGATGTTACAAGTTTACAGGCTTGCACCAATGTGGAGGATAAGTGCAGGCAGAGAGCAGAATTTTGCTGTTTTAAAGTGATTTTCTGAGTGTTTAAGAGACTTGGACTGATAAACATCTTTGTGGTCTTTCTCTTTGATGAGGTGGAAGTAGGAGGGACATAGTAAGAGGAAAACCAGTGTCTGAAAATCCCCTTTGCACCTGGCTGCTGCCCAGTATGTTGTGTTACGTGCCTCTGGAGCATTGAGAAGGGTAACACCTCAGCTGAGATAGTGTGAAGGAGCTGCTAGACTCTGCTTTAATTGAACTGTCTGTGAGGATTCCTGGCTGCACAGGAGAGATACTGCAGTCTTCTACCTCTTTCCTGAGTTTTTCCAGGCTGCATTTTTTTTTTTTTTTTTCTGTAAGAAATTAAAATGTACCAAGGCTTTTCAGAATGGAGCTTTATCAAAACATCTCTGTGGTGTTAGGCTTCATTTAGTTGGGCAAGAGCCTGAAAAGGTGATGGCTTTGCAAAACTGTGTGATGTAAGTCATCAAGCAACAAATAAAACATCCTAAAAATTGCTTTCCTTTTCTTAGCCTTTTCTGATTGGAGGCATGCAACCTTAATTTGTTTCAGTGGAACTCATCAAAATCTGTTCTGCATCTAAGAGCTCAGGATATGAGAGGCTTATCTTGAAGAAAAGAAAGTGGTGTAAAGGTGTCCTGGAGCCAACCTAGTGAACAACCTGATGGATCACTGCAGATTCTTGTCTGTTGCACATAGTTACAGTCTTTCTTAGTTTACCTGCCTAGTGTTAAATCAGTCCAAGTGTTGATGCTATCTGCACCTGAAGAATATTTGTGTAGAAGAAATGTAAGTTTGATTATTCTCTTGGATCAAAAATGATGGATCTTTATGGCTAAACAGAGATGATTATCCACTAGCCCCTCTTTCTAGTTCATAATATGAAGTATCCAAATGCAATTTTCGTGTCTGTCTTTCCTTCATGATATACTGACTACTTCTGGTATCTGTCTGTTGTGTAATAGAGTCCATCAAAAAGGCAAAAATTAGTATTTGGAGTGCCTTTTCCTGCTTTTGTTCTAAGCTCTCAAAGTGCAGGGCTTATCAGACATACAGTTCAAGTGGCTTGCCAGTCATTTCTCAGATGAACTTGAGAGAGCACAAAAAGCTGCAGCCATGGTCAGTTTTGAAAAGATTCTTTTAGAATTTAATTGTCAGCCCTCACATTTTGATTTCAATCTCAAAAGCTTCCTGAGAGGTGCTCTGTATTTGTTAGATCGTATGTTTGTCTTGTCACGTGTTCTTGCCAAAACTTCTCATAAGACTCCTGACAATGTCAAAGATCTGTAGAATATAGTGACACAGGCAAATAGATGTATATATAAAAAAACCCAAACCACTCTGTCAAGATATTTCAACTCTCACCAGTTATTCAAGGTTCCTTTAAAAGGGTAGACTTTGACAGGCTTCAAAGCTGCAGGCTTTGAAAAAAAGGAAGGAATTTACCCAAAAAAACAAGAAGAATTAATAAAATGTATTAGTGGGACAGTGGCAGTGTGCACCAGGTTTAGTGTGTTCTGTGCATTATAAATGTCCTCTATTCCCACCTCACAGTTGCTTCCAGGAAGTCTCTGAAGTAGTTGACCAAAATGATAGCTGGATTTAAGATCCTTTCTTTTCTCTTGTTTTTTTTTTTTTTTTTTTTTATTGTTTGTTTTTTTTTTAATACATAAAGAGGAAGAAAGTAGGAACAGCAGAAGTAATCAGGCAACCCTACAGTTAAGTAGCAAGAAGAAATATGGAACCAAGAATTATGTAATGGTGGAAAATCTAGTTTATCTTTTTTCCAACTATCCATTGTTGACCATCTCATTTCTTCACCTTTCCTACCACACTGAAGTGCCCACTAATTTACCCTTCTAAAGTGCAGGAGTGCTCATTGGAGGGGGAAACAATGGCATGTGGTTTGCCATATTCTTGGAACTTTAGGCTAGTTTCCTCCCTGAAATGCAGAGATAAATGTGGGTAGATCTTAAAAACTGTCTTAGTTCAATTGTGAACAGTTACATAGCGTTAGGGACAAGACTGATTTGCTGCCTTACCTGTCCTTCTGCCTTCTAAGGTAGTCTGTGTTTGGGGGTCTGCTTGTCTTCCAAAATCAGAATTTTTCCCAACTCAGGCAAAATATCTTTCTTGTCTGTCTTTTCAATGAATTATTTTTGTTTTGACCTCTTCTCTAGATGCTGTTATTAGAGTCTGACATGTTCAGCAGCTGCAGGAAGCAGAGCAGTGACCTGACTGCTCTTGAAAGTTGTTGCTCTAGTCTCATAGGATATCATGACTTCATTTTGTACCTCCTAATAGATTAAAAAAAAAGAAGTTGAATAAAGCAGTTGTGAAAGTGAAAACAGTATATTTGGCACCTAAGCATACACAAGTGAGCTGAGCCTGAGCTGAGCCTGAGCTGAGGAAGAGTAAAGATGTAATTTCACTTACCAGCTGTAAGAGGAGGGAGACAATAATCTGTGCAATAGCATGGGCTGCTTCAGGTGGTTCAGGTCTGCATTGGAGAGCTCTTCACTCTCTGGAAAGAAACAACAGCATATGGTACAGAATAGAGAAAGAAGCCCAGAGCATTTGGTTGTTTAAGTTTTTATAGCTTCAGGGAACTGGCATCTTTAAGGACAATATAGTGCTCAGATAATTCAGCTAGTTTGAAACAATCTAACTTGAATACTTAATCAACATGGGTATCCACATGGGCTGAATCACCCTGCAGATGATGTTGCAGGCACAGCCAGAGGTGGTTTTATTTGCCAAAGAATAAAATAAAACCAGTTGTGGCTCAAGGTGTGGGGATCAGAAATCAGGCCATGTGCCAGTTGTTTGCAGAATTGCTTGACAGGTCAAGTGCTCTGCACTGGGAGAAGTCTTGGGTCTGTCTTCTGGTTGCTGTGAGAATTGGCTTTTTCAATTGCATTCAGTGATGTTTAACGTGATGGATTTTGAGAGTAATAGTATTTTGGTAGATGCTTCTGGTTTTGTTATTATCTCCAGGGCTGCTTGACCTTATTGAAAGACTGAATTTATAATAATAAGGACTTCCTGTGGGGTGGCTAAGGAAAAGTTCAGCTCTTGTCTCTATGAATGGGCAGGGTAGCAATGTGCTCTAAGCTGCCTCAGCCCTTGCAGTCAATCAGTTCATTCCCTTTGTGCATCTGCCTGCTAATTCTGAAATGGTTTCCTTATCCTGGGATGTATTGTGATTCTTACCCAGGCTTTTGTGTTGTTTCTTGTAGGAGGATTGCCTTTGGACTGTGAGCCACCTGGACAAAGTGATGCAGTTGTGCCTAGAGGGTCAGGCCTGGATGGCTGGGATTTAAGGTAAACCTTTGCTGAAAAATGCATGCAGATCTGAAACAAGAACTATGGGTTGTTGTTTTTCTTCTTCTTTTTTTTTTTTTTTTTTTTTTGCTGGGGGTGTTTGTATCAAACCTTTAAAGAAGAGTCTGTGTGTGCCTTCTAGTGCATATTTACTTTAATAAAATGAAGTGGTATAATAGTTAAGGTTCAAGAGTAGCCCATAGGAGCTTCAGAAAAGCTGATTGATATTTAAATACCTAGAGGTGCTAATGCTGCCTTGGGAAGAAATGTTACTCAATAAGAAAGTAACAATAAGAGTTCCTGAAACAACTTCTCAGAATTCACTGAGATGCAGCAAGCAGCTGAGATGGACCTCTTGTTCAGCCTTTCTATTATTCTTTCTTCCAAATATTGTATGAGAGAGAGAGTAGCTTCAACCATTCTAGACAATGTACAATACCTTATCATATAATATAATATAGTATAATATGATATAATATTTTAATTATTTACAGGTCTGTACTTTCTTTGATGCTGCACACTCTTCATGTTGCAGACTTTTGATTAAATATTTGCAGTTTAGATTTGATTTTTTCAGCTCTTAGCTATGGAAAAACTTTTCCCTATGTGAACAGTAACCAAGAACAAAAGGGGCCTTTTTTATGTGGAAGTGCATAGCAGGTTCTGTAGGTTCCACAAGGCAGAGCTTGCAAAATTTCTGTGAAGTGTCAATTCCTGGAGAATTGTGTAATTGTGTAATTTCACTGGAGAGATGTGATTTCTTGGATGTGATCAGGAATGTCTCAGTGGTTTTGAATCAGAAAAATTAGTATGTAGATGATATAATTTAACCTTCCTGAAAGAGAATTGTTGTTTAATTCTGGTCATACTGCCAGACAAGAGCTGTCATCCTATTAGTTCTCTTTCCACATTTTTCTCTAAGTTTTCTAGCCTTTCTAGCCTCTAAGTAGTCTAAGTTATAATACTCAGAGGTACGAAAGGCACCATTTCAGCTCCAGAATTACATAAGAACTGTTTTCCTTGCAACTTGTCATAGCTTCTGAAGTCTGGGAGAACACCCTGTAAAGAGTGGAAGTTAGAATAAAATCATCATCTGCTGGTTTTAGCATCTTACTTAAAAAGAAGTAAAGTGAGAGACTGGGAGCAGTGCTTACTCTTACATGTGATAAAAAGCCTGAGAAGTTGTAAGGCCTTGCAGTAGAAAAGCAAAACCTAACCTTGGTTCCTGAAGATTTGAGCTTGGAGCATGATCATGGAAGACATGAACTGAATCTTGACAAATCAGGGTTAAAGCATATGAATAAAGTCTCCTCAAAAATGTTAGAGCAAGAACATCACATCACAGTTGTTAGCTGTGTACTTTCTATGCAGAGAATAATTTTAATGAAGGTGAGCAGAAGTAGTGTGGTCTTGTAAGACTAATGCAGATACTGAAAATTGCGTCAACAGTTGTGGGAATTTAGTTTTTTAAGGGTAATATGGATTTAACTTATTTCAACAAAGACTCAAGTCAAGCCTTCAGAGAATTTCTTGCTGAAATTCTTGTTCCTTAGTATATACCATCATGAAATGGTTGTAAGCTTCAGAAGATGATGCTATTAGACCATGTGAATGAGTATTCTGCTGTATTTTAAAAAAATCAGCAACAAAAAA
This sequence comes from Cichladusa arquata, assembly GCA_026413545.1. NCBI lineage: Eukaryota > Metazoa > Chordata > Aves > Passeriformes > Muscicapidae > Cichladusa > Cichladusa arquata. The sequence goes on along the minus strand of JAOTQP010001286.1, from coordinate 14,949,015 downwards.
GAGGTTTATTTTAGTAGAGAATTTACAGAACTAGAGTTTGTTACCAGTATGCAACTTACACACTTGATGTGACATAGCTGGACCTTGTCAGATAACTGAGCCATGGGCTATTTGGATACAGTCTTCAGATGAATGTGTTTGTGTTTTTCCACAGCATATTGGAATATTGTGCAGTATTTACTGCGGCTGTTACTGCCTTGTGATATATATTCATTAAGCAATTACATGGATTTCAGATTATCAGACTGAAAAATGATGGGAAAAAATTGGTAGTTTCTGGAGGTCATGACCAGCTTTCTACTTCATTGCTGAAGTTGCATCTAAGACTGGCCAGTTGACTTTAGAGGCTGGGAAATGTGCACAATCAGATGAGTCTCTTATCAGATGAGTCACCCTCTTTTCATAACATTACAAAAGAAACAGTTTATGGACTGTTTTAGGTATTTGTTTTTTTAATTTATACAATTCTAACTTTTGCTAGCAGCATACCATTTATCATGT